>CM041782.1:262960608-263346765 GCA_023374045.1 Limonium bicolor | reverse complement strand
CTTGAAGTTTTGAGAAGATAGGAATGAAGAGCTTGATGAGAGGAAGAGATTGGTGGTGTTTGTTTTTGATTTGGACAAGTGAGCTAGATTTTACAAGAGGTCAAAGAAGAGGTTTAATGATGGTGGTGATATTACCGTGAGAGAACAGCAAGAAGGGAGGAAGAAGGAGTTGGAACCGTGTGAATGAAGAAGGGAAATGAGAGAATGAGATAGAATTTGCTTTAAGAAGATATTTGTTCTTATAAAGTAAAAAGTAGTCTAATTAGTTTTCTTTATTTACTTATCATATTAACTAGAGAGTGGTGAGTCACCACACTTAGAAAACCGGCCCCCTATAATATAATGAGGGTATTTTAGTCTTTGTTTGTCAATTTAATTACTTAATACAACATATGTCACAAACTAGCTTATAAAAATCACTATTCATAAAAACAAGGCACATAGAAGTGAAATTTTTGATTTCTTATTGATATAGACATCCAAATGTGATATTATATAGTACACATATATATTTAAGAGTAATGATGGACATCTAGCCACTCAAAACTCATTTACAAGACAATTTTTCAAAAATGTGCTTTAAGACTCCTTAAAGCACATTTTGTGTTTTAACTTGTTTTCAAGCTTGGTTTTCTTTGGTAATTGATTTAATATGTTCATTAATATATAAATGAGGTCTTGGTAAGTTCATTAGGTCTTAACCAAGCTCAACCCAAGCTTAGAGCACATTTTGGCTCTTATTGACCTTAAAGCACATTTCATGTTTTCTTTTGTTTAAATTTGTTTACTAATGCTTCTAAGACTCTTTTTAGTCTTTATATACCATATTTAGGTGTTTAAACAACATAACTAGGTTTGGGGTATTTCAATCTACCCCCCTTAAAAGAACTTTGTCCCCAAAGTTCATACTTCCACATATCCTAAATATTAGATCATGAGAACACATATCAACAACACTTCCATATCACATTAACAACATCTTTACATCACATCGGACACATGGTCCTAACAATAAAGCATCACAACATCATTCAGACTCAGCGGTCTGTAACATAACATAGACAATGTATACATATACATGTCGTACACAACCATAACCGAAACGGCTCTACCCCCCTTAAATAGGGGTACGCCCCGTACCCTATACATACAAACACTAAGAAGTAAACAATGACAGGTACTTCGCCTTCATCTTATCTTCCAGCTCCCAAGTGGCCTCCTCAACGTCCTGGTTAGACCAGAGGACCTTCACCAGTCTCACAGACTTATGGCGAGTGTCTCGAGTCTTAGTGTCCAGAATCCGTACCGGAGTCTCCATTGATCGCATGGTCGGCTCTAAAGTTAGCCTCTCAGGCTGAAGTACATGAGACGGATGAGACATATATTTCTTCAACTGGGACACATGAAATACATCATGTACCTTGCCCAGCTCGGCGGGTAAATCAAGTCTATAAGCTACCGGGCCGATCCGCTCCGTCACAACATAAGGCCCCACATATTTCAGGCTCAACTTGCCTTTCTGGCCAAAATGAAACACTCCCTTCATGGGGGATACTCTCAAAAATACCTGATCGCCAACGGCGAACTCCAGGTCACGTCTGCACACATCTGCGTACGACTTCTGTCTATCCTGAGCTACTTTCATGTTAGCCCGGATCTGGCGAACTTCTGCCTGAACTTGCTCAAGATACTCTGGTCCTATAATGACTGTCTCACTCGACTCATCCCAGCATAATGGCGTGCGGCATGGTCTACCGTACAAGGCCTGGAAGGGAGACATCTTGATCGAAGCATGGTAACTGTTGTTGTAGCTAAACTCGATCAGATGTAACTTGTCAATCCAGCTGGTCTGAAAGTCAAGTGCACATGCACGTAGCATATCCTCAAGTGTCTGAATGGTGCGCTCACTCTGACCATCGGTCTGTGGGTGAAACGATGTACTCAATTTCAGTTCGGTACCCAATGCTTCTCACGTAGACTTCCAATATCTGGATAGGAATCTGGTATCTCTGTCAGATACAATCGTCTTTGGTACACCATGATGTCTTACAATTTCTTTATCAAAGAGTTCTGCCAGTTTTGCCACTTTCCAGGTGTCCTTCATCGAAATGAATCGGGCCACCTTGGTCAGTCGGTCAACAACAACCCAAATCATATTCAGACCTCCCCTTGCAGGCGGAAGCCCTACTACAAAGTCCATAGATATGTCATGGAACTTCCACTCAGGCACTGGCATTGGCTGTACCATACCACCAGGCCGTCGGTGCTCAAACTTGACCTTCTGACAAGTGAGACACCTCAACACATAGTCATTTACATCTTTTTTCATTCCAGTCCACCAAAAATATCTTTTCATACCTTTATACATCTTTGAAGCTCCGGGGTGAATCGAAGTAGTAGAACAATGGGATTCACTCAATATGCGCTCCTTCAACTCAGCGCTACTCCTAGGTATACACAGTCGGCCATTAAGCCTAATCAGGTCATCATCATGGAGTCTGAAGTCGTACTTCTGACCCTCGAATGTGCCATCAATAAGCTTTTGTCTAATCTCCATCATGTACTGATCCGTCATCTGAGCACTCCGCACCTCTTCAACCAAGCCAGTATGAGAGACTAGCGAATGGAGAGAGTGTGCTCGGTGACTCAATACGTCAGCTACCACATTTGCCTTACCCTCCTTATATTGCAGATTAATATCGTAGTCATTCAGAAATTCAACCCACCTTCTTTGCCTCATGTTCAACTCCTTCTGAGTGAACAAGTACTTTAAACTCTTGTGGTCAGAATAAATCGTCACACTTACCTCATACAAGTGATGTCGCCATATCTTCAGTGCGAAGACAATGGCCCCCAATTCTAAGTCGTGGGTAGGGTAGTTCTCCTCATGCTTCTTCAGCTGTCGGGAGGCGTAAGCTACGACCTTCCCGTGTTGCATCAACACACAACCCATACCCCTGCCTGATGCGTCGCAATAGACCTCAAAACCATCTGGACCGTCTGGTAGTGTCAGAACCGGTGCAGATGTTAGAGCATCCTTGAGACTCGTGAAAAAACTCTCACAGTCGACTGTCCACTCGAATGGTGCATCCTTCTTCATCAAGGAAGTCATCGACTTCGAGACACTGGAGAAGTCCTTCACAAACCTCCTATAATAACCTGTCAGGCCGAGGAAGCTCCTGATGTCGGTAACTGTCTTCGGCCTAGGCCATGTGCGCACAGCATCAATCTTTGCCGGATCAACAGTGATCCCGGCCTCAGAAATCACATGACCAAGAAATGATACTTGGTTCAACCAAAATTCACACTTTGAAAACTTCGCATACAACTGATTCCTCCTCAATGTTTGTAACACATTTCTCAGGTGGCTTTCGTGCTCACCTCTCGATTTCGAGTACACTAGAATATCATCGATGAAGACTACCACTGACTTGTGCAACTGATATTGGAACAAGCGGTTCATTAAGTCCATGAACTTTGCTGGTGCATTTGATAAGCCAAACGGCATAACTGTGAACTCATAGTGCCCATACCTAGTTCTGAATGCTGTCTTTTCGATATCACTATCACGGATGGCAATCTGATGGTATCCGGAACGTAGGTCTATCTTGGAGAATACTGATGCTCCCCTCAGCTGATCAAATAGATCGTCGATGCGTGGTAAAGGGTAACGGTTCTTCACCTTAACAGCATTCAGCTCCCGATAATCAATACACAGGCGGAGGCTACCGTCCTTCTTCTTCACGAAGAGGACCGGCGCTCCCCATGGTGAAACACTAGGGCGGATAAAGCCCTTGTCGAGTAGGTCTCTCAGCTGCTCCTTGAGCTCTGTCTTCTCTGCTGGAGCCATACGATAAGGTGCCTTCGCAATGGGTCCGGTGCCTGGAATCAAGTCAATCTCAAACTCAACCTCTCGTGCTGGCGGCATGCCCGACAGTTCCTTAGGAAATACATCAGGAAACTCTGACACTACCGGCACATCTGGGCTAAACTCTGGATCTCTCTCTATGTCCTGGACATAGCAGAGGTATACATCACTCCCTCGTCGTAGTTCGCGACACATAGCCATGGCGGTGATGATCTGAGTCGAAGGCTCCCTGGGCCTCTGGCGGTATGATATGGTAACCCCAGATGGACTCCGAAGAAGCAGTCGATGCTTGGCACATAGGATTCTGCCCTTGTACCGGACACCTCCAGTTCATCCCGACAATCACATCAAAGCCAAGTCCGTCGAACTCTATCAAGTCGATCGGAAACTCTTCATCTCTGATTCGTACAACAACACCTCGGTGGTAGCGGGTACACCTGATCCGCTCTTTCGATGGGAGAGTGACCAAGAAGTCTGGCATCTCTTCACCATCTAACCCCAACCTCTTCGCAAAAGATAGCGAAATAAATGTGTGTGAGGCTCCGGAGTCGAACAAGATCGAAGCATCCACGCCATTGACTGGAAAGGTACCGGTGAGGATTGTGCCGCTCTTGCCGGCTTCTGCCTCATTGCAGACACTCAATATACCTCCCGTTCCGAGTGCACAGCCTAATTCATTGGCAAACTAATAAGTATTGGGTAACAACACGGTTTATATGCTTCAAACAATTCCACTTTATTCATTAACACTCTCTTTTTACAACATTCATTGGCTTACATGTCGCCATGATTAACACTTACAACATCCTTAATACACACTGGTTTATCACGTCACATAATTATACAAGGCTTAAAACTGTCTGAAGGTCAAATTCAAACGTCCGGGTTTCATGTGTGTGGCATTGATCACTGCCGACGGTGCGGTATTCAGTTTGATCTTCCTGATGCCATGGTATAGCATCCTTGATTGCCCACCCATGATTAATACATCTCCTGATTTCAACAGTAGCTTCTTTGCGAGATCAGCACGCTTCTGCTCGCCATACACAAACACTGCGGTATCACCAATGGACCAAGACAGCACGGGTACTCCCTTACTTAGAGACTCGGGTGACTCATCCTTGTCTTGGTGTATACCTAACCGTCCACCTTTCTGGTAGAAGTTCACAACGCATAGATCTGCTTTCACACTTGGAATTGAATCCGTTTCAACTTGTTGATCAATTCCACGGCGTGGTTAACGACCGCCAGGAACTCCTCAGGTATACTTGGTACCGTTGCTCCATCTTCAGCTCGCACTTCTTGATATGTCTTGGTGTAAGGGTTCCAGTCCTTACCCATGCACATCATCTTTAATTGCATCCTTGATCCGTTCGGGTATTCGGGTGTGTAGAAACCTCCTGGTTTTGCTCCAAGTTCGTCGCATCGTCTGATGATATGGATTTGTGCTTCCGGTGTCAGGTATCCATTTAAGAGTATCATACCTGGCTGGACAACCTGACATTGCTCCAATGGAAAGTCGGTGATGTTGATGGTGGTTTCTTCAGGGTTTGGTGAGGGTGGATTGGATAACATATATTGAAGGTTCCTTTAAATTTAAGAGTAACTCTGATTAGGTGACTTTCACACTATACTTTATTAATTTACTCACATGGTTGTTTACTTAAACTCACTCACACACATGCATGGAATGCGGTATGCAAACACTTATTACATACAACAGTTTAGGCGGTACCTGGTCTAGAAGAGGGCCCTGGCGCCTCAGACCGGTCCACCACATTCAGGGTGGCCTTGTTGGACCCCGACCCCTTCCCCTTCTGGGACTCTGTGTACCTCTGATCTGGGGGTGGCTGATTTGCCGTCTTCTGGCCATCGGTGGTCGCAGTGGCCTTACCCTTCCATTGCCCCTTGGGCCTGTAGCTCCTACTGTTTGGGTTCTGCCAGCATTCGTAATCGCGGTGACCCATCTTCTTACAGTATCGGCACTGCACATCGTTACCCTTGCAGTCCTTGCCGGGGTGGTCTCCGTTGCACCACTTGCAGTAATAGTGGCGCTCCGGTCCAGAGCCCGTGCTAGCTGCTATCACACACACAATCAATACTTGTCTCACAACTTATCAACATACACTTCAACTTATCACACAGGATTAGATAATTACCCTTAGGTGGGTAAGAACGTAGGGGCTTGGCCGCATACGCATAGGTGAGCTGCAGAGGCTCCTCAGCAGTGGTGGTCTGGGTCTGGCCCTTGCCACCCTGTTGCTGTCCTTTCTGGGACTGGGGGTATGACTTCTTCTTCTTTCCTCCCCACTGCCCTTGCGTGCCTTGGCCCTTGTTCAACGCCTTGCGCTTGAGCGCACTCTCCTCGTCCCTCAGAAGGACGGTGATCTCCACAATTGCAGCAGCATGATAGCACTCCTATATTTAGGGTGTCAGTTATGCCCCGCCAAACAAATTCTCAACACATTAACACATTGTACACACTTATTCACATTACACTGTAGTCCCATTACCTGCAAAGTGGTATATCCAGTAGGCCCCATGCCATAGCGTAGGCAATATTTCAGTCCGTTGTAGAAACGGTTCACAAGGATCCGGTCTGAGTAACCCAGATCCGGTAGCAGGTGGATAAGTCCGATGAAGGCTGAGTAGTACTCATCTACCGTCATTCTTATCCCCTTGCCTCAAACTGTCCAGCTCCAGGCGCTTGGCCTCTTGCACATGTATTGGCTAGTACTTGGCTCGCCGCAGAGCCGTGTACTCCCTCCACAGAAAAGTCGGGTCGGCAACTCTGCCCTCCCGCACTAGCTTCCACCAGCTCTGTGCCGAGCCCTTCAAGTAATATGCAGCAAGTCGAACCTTGACCTGCTCAGGTACTGCTAAGGTTTCGGCGGTCTCCATTTCGGAGATGTACGCCTCGAGCTTACGGGGATCGGTCTCCCCACTGAATGAGGGTGGCCTCAAATCAGCCAACGCCTTGACCCAGTTGGTCTCTCGTGGCGGTGGCGGTGGTGGTAGTTGAACTCCGGGCGTCTGCCCCTGCTAAATCGCAGCTACAAGCTGGGGTACCATTTGGGCTACGGCGGCTGCTACTGCCTCAGCCATAACCTAAGCCGTAGTGCTTCTCGCCCTGGTCACCCGTATCACAGTACCGCTTCCGCGGCCTCTACCTCGCGGTCTACCTGCCATCTGAATTCACATGAATATTCATTAGCAATTTGCTTGCACACTTATCGGTCCAACGGTTGTAACGCTTCCCGATAATAAGGTATCTCCACACTTAGTTAGTGGTTAACCTTTCCATAACTGTTCACTTAGGTAACTGTAGTTAGGTTTCCTAACTCGGTATATCCCTAAGCTCGGTATTCTAGTCATCAGAGCGATACTTCGCTCTGATACCACTTTTTGTAACACCCCTACTACGCACATCACATTGCTTGAAATCGCAGCGGAATATAAACAACTAAACAGTAACTAAACGAATGGTGCTACAACGCCGTCAACCACCCACGTGGTTAACAAGGCTGAATAAATACAAGTGTACCGGTCTGATGATCAGACTCCCGAGCATAGAACTAACAACCACATATATACATTAACAAAATACCGAGTGTTTACATATATCCTTCACTGTATACTGTCACTGTAAACTGCCATAACCAAAATATGTATCGCGCCACGGGCACAGGCGCACCCGGGCCAACTTCCAAAAGTACTCAAAAGTAAACTACATCCTAGGATCTAGAGCCACTCCGCTTCTTCGATCCTCATCCTGCAGTAAAAGAAATATGGATCCCCCGAGGGGGTCAGCAACCCTTGGCTGGTATGGTTAACGCGCAGCCCATCGGCTACCGGGATACGCGCAACCAATTGTCATGATGACATGGCATTCATTTTAAATCACACAACTTATACATATATAACATAACATGGGTATCGTACGCATCATAACACACATCACACACATACAATTCCTTTTAGGAAGAGAACCAACACAGTTAGTCCCCATTGAGAGCCTAGAGAATGTTGCCATGCCATGCTAAGCTCGTTACATACTCGTTACCGTCCTGTTAGATTGAACGGTTAACTTAACACAAGGTGCCTCGGATATAGTGATCCAAGCCCACCGAAATAACACATAGTATGCCCCTGTGGCCCGACGTGAGTCAGTAAAATAGCCTTGGTTAAGCTAAGGGAAGGTTGGGAACCAAATTGGAAAACAACCATAACATACAAAGAGAATCGAACCGGTTATGACATCGACTCCCATACTCACACGCGTGGCCGGAACAGACCGGACTCCTCACTTCCCCCGTTAGCACTTGTTAGCAGTTCATCATTGAACTCAATACACAATTCACAATAATGGGTCAAGTCTTGTTAGACACACACAAGGGAAGAGAGAGTCATACTTAACAACATAATAATATTTAACAACTGTAAACTTTTACATGCCTTAATCTTACAAAGTCATAAACACACAGAAAAACAAACAACACACAAGCCGGTGTAAACCGGTAGGCAACAGACTGCAAGAAAACCATACCTCGGTCCTTGCCTCGTTTCGTTTCCACCTTGAGAGAATCCTAAACACATTAGTAACGTCGGTTAATTAACGCACTAATCCATTGTTAACTTGTTACTTCACATATCTATTTTATTTTATTTTCATACTTGTTATAACTCTTCACCATTTTAATTACCATTATAACACTCTAACATGTCTTAATTAACCTCATATCATCATTACTAAGTAATTACCATTTTTAGATAACATTTCCCATCTTAAAACAACATTTTTGGTCCATATTGTGGCCCGTCCGAACTTGTGTCCGAACCTCCAAGTTCGGACGCAAGCCGTGACTTTAGACAGAAAAACAGACACACGTCCGAACTTATGTCCGGACTTCGGAAGTTCGGACGTGAGCCGAGAAAAATCTAGACAGAAATCCGTGCGTCCGAACATGTGTCCGGACTTCCCAAGTTCGACACAGTTCGAGGATAATCCTAAGGATGAGTGGGTACGTCCGAACTAGTGTCCGGACTTCCCAAGTTCAGACACTGTTCGCGAGTGAGAATTCTTCTACCCAACAGAGCCTGTCCGAACTTCCATGTCCGGACGGAAGTTCGGACAAGGCAAAATGCTCAACTTCCAAGTCTTCAAACACTTAGCCAAATTTCACCAAAGCCTCCAACACTTATAGTATTTACTCCCTAGGTTCCTAAGTGATGTTTCATGCCTATTCAAGCTATTATACCAAGAGTTTTCTCCTTATTTTAACATCATCTCCCAAGCATCATTTCTCACAACTAACTCCTTATGTCATTCTTGAAATTCTTTTCCAAGTTTACACTTTCTCCTTATTTTACCAAAGTTTGCCTAAGTCTTTACCTAAGTCCAAAATGACTTTGGTACATACTAAAACCTCAAGATCATTCATAAGTCCTTATTATACTCTAGAACACTTCCTAGTTCCTCAAAATTCCTTTAAAACATCTTGAATTCCTTATACATTTCCTAAATTTCGACATAGGTTCTCCTAGCATTTTGTTACACCAAAGCACATTGTTCTCACCATTAAACACACAAGAACACTAAAAATCCATCAAACACTTTATTATACACAAACTTCACTCATAAAGCACTACATCACAATATAGTGCACAATTTAAATTGCATGGCACTTAGGCCCTTAAAGTGCATAATTCTTAAACACTGAATTTCCACAATATATTTGCCTTTGACCTGCAAACACTCAACACACATATGCCTTTTACTAGTCTCTTGAGAACACTTTACTAAGTCATTCACCATTTGCTCTTTAGGTAGTTTTAACAAGCATTATAAGCTCATTTCTCCTAAGGCATTAAACAACATTAGGTTAGTAGATTTACCTCTCTTTTCCAAACAACTTCTTTCTTGCTTCCTTATAAAAAAACGGTAAGGTATTTGATTCCTTGTCAAGTTCTAAACAATATACAAACATTATAATGAGTATTCAAGCTATAAGCTTTATCTCATTGTAAACCCTAATTTTACATTGTTTCAAAAACATTAATGTAGTTGTTTTACCTTGATCTTTGAAGAGAGTTTGAATATATATCAAGAGAGGACTCCACCTAGTCCATGAAGAGTTGGAATGAAGCTAGAACAAGGTCACAAAAAGAGCTTCATCAATGGGTATTTTCGGTCACAACAAAAAACATGGAGGAAATGTAGTTTTTATTTGAGATTCCTTACCTAGAAGCAAAGGAGAGTAATAATAGTAAAAATACAAGCTCAAGCTCCTTCAATGGTGGAACTCCTTGGCACCGAAATGGGGCTCTTGAAGTTTTGAGAAGATAGGAATGAAGAGCTTGATGAGAGGAAGAGATTGGTGGTGTTTGTTTTTGATTTGGACAAGTGAGCTAGATTTTACAAGAGGTCAAAGAAGAGGTTTAATGGTGGTGGTGATATTACCGTGAGAGAACAGCAAGAAGGGAGGAAGAGGGAGTTGGAACCGTGTGAATGAAGAAGGGAAATGAGAGAATGAGATAGAATTTGCTTTAAGAAGATATTTGTTCTTATAAAGTAAAAAGTAGTTTAATTAGTTTTCTTTATTTACTTATCATATTAACTAGAGGGTGGTGAGTCACCACACTTAGAAAACCGGCCCCCTATAATATAATGAGGGTATTTTAGTCTTTGTTTGTCAATTTAATTACTTAATACAACATATGTTACAAACTAGCTTATAAAAATCACTATTCATAAAAACAAGGCACATAGAAGTGAAATTTTTGATTTCCTATTGATATAGACATCCAAATGTGATATTATATAGTACACATATATATTTAAGAGTAATGATGGACATCTAGCCACTCAAAACTCATTTACAAGACAATTTTTCAAAAATGTGCTTTAAGACTCCTTAAAGCACATTTTGTGTTTTAACTTGTTTTCAAGCTTGGTTTTCTTTGGTAATTGATTTAATATGTTCATTAGTATATAAATGAGGTCTTGGTAAGTTCATTAGGTCTTAACCAAGCTCAACCCAAGCTTAGAGCACATTTTGGCTCTTATTGACCTTAAAGCACATTTCATGTTTTCTTTTGTTTAAATTTGTTTACTAATGCTTCTAAGACTCTTTTTAGTCTTTATATACCATATTTAGGTGTTTAAACAACATAACTAGGTTTGGGGTATTTCAGCAACCCACGGTATTAAGTTGGGAGAAGAACACCAGAGAGATGGAAAGACCTCTCACACTCTGGTAAGACCCGATCTAGCAGTTGCTAAAATAAACCTTATTAGAAAAGGAACCTGTCATACGGTAGATTCCGAGAACCAGAAATCCTGAAGATGGTTCCCCTTGGAACAACAACAACCACATTTAATGATCGTAGACAGAAGATCCTAAACACAGGATAATGGAATTTACGGCACCATGGGGCGACGTGCTCTGCAGTCGCGAGAACCATGAGTAGCCAGCAAGAAGAGGAGCACAACCGCGCGATGAAGCGAGGAAGATAGAGTAACAAATCCAAGACAAGAGAGTCTACACACTGTAATGTTCGATAATACCAATAACGGTATACAAACCGACTAAAGAATTAGTCGAGGTTGGATTAATAACAAACCTACACGCCAAGAGGCTATAATACCGAACAACATGGTTCAGATAGCTATGAAAGTATTCATAAAACATACACCTGTAGGACTACAATGTGGTTCCTAAGGATAAGTCAAGTCTCGTTAACAACAGTGAAGTTGTGAGACACCCGGATGGACGACAACCATGTCAAGTACTCTGAGAAACGACTCAGGATATCGATCACCAAGATCAAAAGATCAAAGGAAGATCTAATAAGACCACCAAATATGGATGGAAACGATACCGTAACCGGTATACGTTAACCGAAAAACAACCTACACGCGCACTTGCCCAGGGCAAGTGCAGCAACTACAAGACTGTTGGAAGACTTTTAACAACCTGCAAATACTTGCTAAAGTACCGCTATGATGAATGGAGCAAATATAGGATCACCAATAATCAAGATTTAAAATAACGAAACCTTGGAAATGCCTAACGGCCAGACCATTGTACTTAGAACATACCAATCAGCGAGAAGCTGAACTTGATCAAGACCTCAAACATGGCAACGCCATGAGGAATTTCTTTTAACACCGAATTGCCATTTCAAAACCCTAAATTTTTCTTTCAAAACCACAAACCCTTCTTTGAAACCTCGGATTTTAAAACCAAACCAACAGAATTACAGTTAGTATCAAAGAATGATACAAGAGTTGACAACGGAATACTTCACCTAGGCATGTGACGAGCACTACGAGTGTACCCAAATACGGGATGTGGGACGACCGCACTCCGAAGGAGCTTTTGGGCCCGACACATAGTCAGGTAAGAGGTAACGTGCCAACAACGTACCACACGTATGTATACATGTAGTGCACGAAACACGGGAAGTAGTCAACTCCGTTCTACGGACCATAAGTAAATTCAAACCCAAACAGCTGGACACTTCGAATGAGCAAAGGGAACTCAGATGAGCTTACAAGCTAGAGAGTCAAGAACTCACTCCAGGAGAACAATGAAGGAATTAAGAAGTGCAAGAAGCACTGGTAATTTATTAAAGACATTGAATATATCTCAAGGATATTGGGGTAAAGCATGATAACTGGAAAGAATACCCAGTCTAAACACTGGAAGGCAAGCGCCTAACATTAACACATCAGTGTCCAACGAACGGGATGGAATTCCCAGGACAACTACCACAAACACACAGGGTGATCATATAAGGTACTGAAAAATACCATTCATCACCTAAGAGAATATCAAACTCATTATAACAGGAGGAAAAACACCAATGGTCTACCCTAAGAATGGGAGACATTATAACCCTCAACGGATAACTCGGATCCAGAACCGCAAGGTAGGATAACAAACTGCACATACTCATAAATGTCAGCCAGATGCTACCGTATAATCAGTAATACCCAGGATCAATCCATAAAGGGTATCAAGCCAACACAGTTGAACGAGATGTCGTGGTAAACACCACAATTGGAGCGAACATCTGGTTAGAACACCGAAGGGATACCCCAAATTAATAAATGGTATCGATCAAGACCAAGATACTTAAAGGGTCTCCAACAAACGGAAGCGTGATGCGATGATCTTATCATGGAGCCCAGTATCAACCCAAACCCAGTGATGGCTTACGGGAAGTAACCACTAGGGAACAGCCTGTGATGAGCAGAGCTCTAAGCAATATGGCTAGTATGCCATGAAACTATTACAATACAGAGTTCAACGGTTGCAAAACCAGTTGTGAACCATATGGAAAGTAGTCAAGGACGACACTAATAAAGGTTAATAACCAATGAGCAAGGATACCTCTCATAAATGTGAGACCGTGAGAGCAGTGAACACATGGATTCTAAGAGGAGGATACCATTAATAAATATCTGATAATACACCTCTTTCAGAACTACTAATGTAGTGAAGCTTGAGCACACAATTATTGCCAAACGATGTAAAATAATCTTCAATAACAATTGTTGACAACCAAGAAGTAATCGGTTCAGAAGGAACATAATAGGTGGGAACGTAAAGTACAAGTAAATAACGCTCAAGCAGCTCAAAAATATAAACGCTAAACCATGGTATAAATGGTGGAAATGCATGAGCTGAAGCTAGCAACAGCGAATGCCATGTAAACCAATACTGTAGAATCAGTTAGAACATGGTGCGCATCAGGCGACCAATGTATGTGAATAATCACCCAATACTGTGGAGTTGTTAAATACGAGATGGCAGACAGACCGGGCAACAAGCCAAGAGTCTGCACCAAATGATGAAGCACCATACGAAAAAGTAATACTCATTCCTATTGCGATCACATAAGAGAGCTACTGCCAAGGGTTCACGCCTCTGCACTCTATAGGACTGAGTGTTTTGGTATTGCACTTGTGCAGTTAATGATCTAGTGGGATAGCAAGGAATATGGAAAATGTAAGTAGTGGTAAATTCTTCCTTTCACCAA
Organism: Limonium bicolor; assembly: GCA_023374045.1. NCBI lineage: Eukaryota > Viridiplantae > Streptophyta > Magnoliopsida > Caryophyllales > Plumbaginaceae > Limonium > Limonium bicolor. Next base: position 263,332,850 of record CM041782.1, on the reverse strand, counting down.
TGAACATGGCATAAGCCAGTTAAGCAAAAGCTTAGAAACAAATCGTGCGGCCTAAGGCCAAAGAAGCACAAAGAGTGTCAAACACCAACAATCACAAGATGTGAATTCTATTAGAATAAAGGTGAAAGGAGACTTAAGAAAGTCACATGGACCGACGCATATAAAATGCAAGGTCATACAAGTAAAGAACACTTGTACCAAACAAAATAGCGAGCAAAATTCAGAATCCACTGATAACAGAGGAAGCACTACAACTAAGTAGTGGCTTAACCTCACCCGACAATAAGTCGGAGGACCAAGTGAATGATCACTACAAAACACAACAGTGTGTATATAGATTGCGAGAGAGCCGGTTATAAGTCTAAAACTCATTGAGTTCGCGCACGGTAAAATAATACCACACTTGATGGAATAAACCTTATTCCCACAATAAGAGGGATAAAAAGGTGATATATAGCACGTTTAAGATAACAAAAAGGGCGAATAACCCAAGCTATCAGGGTCGCGCAGCTGAAATACCCCAAACCTTAGTATGTTGTTTAAACACTAAAATATGGTATAACAAGGCTAAAAAGTGCCTTAGAAACATTAGTGAACAATTTAAACCATAGAAAACACTGTAAAATACCATAAAGACAATTAGAGCAAAAATGTGCTTTAAGCTTGGGATAACCTTGGTTTAAACTCTAAGAGCCTACCAAGACCTTATTTACATGTTAATTAACATATTAAATCAATTACCAAAGAAAACCAAGCTTGAAAACAAGTTAAAACACAAAATGTGCTTTAAGGAGTCTTAAAGCACATTTTTGAAAAATTGTCTTGTAAATGGGTTTTGAGTGGCTAAATGTCCATCATTACTATTTAATCAACATTTGTACTACTTAGTATCGCATTAGGAAGTCTAAATCAATGGGAAATCAAAATTTCATAAATATGTGCCTTGTTTAGTGAATAGTAACCAAAATATGCTAGTTTATAACATAAGTCAATATAAGTGAATTAATTGGTCAACAAAGACCAAAATACCCCTAAGTAGATAATGGGGGCTGGTTTTTACAAGGGTGAGTCATCCCTTTGTTAGTTTAATAAGTAAGTAAAGTGATAAAGTAAGTTACTATTTACTTTTCTACTTAAATATCTAAACTAGCTAGTTTCTTCTTATTCTCTTCATTCCCTTGCCTTCCCACCATCTCCAACCTCCCTTCTTCTTCTATTTACGGTTTTGCTACAGCCATATACCATTTCCATCTTTGATTGTCCATAACTCCTAGCTCCATGCTCCACATACTTCCAAGACCACCATTCTCTTAGTTTAGTCAAGCTCTACAACCTTGTCTTTTCAAAACTTCAAAACCTCCATTTCGGTGCCAAGAGGAATCACCATGGAAGGAGCTTGAGCTCATCTTTTCACACCTTGTTGTTCTCCTTTGCTTCAAGGTAAGGAAACTCAAAGAAAAACTTCATTTCCTCTTGTTTTCATAAGTGGCCGAAATCACCTTCTTCATGGTGTTTTATTTTGCTCATTCTTAGCTCATTCCAATCTTCAAGGGACTAGGTGGAGTCCTATCTTGCTACTTAATCCAATTCCTATTCAATTCCAAGGTAAAACATTCATTTATGTGTTTTAGACATTATATGACCTAAGGTTTATTAATGAGTATAAGCATGAAGCTTAATGCTCATTATCTTTACTTGTGTGTGGATAGAAGATTGAAAAGTGATCAAGTTCCTTGCTCATTTCCTATTCAATGAAACAAGAAAGAAGTTTGAAAGGAAAAGAGGTAAATAACCTAACCTAAAGTGCCTTAGGAAAATTGAGCTTTAAAATGCTTAATAAACTACTTAAGGAGCCAATGGTAAATGAGCTAGAGAAATACTCTCAAGGGTTTATTAAAAGGCATATGTGTTGTTGTATGTATTTGCAGGTCAAAGGCATATATTATGTGGAAAATTCAGTGTTTAAGGTTTATGCAATTTAAGGGCCTAAGAGCCATGCAATTTAAGGGCCTAAGTGCCAAGCAATTTAAATTATGCACTATATTGTTATGTAGTGTAGTTTAAGGCTTAGTTGTGAGTGAAGAACATTTTTGTGTGAATAAGTGTTCTTGAGTGTTCAAAGGTGAGAAACCTTGTGTTTGGTTTGTAAGGAAATACTAAGGGAGCTATGTCAAAATTTGAGAAGAAAATAAGAAGTTTAGGTGTTTTAATGAGGTTTTGTGACCTATGTTTCCTAGGAATTGCTAAGGGTTGATTTGGTGAAAGAAATGGAATTTAGGTGTTCATAAGTATAAGAATGAGTTGGGCATTGTTCATGGAAGTTTAGAGAATCAAATGGGTGATTGTAAGCATGCCAAAGTAGTGGTAAGGGTATGTCTTAGTCTTGTGCGAGTTTGGTGAGCAATGGAAGAGAAATGCCTTGTGAGGGTTTAAAACAAGAGCTTGTGAGAAGGACCTAGGAAGTTATTGTAAAGGGGATGGTTGTAGTGCAAATGATGCTTAAAAAGATGATTATAAGGTAGTGAGGGAAGACTTTGGTTAGGTGAAGTTCTAGGCAAGAATACAAGTTACAAGTGTAAGAAAAATATGTTCTAAGTGTTAAGGACTTAGTAAAAGTTGAGTAAAAGTTTAAGGAGTTTTTGGAATGGTTAGAGTGGGTTTTAGTGTGTCCAAAAGATGTTAAAACATGTGGGAAAACATGTGTGAAGCATAGGAAAAAATTGGGATGAATTTGGAGTTCAAAAAGAGGAGAAACACACTTTAGAAAATTGGTTCTGCAATGGACCGCCCCTACGGAACGCCCCTGTGGGGAGGTCCGGTTGTTTCCTGCAGGCTTAGGAGTTTCTATTGTGGACCTCCCCAGTGGGGCGGTCCAGACCAGAACATAAAAAAAAAATCTTTAAATTTAAGAAAGAGAATGAGAGTTATGTAGTGGACCCTAGTGTGTATAATAAAGATAAATGAGTGTAAGGTTAAGGATAAAACATGTCATGAAAACATGTAAACACTTAGTAAATTATAAGTTGAGTAAGTTAATTAACCGACATTATTAATTATGTATAGGAGTTGCCTACGGTGGAAACCAATCGAAGCAAGGACCAAGGTATGGTTTTCTTGCAGTCAATTGCCTACCGGTTTACACCGACTTGTGTGTTGTTTGTTTTCTGTGTGTTTATGACCTTGTAAGACTTAAGTCATGAAATGAGTTTACAGTTGTTCATATTATCGTGATGGTGAGTTATGCCTCATTACCCTTGTGTGTGTGTCTAACTAGACCTAAACACTTGCTTGTGAATTGACTTATTAAGTTTCAATGATGGTTTTCTACCAAGTGCTAACGGGGGAAGTGAGGAGTCCGGTCTGTTCCGGCCACGCGTGTGAGTATGGGAGTCGATGTCATAACCGATTCGATTCTCTTTGTATGTTATGGTTGTTTTCCATTTTGGTTTCCAACCTTCCCTTTAGCTTATCCAAGGCTATTTTACTGACTCACGTCGGGCCACAGGGGCATACTATCTTTGTTCTGTGTGCTTGGATTACTATATCCGACACACCTATGGGTTAAGTTAACTGTTCATTTAACCGGACGGTAACGAGTTATGTAACGAGCTTAGCATGAGTTTGGCAGCAATCTCTAGGCTCACCGGGTAATTGACTATGTTTGGGTTCGGTTCCTAAAGTGAACCGTACTTGTTATGTTATGTGATTATGTTGTGATGCAAATCTTGTTGCTGTGTTAACTAAAATGTTTGTTTAAAATCAATGTCATGTTATCATGACAATTGGTTGCGTGTATCCCGGTAGTCGATGGGCTGCACGTTAGCCATGCCAGCCATGAGTTGTTGAGCCCCTTTGGGGCACCATATTGTTTACCTATGTTGCAGGATGAGGATCAAAGAGGTGGAGTGGCTCTAGATTCTAAGTTTATGGAATACTTTTGGTTATTTTGGATGTTGGGCCTGGGATGCGCCTATGCTCTCGTGGCGTTATGTTTTGGATCCATTGTTGTTGCAGTGGAGGTATAATGATGGTTTACAGTGATGGATTGTAATTAAATACTTGGTATTGTATAATATGTATTTATGGTGTTAGTTCTATGCTCGGGAGTCTGATCATCAGACCGGTACAAAGTGTATGTATTATGCCTTGTTAGCCACGTGGGTGGCTAACGGTGTGTAACACCAAACCGTTTAGTGATTGTTTTAGTTGTTTATTTCCACTGCGATTACAGAAATTGTTATGTGCGTAGTAGGGGTGTTACAAAAAGTGGTATCAGAGCGAAGTATCACTCTGATGACTAGAATACCGAGCTTAGGGACATACCGAGTTAGGAAATCTAGCTATAGTTATCTAAGTGAACAGTTATGGAAAGGTTAACCACTAATTAAGTGTGGAAATACCTTATTGTCGGGAAGACGCTATAACCGTGGGAACCTATAAGTGTGCAAGTGTGATACTAATGAATGTCCATGTGAATACAGATGTCAGGTCGACCAAGAGGTAGAGGCCGCGGACGCGGTGTTGGTGATACGGGTCACCAGGGCGAGAACATTACGGCACAGGTTATGGCTGAGACAGTAGCAGCCGCCGTAGCCTAGATGGTTCCCCAGTTAGTCGCTGCGATGGATCAGCAACAGCGACAAGGCGGTGCGGACCAACAAGGGCCACCACCGCCACCACATCCACGAGAGACCAACTGGGTCAAGGCGTTGGCAGACTTGAGACCACCGTCGTTTAGTGGGGAGACCGACCCTAGTAAGTTGGAGGCATACATCTCCGAGATGGAGACCGCCTACGAGACCTTGAATGTGCCCGAGGAGGTCAAGGTCCGTCTTGCCGCTTACTACCTGAAGGGTTTGGCTCATTGGTGGGGAAGCTGGTACGGGAGGGCAGAGTTGGACCCTACCTTTCAGTGGAGGGAGTACACGGCTCTGCTGCGAGCCAAGTACTACCCGATACATGTGCAAGAGGTGAAGCGCCTTGAGCTGGACAGCCTGAGGCAGGGAGATAAGATGTCGGTAGACGAGTACTACACCGCCTTCATCGGCCTTATCCACCTGCTACCAGATCTGGGTTATTCAGACCGGATTCTGGTAAACCATTTTTACAACGGCCTTGACTATGCCTACGCTACGGAATGGGGCCAACCGGATATACTACCTTGCAGGTAATGGAACAACAGTGTGATGTGAATTAGTATGTGTAATGTGTGAATGTGACTATGAGTTGATTGGCGGGGCATAACTAACACCCTAAAATATAGGAGTGCTATCATGCCGCTGCAATAGTAGAGATCACGTCCGTCTGAGGGACGAGGAGAATGCGCATAAGTGCAAGGCTTCGAGCTAGGGTAAGGTCACCCAAGGGACGGGGAGGAAAGAAGAAGAAACCTTATCCCCAGTCCCAGAAGGGCTAGCAACAGAGTGGCAAAGGCCAAGCCCAGACCACCACTGCTGAGGAGCCACTGCAGCTCACATATGCCTATGCGGCAAAGCCCCTACGCTCTCACCCGCCCAAGGGTAACTACCGAATTTGTGTACCAAGTTTAAATGCGTGTTAATATGTTATGAAGTGTGTACTGATAGTGTAATGTTATAGCAGCTAGCACGGGCTCTGGACCGGAGCGCCACTATTACTGTAAGTGGTGCAACGGAGACCACCCCGGCAAGGACTGCAAGGGAAACGTTGTACAGTGTCGTTACTGCCCGAAGATGGGGCATCGTGACTATGAGTGCTGGCAGAACCCCAATGGCAGGAACTACAGGCCAAAGGGGCAGTGGAAGGGTAAGGCCACCGCGACCACCGAATGCCCGAAGGCGACTAACCAGCAAACCTCTGACAAGGGGAAGATGAACTCCCAGAAGGGGAAGGAGTCGGGATCCGGCAAGGCCGCCCTGAATGTGGTAGACCGGTCTGAGGCTGCAGGACCCTCTTCTAGACCAGGTACTACCTTAATTGATTAGTGAAATAATTGACTGCTTGCCGCATTTCATGCATGAGTGTTAGCAAGTCAAAATGAATAACCATGTGAGTGAAAAGTTAAAGTATAAAGTATAATTTACCTAAGTTAGATAATTCTAAACTTTAGGAACCTTCAATATTTGCTATCCAATCCCACCCACACCAAACCTTGAAGAAACCACCATCAGCACCACTGATTTCCCAATGGAGCAGTGTCAGGTTATTCAGCCAGGTATGATATTGTTAAATGGATACCTGACACCGGAAGCACAAATCCACATCATCCGACGATGCGACGAACTGGGAGCAGCCCCTGGAGGTTTCTACACACCTGAATACCTAAGCGGATCAAAGATGAAGTTGAAGATGATGTGCATCGGTAAGGACTGGAACCCTTACACCAAGACATATCAGGATGTGCGAGCTGAAGACGGAGCAACTTTACAAAAAATACCTGAGGAGTTCCTTGCGGTCATTAACCACGCCGTGGGAATTGCTCAGCAAGTTGAATCGGATCTAATTCCGAGTGTTAAAGTGGATTTGTGTATTGTGAACTTCTACCAAAAAGGTAGACGGTTAGGTCTACACCAAGATAAGGACGAAACACCCGAGTCTCTGAGTAAGGGAGTACCCGTGATGTCTTGGTCCATTGGTGATACCGTAGTATTTGTATATGGCGAGCAGAAGCGTGCTGACTTCGCAAAGAAATTGGTGTTAAAGTCAGGCGATGTGTTAATCATGGGTGGGCAGTCAAGGATGATATATCATGGTATCAAGAAGATCAAACTGAATACCACACCTTTGACAATAGTCAATGCCACACATATGAAACCCGGGCATTTTAATTTGACATTTCGGCAGTTTTAAGCATTGTGTAACCTTGTAATGGATGAAGCCAGTTGTATGTTAAGGATGTTGTGTATGTGTTAGTTACGTTGATAGTGTAAACTGACTAAGGTGTAAAGAGTGTGTTAATGAAAAAAAAAGATGTTGTTTTGGAGTATATCAACCGTGTTGTTACTGTGTACTTATGAGTTGTGAACTGTATTAGGCTGTGCACTCGGAAAGGGAGGTATACTGGGAGTGTGTAATGAGGCTGAGGCTGGCAAGAGCAGCACCATCCTCACCGATACCTTTCCAATCAATGGCGAAGACACATCGATCTTGTTCGACTCTGGAGCCTCACATACGTTTGTTTCGCTTTCATTTGCGAAGAGGCCGGGGTTAGATGATGAGGAGATGCCTGACTTCCAAGTCACTCTCCCGTCAAGATAACAGATCAAGTGTACCCGCTATCACCGAGGTGCTATTGTACGAATTAGAGGTGAAGAGTTTCCGATCGACATAATAGAGTTCAACGGACTTGGGTTTGATGTTATTGTGGGGATGAACTGGTTGGAGCGGTACAAGGGTCGAATCCTATGTGCCGAGCATCGACTGCTTCTTTGGAGTCCAAATGGGGTTACTATATCATACCGCCAGAGGCCTAGGGAGCCTTCGACTCAGCTTATCTTCGCTATGTGTATGTACCGAGAGTTGCGATAGGGGAGTGATGTATACCTCTGCTATGTCCAGGACATAGAGAGAGATCCAGAGTTTAGCTCAAATGTGCCGGTAGTGTCGGAGTTTCCTGATGTTTTTTCCTAAGGAACTGCCGGGCATTCCGCCACCACGGGAAGTAGAGTTAGAGATTGAACTGCCAGACCAATAGCGAAGGCGCCCTACCATATGACTCTAGCAGAAATTGAAATACCCCTAACCTTAAAAACTTAATTAAATGATCTATTAATGATCTAAGATGGTTAATAAAAATCTAAACACCATTGGGGAACAATCTAAAGATCTCAACAAGGCAAAACATGCCTTAAGATCGGTAAAGCCAAAAATGTGCTTTAAGACACCATAGAGATTGTATGACCTCAAATAGGATCCAAAGTGGATTCCTAAGCATTATAATGAAGTAATGAACATTATAAAACCATTCTCAATGGAAACCAAGCTCTAAAACATGTTCTAACACAAAATGTGCTTTAAAATTCCTTAAAGCACGTTTTTGAGAAAATTGACTTTCTGAGTGGGTTTTGAGTGGTGTTAGGCATTGGATTAGACCTTGTTATACTAATGTACTATAATTTACCACATTAGAAGGTCTAAATCCAAGATTTAAAAAAAAATCAGAAATATGGCACTCATTTGTGAATAGTAATCCAAATAGTGCATTTTTAAGCAAAATTGACTAAGTATAGTCAATGGTCAATGAATGACTCATCTATACCCATAAGAGGTTGGCAGCATGGAGCAAGGAGGACAGCACATCAAGCTTTATTACTAAATATCTAGCCAATTTGGTGAATCACCATTTACTATTCCAAATCTTACTTTTCATTCATTAAAACTCATTTTCTTTCTTTCTCTTTCCTCTTGTCCCATTCCAGCTGAGCCATTAGCTATTCCAAACCCTCTCAAGCTGTGTTCTTGAGTGTTCAAGGCAAATTAATTCCATTTGCACCTAAGGTAATGATTTAAGGCTTATTTTAGCTCTTTTTCTTCATCTCTTCATTACCTACACTTGGAGCTCATGATCTATCACTTTCCATGGCTCATTCTCAGAATTTTAAACCTTTAACAACAACAATTCTCAGCTGAAGCAAGTCTTGGGACCAAGGTTTCCAAAATTGACATTAAAAGGTAAAAACATACCTTAAACATTTCAATTCTCCATCCGGTTTTCTTCTTCTGATTTCTATGAGTTTATTCACTCATTATCTTCATATTTACATGTTTATTCAGTTGGTTAACCATTTGGAGCAAGGGTGGCTGAAAACCAAAGGAAATATCATTCTTTAAGGCATTTTGCCAAGGTAAAATCTATTACCATAGCAGCTTGTTGTTGGCTTGCTATTCCTTATGCTTATATGGTGAATTTAACACCATGTGATGTGGTTAATTCAGGCCGAGACCCTTTGGAAACATCCTTGCATTTTTAAGGTGATTTTTGCCTTAAATCTTACATTAATTGTTCATTATGGATAAGCTCATGTTTGGAGTATAACCATATCTTATTTTGGTGTATTAAACATGTCTAAATGATGTGGTGATTTTTCCTCCAAGCTGCCGAGGTGTTACTAGGGTTAAACCAAGGTACAAACACCTTAAACTTATGATTTTATGATATTTAAGCATATATATTATATGAGCCGTGAGTGGAGTTATTAATATGGGTGATTTTAACCTAAGAGTGGAAAAAAATGACTAAGATAATTTAAGCTAGCCAATTAAGTGATTTAATTAACATAATAGTCAAATTATGACATTATGTGGAAAAATAAATAAGCTACAGCAAGGCCGAGAGCTTATTGTATAAATTGAGCTATTTTATGTGTAATTTTATGTTATAAAGCAAAGTTGTAATAAGGCCATGCCATTAGGCCATTTTAATTTAAGTTTAAAGCTTATTTAATTTAATTTATGCTTATATAGTAAAGATTGGGGTCAAACGGTAATTACCAGCAAATTAAAAAGCCGTGGGCTTAATTAAGAGGAATTTTGGGTCAAAATTGTAAAAATAGAAAAGTATAGGGTAAGATATGTAATTACCGAGAGTTTGGGTCCCATTTGGCATTAGAAGTCAAAGTTGACTATATAGGAGACTTTGACCAAGTTTGGAGAATTTAAGAAGTTAAAATACTACCTTATAATAAGATAGTTATTAAATTGTAAAAGATTTATAAGAGATGGGGTGAAATGGTTATTTCTGAAACTTTGGGGTACTAAATAGAGTTTAGTACAGACCTTAGGTTATTAGGAATTTTTAGAAGTTTGTTTGGCTAAATTTGGAGTTAAAATGAATTATATAAGTATAATATATGATATTTCATGACACTGTTACAAGTGGGTAACATATGGGTAAAAACCGAGATTTATAGAAAGTATAAGGTTAGGAATGATATTTATAACCTTTTGGTATAGTTTGGTAATTTTTGGAGTTATATATAAGGTTTTATAAAGATATAGGTATAATAAATAGTTTTAATGACATTAGAAAACTATGTATTATAAATTAGGGAGATTTGGTAAATATACAAAGTTAGGTGGTGGGAGTTTAATTAAAATAGACCCTAGGGTCTGTTCGGTAATTATAGCCATTTAAAAACCATAGGTTATAATTATATTAAGGTTTAAGGATTATAATATAAAGTATATAATATAAGTGTAACAATGAAATATAATTTGGGGTTGAATTGTAAATTATGAAAGTATAGTGGAATATAATGAAAGTCGAGAGTATAAGGGCTGTTTGGTAATATATAACAATTTATAACTATAGGTTATAATTGTTTTAATGACATAAATGTAATAATAAATGTTATATAACTATAATATAACATTATATTAATTATGTGGTGGATTTTGTAAATATTTAAGAAACTAGGTGTTGTTCGGTATTATGGGCATTTTTAAATGAAAATTTATAATATGGTTTTAATGTTATAAAGGGTGTAACATTTATAATATAAGAAATATTCATTAAAGGAGAATGAATATATTACAAAGACTTACCATATAATAAATAGTCCCATAATTGAAATACCCCAAACCTTGATATATTGTTTAAATACTAAACTATGATATTTAAAGGCTAAAAAGTGCCTTAGAAACATCAGTTTACAATTTAAACCATGGTGAAAACAATAAGTACCATGAATACGGTTTGAGCAAAAACATGCTCTAAGCATGGAGTGAACTTGGTTGGGACCCAAAGAACCTACAAAGACTTAATAATATTTAATTATGATTTAATAAGGCTAATTAAGTCCTTAGGAAACCTTGGTAGACAATTAAACCAAATAAAACACAAATAAATACCTTAAAGTCAATATGGGCAAAAATGTGCTCTAAGCTTGGGATAAGTTTGTATAAGACCTAAAGGTCATACCTATACCTTAATTATATGTTAATGAACATATAAAACCAATTACCAAAGTAAACCAAGCTTGAAAACAAGTTAAAACACAAAATGTGCTTTAAGGAGTCTTAAAGCACATTTTTGAAAAATTGTCTTGTAAATGAGTTTTGAATTGGCTAAATGTCCATCATTACTCTTTACTTAACATGTGTACTACATATTATCACATTAGAAAGTCTAAATCAATGGGAAATCAAAAATTTCACAAATATGTGCCTTAGTTTGTGAATAGTAACTAAATTAAGCAAGTGTTTAAATGTTTAAATGAGCTTTGGTGAACTAGGAAATGTGAGGAATGAATGAATGTTTACTAGGGAAGAAAACATGTATTAAGGTGTTATATAGTGCTACGAGGATTTAGGCACTATCTTGAAGTTCTAGAAATCCAATGGGTGTTTTTGGGATGTAATAAAGTCTTGGAGAAGTTTGTTTTAGGTTTAGGTAATGTTGATGTACAAGGAATGAATGATGTTTAGGTACGGATATGAGGAAGGAATTTTAATAAGGTGTGAACAAGGAAATTTAGTTAGTAAGAAAAGATGCTTGGGAGATGATGTTAAGGTGTAGAGGAAACATCTTGGTATAGTGGTCATTATAGGTGAAATACCACTTAGAAAACCAAAAGACAAATGTTACAAGTGTTAAGATATTTGTAAGAAAAATGAGTGACAAGTTGGACAATGTTTTAAGGTGAATCAAAGTGATATTTTGGTATTAGAATATGTCTAAGTTCATGTGTGAAGTTTGGGTAATCAATGGATGAAGAAAATAGATGAAACAAGACTTGAAAATGTCAATTTGGGAATTCTGTTACAGTGGTCCGGGACCTAGGTATTGGATGATGTCCCGGACCATACACAAAAAAAAGGGCCGAGAGTTTTACAAATGCTTGGTCCGGGACTTGGGGTCAGTACAAGGTCCCGGACCACCCTATTAAAACCTGCCGAGAGTTTCTGTAAGTGTTGGTCCGGGACTTAAGCTAAGGACCAAGTCCCGGACCACTCTAAAAAAATGTTGTTTAAGGTATGAAAATGATGTGTGATGATGGGGATTGATAAGTGACGGTGTTATAAAGTTGTTAAGGACATGTTAGGTGAGTTATAATGACAATTAAGTGGGTGAAAAGTTGTAGCAAAATGTGGGAGTAAAACAAGTTAAAAATGTTAAGTTACTTAACTAGTTAACGGCGTTAACCATAGTCATTCAACGTTACGCAAAATGTTACCCCCAATGTTAAAGAAAGCAACTTTAATGTTACCAGTTGTTCGAGAATTGTTCGAGGAACATAAGTGGACATGATAGAGTGGACTCCGGTGACAGGTATGGTTTTCTTGCAACCTGTGTCCTACCGGATTACACCGGCTTGTATGCCAATGTGTTTTTCTGTATGTTTGCCACGTTATAAGATAATTCATGAAACGAGTTTATGATCGTTATTGTTGTTGTGTGTTGGCATACCGATACCGGTAACCTCGAATGCGTATGAAAAGGCTAGCTAACCATTATTAGGTAAACGTAAGAGAACGGTGTCCGGTAATAACGTTTCCAACCTAAAGAACGTTCTAACCACGGCTATGCGTGAGTTAGTTGCGTGATGTTGTGTGTGATGTTGCTATATTTGTGTGATCCTCCTTTGTGTGATTAACTCGGTTGTAATACCGTATTGTGTGCTGATGTGATAGGTTCCACAGCGGAGTCTTTATCTGTGTATATGTATATATTATGGGGGGGTGAGGAATCCGGTTGTTCCGGTCCCGTGTTGTTTGGGAGTTGTTGTATACAGTTTCTTCAGCTTCCTCTCTGTTGGTTGTTTTCCTTCATTGGTCTTCGATCACCCCTGAGCTTAACCAAGGCTCTTGACTCACGTCTTTTGGGGATTATGTATGTTGTGTTCGGGTCACTAAATCCGATCCATCCTTATGTTAAGTTATCCGTTCGTCTAACAAGACGGTAACGAGTTATGTAAACGAGCTTAGCATGAGTTTGACAGCATCCTCTAGGCTCTCCCTGTGAACTAACTATGTTTGGGGCGGTTCCTAGCGAGATCTGTGCCCGTTATGTTATGTGTTGTTGATGTACTGCAAAGTTGTTTGCGATGTTATGTTATGTGCACGTTGAAACGTGAAAAGTGTTGTTATGAGGTGTATGTGGATCATGGATATGAATCATGATTCCTAGTTTATAAAAGAGACGTTTATGGATAACCCGATTATTAGGTAAGTGTCGTCTATTAAGGAAGTAGCTCCACTAGAGGAGAACCCTCTAGGGTTAATGAACACAATGAGTGACTTATCAAGTATGGATGTGTTATCTGTTTGTTGAGCCCATTGTGGTGGAATGTTATGTGTTGTGTGTTGATAGTTTACATGCATGATTCAAATATAATCTACCGCATGCTAAGACGACAATTAGTTGTGCGTGGCCCGGTAGCATGCGGGCTGCGGGATTTCCATACCAGCAAAGGTGCTGAGCCCCTGGGGGGCCCTCCTTTCTCTTCTTTTTCCCATTTCAGGTACAAGGAGCTGGAAGCCGTTCGAGAGTAGGACGGGGTAGTCGTTTGTACATGGGTAGTTATTTAAGTCGTATATGTATTGTAAGTGTAGTAAGACCGAAATTGTTATCGGCATCAGCTTGTAAATACTTGGTATAGTGGGAAGGTATGTGTATGTTTTGTTATTAATGGAAAGAGATAGTAATGTGTAGTCGCTCGGGAATCTAGTCCATCAGACCGATACAATGTGTATGTAATAGCCTTGTTAGCCACGTGGGTGGTTAACGGCGTGTAACACCAATGGGTTAAGTAATGTGATGAAGTATATTTTCCGCTGCAGTCTGTTGTTAAGTGTGTTGTTCTTGGATGGGGTCTTACAATAATACATATATATAAATAAATATATGTTATGGTGTGGAAAATATAATATGGTTCAATAACCATATATTATAATAATTAAAAAAATGATATAAGATAAGAAGAAAAGAATTATAAACATTAGATGTGGAAATTCTAATGTTATGAGTTTGCATGGAATAATAAGGATTTATATAATTCAAAGTATTTTTACATATGAATTATACTACATTAAACCTGGAAAAACAAACCTTAGGAAAATAAATACTAAGGAGGAATGTATAATATATGATTAAGAATTATACATGCAATATAGAAACAAACTATATAATATACAAGGGTATATTGAATTACATGCGATAACAAAGTTCATACTTTAAGTATATTAATATACAAGACGAGACTACGCATGTAATATAACGTTTTTCCAATCCCGAGTTAAAGCCGAAAACCCGACAAACATTGACAGTTAATAACGGGGGATTAACCGGGAGGTGTTAGTGACGGTACGGGGTACCGTAGAGTTATGTCGTTACACGGGATTCTAATCAGTAGCGTTATGTATTATTAGACTGTTAGAGACGACACGGGGAGCACCAGATCTAGCTGATTCATACTCCACGGTTATACATTCCGGGTGTACGGTATGTTGTTATGTTTCTCTGTTTGTCTCTGAGGGCTTCCTCAGTTCAGACTTCTGTGTAAGATTGTTTGTCTGATTATCTGAATAAATATGCATGAACTGTATATTTTTAGCTGCTTATTATTTACTATTGTTGCGTTAACAGTATTGGTTCGTATATATGAACCTATATATATATAAAACGAATTAGCGGCTATGGTGCTATCTTATATGTAATATAAGGATCGTCAGAAAAACGTTGTAGCACTAGGATAATAAGATATACATATTATCCAAGACTTTAATACGAAGCATTGGCCTTTCTAACACCGCTCTCGTATCTGACACTGGATCCCGAGTTTACAGACTCCGGATTGGACTAACGACCTTAGTCTGCTGTGTTGGAAAAATTGGTAATGCGATGCGATGGTATAATTAATTAACATAACAAAGCCAAGAGGATGTGGCTCTTGGTGTGCGCTGTGATCACAAAAACGATACCAAGATGTCCGCGTACGGGTCCGCAAGTATCAAGAAAATTTCCCGTGAGCTAGGATGGCTCGTTGGTCGGAGACTCTACCGTTGGTGTGGCTACTGCCGTGGGTGACCCGCCATAGTATATGGGTAATTTAGAGACACGTTGTTTTAACGAGACGTCGTCACTAGGTATAACTGAACACTTATTACAGTTGAGACTTGTACATTGGCGAACAATATTGGTTTTTAAACCAAGGACGGGAGTGGATACTTGTTTATTATTCTCGTTGTTTCGCCTTGTTGTTCATTGGTTATACTGTGTGGTTTATATTATGTGTATTGATGGTTGTGTTATTGTATGAATATTACTGTTAATTGTTTACAGTTTAAATATTAAAACGGTATTGCATATAACGAATCTCATGCTCTCGACCAATTAATTGAGGGGTTTGAGGATGCATGGCGGGGCATGTGATAACATACTCAGCAGGGGCTGATTCCATACCACAAACCATTTTTATTTCAGGAGACTAGCTGGTGGGTCAACGCGGGGCGCGACAGGGAGATTAACTTTTGTTTAGACTTGGTGCGGTTTGATACTACAGTAATTTTGGACTCGGGTTTGTAAACCGAGGTGTATATTTGGTTAGATGCTCACGTGTACGGTTTTGTATAAGACGGTTGTTATTGTATATATTCTAGTTTTATTTTAAGCACTGCTATCTATCTCTTATGGTCACTGCGGGAATACGTTTCGTATGTTGATTATCATGTAACTCGTTATCACCCGTATGGGCGAGTGATAACAGTGACACCATTAGAACGACAGTCTGTTATTTACCGCTGCGATTTACTTACTAAGTACGAAGTTATATTATGATTAGGAGCCGGATTAGTAGGGGTGTTACAAAAGTGGTATCAGAGCGGAGTACCGAAGAGATAATAGTCTAAGTACCGTGAGCTTAGGTTATTCATATACAAGTACCAATGAGGAAGTTGGAAACGAGTTGAGTTAGGAGATTGTCGGGCACAATATGTTTGACGCCTTATAGGGCTATGTGAACTTAACGTTGAGAAAAGTACGTATTTATACCGAGTGTTGACTTTAATTCTGGATTCTTCAGATGTCTACTAGAGGTCGTTCGGCAGGCAGAGGCAGAGGTAGAGGCGGCGGGTCTGGAGGAGGACCTCTTGAGACCCATGCCGTGGGCGTTGCTGAGACGGTAGCTGCCGTCTTTGCTCAGCTAGCCCAGATGGGAGGCATCCAGATCGGAGCGCCACCCATAGTCCCACCCGTACCCGCACCAAGAGAGCCAAACTGGCTAAAGAGCGTCGCCGACACACGAGTACCTACTTACGACGGAGTCGCTGACCCCACCGTCCTGGAGAGATATATTAATGAGCACGAGAAGGCCTTTGACGCCATTCATGTGCCTGCTGAGCACCGAGTCGGTATAGCAGCCTTTCATCTGAGGGACGCCGCCAGCACTTGGTGGAGGTCCATGAAGGGGCACTACACTGCTATAGAGGGTTTAGGTTGGACGGGTTTTGTAGAGTTGCTGAGAGAGAAATACTATCCTGCTCACTCGAAGTAGAGGAAGAGGGAGGAGTTCGAAGCTCTGAGGCAGGGTAGTCTGACAGTGGATTAGTACTACTCCTCTTTCATTGGGCTATTGGACTTTGTCCCGGGAGTTGTTTATTCTGACACCGTGAAGTTGGAGAAGTTCAGAGGCGGGCTACGATATGCTATCAAGGCCGCCATAGGTGCTGCTTTATGCCCTACAGTCCAGGTAAATTAGTTGACAGTTTGTATCTTGTGACTTAGTTTGATTTATTACAAGTTTCGGGGAACTCATTGATGCATTGTAGGAGTGCTATGATGCTGCTTCTCGGACCGAGCTGTTGGTGAACAGCCGGGATGACAACCAGGGGCAGAAGCGTAAGGCCCCCGAGAAGGAGGCTGAGGTTGTGGCTGGAGGCGGAGGCAGCAAGGGCGGGAAGTAAGAACTGCTTTTAAGTTATTTAATTCATTTAAATTACTTACTTGCTGCCTGCTTTCATACCTGCTATTCCTAACACTTTGACGATCACAGGAAGAAAAAGTTCTCCTGGAGGGAGAAGAAGAAGGAGCAGGCCTGCCAGAAGGGCAAGGAGAAGGTTCCAATGCTGACCGGGCCTACCTATGATGTCCAGCCTCTCAGATTTGCACCCCCAAAGGGTAAGCGATCTAACCTCGTGAATGAGTTGTGTATTACACTATCCATTACCGTCCTTGTATTAATCAGATTGTTGTATGATAATAGGTTCTGCACCCCAGCGCCACTTTCACTGCAAGCGTTGTGGTAAGGACCACCCGGGTGTTGACTGAACCGGGCAAGCGGTGGACTGCCACCACTGTGGGAAGAAAGGCTATAGGTCGTTCGAGTGCTTCGCGAATCCGGAGAGCCGAGCGTACCGCCCGTCGAAGGGGACTCAGAGCGCACCTACTGGAGGAGGTGGAGCTCGAGGTGGCCAGAGGGGGCAGGCGCCCCCAGCCCAGAAGGGGCAGCAGCAGCAGACCCAGAGGAACCCGCCGGGCAACCGTGTGCTGAATGCAGCGGGAGCTTCGGGCGCTGGTACTAGTACCCAGCGCGGTGAAGGTTAGCATTTGAAACCTTAACCATTGTATGAAAGCATGACTAATTGTTAAATGCTTTACCTTAGCATGAATGTGTGTTTTAATTACCGCTTTAGATAAGCGACTTACCTAGGAAACCTTTATCTCTTAGGAGACTTCGATATCTGCTATCCCACACTCACAAGACCGAGATCACCTAGACCCGTGGAAGAAAGACGGGAGTACCCTGGCGAGTTGTGTCATGAGGTCAGACCGGGCATGATACTTCTCAGAGAGTTCCTAACCCTAGATGAGCAAATCGCCATAGTGAATGAGTGTAGAGCTCTGGGTAAGGGCATGGGAGGATTTTATACCCCTATATTTAGTAGTGGTTCTAAGATGAAATTGCACATGATGTGCTTAGGGAAGGATTGGGATCCGCAAGCTAGGGTTTATCGAGAGGTGAGGATGGTAGGTGGCGTATCAATACCTAGGATACCTGAGAGATTCCTAACCTTGGTGAGAAACGCAATGGATATTGCTCAAAACTATGAGACTTATCCATTACCCGACATGACACCTGACGTTTACATCATCAACTACTACGAGCAGGGAGGAAAGCTTGGGATGCACCAGGATCATGATGAGACGACCGAGTCCATCACCAGAGGAATTCCGGTTGTGTCATTCTCCATCGGCGATGATGCTGAGTTCATCTATGGAGACCAGAAGAGGATGGATCTAGCAAGCAAGATCATCCTCAAGTCTGGGGATGTATTGGTATTTGGTAGAGAGTCGAGGCTTGTATACCATGGAATCAAGAGCATTAAGCTCAATACCGCCCCACCAGCTCTAGTGAATGAGACCCACATCCGACCTGGCCGTTTAAATTTGACTTTCAGACAATATTGATGTAATAGTAGTAGCTAAGTGTGAATCTTGGAAAATACAGTTGGATGAATGAAATAAGAGTTTTTATACCTTCAAGTATTTGTGTTCAGTTTGTTGATACCGTTAATTCATAACTTCAGGCCACGAAAATGGAAAGGAGGGTACCATATGCATCCTAGATATGGCGCAAGCCAAGGAGTCCGGTAATGTCGTCACAGGTATGACAATTACAACCGATAGTAAATTAGTGATTTATTGGGACTCGATGCTAATACGAGAGGTGATCTCAGGTACCTTTGATGTTGATGGTGTTAGTGCTTCCGTGTTGTTCAACTCAGGGGCTTCGCATTCTTTTATTTCCTCGGCATTTGCCAAGAAGCTGAGGGCATTCCCCGGGCAGCTTTCTGACTTTTCAGTCACCCTTCCTTCGAAGGAGAAAGTAGGTTGCACCAGACAGTACACGGGGTTAGAGATCAGCATCATGACTGAGACCTTCCCCATTGATTTGATCGAGTTCAGGAACTTAGGCTTCGACGTTATAGTGGGCATGGATTGGCTGAAGAAGCATAGGGGCCGCCTTCATTGTGTAGAGCATCGACTACTACTGAAGGGGCTGAGCGGCAAGACAGTGTCATACCGCAGTGTGAGGAGAGAGCTGACTGTCAAAATCGTGTCAGCATTGTCCCTGATGAAGGACGTTAGGAAGGGCCGACAAGCCTTCCTCTGTTATGTACAGGACACGAGACAGAGCGACGTGATGGACTCAGACATTCCAGTCATGGTAGATTTCCCTGACTTGTTTCCTGATGAGCTGCCAGGCATGCCGCCTGTGTGCGAGGTTGAGTTCAACGTCGACTTGTTGCCAGGTACGGGCTGTTATAACCCAAAGTTCGTTACAATTTTATTTCGTGTAATGTTGTCTTATGTTGAGATATTTCATTATTCAGGACAAGGAGGTCCATTCTAATTAAGCTGGGGACGAGGAAGTCTTTTTCCCTTCCTATTTGATTATCTGGTGAGAACCTATTATTATCCCATAATAAATCATCCCTAATTACTTCCCTAACCACGTTTCTCACCACGCTCTCACTATCTAGTTTCCCGATCAGCTTCAACTGCTGGGACGCTCCTCTCTCTCAACCCTCTCTCTATATTCTCATACCCTTCTTGATCTGTAAGGGTTGCTGTGCCGGTTTGAAGA
The DNA here is from genome assembly GCA_023374045.1 of Limonium bicolor. NCBI lineage: Eukaryota > Viridiplantae > Streptophyta > Magnoliopsida > Caryophyllales > Plumbaginaceae > Limonium > Limonium bicolor. The sequence goes on along the minus strand of CM041782.1, from coordinate 263,313,288 downwards.
TTTGAGTCTCTGCTATGGATCCATCCTCTTCGTTGCGTTTCCTATTCAATTTAAGGTACAGTAACTAGCCTTCTTTGGTTCTACAGTTCTGAGGATTTTCACGTTCTAATTTCCCCTCTACAATCTGATTGTGAATCAGTGGCAGCTCCCGCTTTCTCTCTCAATTTCTTCTGCTGTTGGTCCCTCTGCGATTTCGTTGGCAGAATCAGGTAAGGATTTGAATTACGTTTGTCAGTGGCAGTTCCAGGGTTGTGAGTTCTCTATTTTTCACAGTTGGGGTTGTTCCTGCAATTGTGTTTTGTTCAGTGAATTGGAAATACGTTTCGGTCTGCATTTTGGTGTCTGTGTTGGCTGGGTTCTGCTGCTTCAGATTTTGGGTTTCGTCTGCTGATTATTGAGGTAAGTGGATGATGGATTCGATTAGTGTGTTCGGCCTTGGGGAATTTCGTTACGGTTCTAAACTTTGATTTTGATCTGTCTTGGAATTGTGATTGTGATCTGTCTTGGAATTGTGATTTAATTGTGATTGTGAACTGTCTGTTTAATGCCGTTTTAATGCCTACAAACCCCCAAGGTTGTTTTCTGCAAACTTATAATGTTTTGACATTGTTTTGGTGCTTTGATCTGTGTGGAATCGCCTCTGTTTTCTGAGTTTTTCGGCTCGTCCGAACTTCCGTCCGACCTTGGAAGCTTGGACTTGCCCTGTTGTGCTTTGAATTTCTGAATTTTTCGCTGTGTCCGAACTTCCGTCCGAGCTTCGATGTTCGGACGGGGTGTGAGGACGAGTCCGACCTACAAGTCTCGAATGGTGTCCAAACTTGTAAGTCCGGACAGAAGTTCGGACACACCCTTCTCATTCTTCTGATTTTGCTTCGACTTGTGTCCGATCTTTGTCATTCAGACACATGTTCGGACTTTACGCATATTTGATTTCCGAAGAGCGTCCGAACATCCGTCCGAGCTTTGATGTTCGGACACCTCTGTCTCTGCTTCTGATTTAAGGTTCGACCTGTGTCCGAACATTGATGTCCGGACACATGTTCGGAGTTGGCTCTGTTTTGACCATAACTTGCTCGTTTGAGCTCCGTTTTGACTTCCGTTTGCGGGGTTGGTTTCCTCTTCTGATTTCCATGCTACTTATGTGCTTTCTGGTGCCTTTGGCGCACATGTGCTTATCTGTTTTAAACTTCTGTTTTGGGACCTAGTTATCTCTATGTCTGAACCTTTGGATGGCTGGTCTCGCTGTCTCGTAGCGCGCTATGTAGGATCCTTCTGTTTCATGGGTGATGTTCCCCATTCTGTTCACAGGTGTTCCACCTGTTCTGTTTACAAGGTAGGTTTCCTCATTCTGTTCACGAGTTGGATGCTCGTTCTGTCTGTATGCTGTGATCAACTAGTGTCCCGCTCTGTTTTCTGATTCTGTCTGCTTTTGACTCTGTTTAGTCCTTTATCGTGTGGACTTCTGCTTCTATTTTCTGACATGTTTATGGACTCCTTGCGACTCCTTCTAATTTGTTAATATTCTTAAAATGTTTTGAGCATGCTGGTTGATGAAGTTGGTCATCTACTGGGCATAGTTGTTTGCTCATTTCCCTACTCTATCTATTATTGCAGATTGATCAGCAAGGGTCACTTTGCTCAGCTCTGGAGTTTAGTTTGTTATGTTATTCTGAATTTTTTTGAGACATTTGTATTTGACTTTGAGCCTTTAGGCCTCCTCAGTTAGCTTCCACTTTTGACATTCGTTTGGTGGGTTCTGTAATAACTTCTGGGATGTAACGACATCATTTTGATTGTACTTTAATCAAGTATTCGTTTTGGGCCTTGTTTGATTATCTATTTAAGTTCGTTTATTAGAGCCTTGCGATATTATGTAATAATACGCGGCGTGTAATACCCCTAACTCCTAGGCCAGTGTTTGGGGGTGTTACATTTAGTGGTATCAGAGCTCTAGGTTCTAATCTGCTGGGATTTTAAGTTAGCCAGTCAGTCAGAAACGTCAGTGCTAGTGTCTGAGTCTAATTGCCTGCTATTGGACTTTCAGAATGCCGCCAAGAAGAGCTACAGGAAACGTTGCTGATGCTGTTCAGCAGTTTATGACGCAGCTCATGCAGACCATGGTTGTAGGGGGTGGACCAGCTAGAGGAGGACCAACTGGCGGAGCAGGCCCAGCTGGGGCTGATGCTGGAGGCCGTAATGTGAGGGCGCTTCAGGAATTCATGAAACTGAAGCCGCCGTCGTTCGATGGGGCAGGAGACGCCCAGGAGGCCAGTCATTGGCTGTCAGAGGTGGAGGACTTGCTACGAGTCATGGGCTCCGAGGAGAAGCAGAAGGTGGACTTCGCCACCTTTCTTTTCAAGGCCGAAGCCAAGGAGTGGTGGAGGTCTGTGATGGGGAAGTTCCAACAGCCTTGGACGTGGGACGAGTTCACTAGGGAGTTCAACAAGTAGTTCTACCCTGATGTGTATAAGGACCAGCGTATTCTGGAGTATAACCGACTACGCCAGGGTCGGGACATGAGCGTGGAGGAGTACGTTCGTAAATTCATCAGTCTGTCTAAGTTTGCACTTGAGCCTGACGAGCATAGGAAGGCCAGGAAGTTTGAGGGTGGCTTGAGGCCGGATATTCACTCTGTTGTGACACCCCTGCGTCACAAGACCTTCAGAGACATAGCTGACGTTGCCCTGTTGGTGGAGGCTGATTTGAGGGGCCGCCAGACTAGCGGGAAGGACCAGAAGAGGAAGCAGAGGTCCGACAAGAGTGATAGGAGAGATCAGTCTTCTTCTCAGAAGAAGCAGTCTACTGGACACCGAGCTGGAGACCACCCTGGAGACCGTTCGAGAGATAGAGGTGGTTCGTCTTTGTCAGCTCCCGCTCCGAAGTACCGGGTCTACGACAAGTTTCACCGAGGTCAGGACTACTACAAGAAGTCCGGAGCTTGCTTCAAGTGTGGATCCTTGGAGCATAGGATCGCTGACTGCCCTCAGGCCGAGAGGAGCAGAGGTAGCTCTGGAGGTAGAGTTGGAGGATCTGTATCTGAGTCCAGAGATCGAGACCGGGCTGAGCAGAAGAAGCCCCAGGGCCAGGCCAGAGTGTACGCGATGGCTGGAGAGAGAGACCGATCGACTGACAGGGTTGTCACAGGTATTCTTCAGCTGTCTTCTCGTTCTGTCTTCTGTTTGTTTGACTCTAGAGCCACCCACTCTTTTATTTCTGCTGAGTTAGTGGGTGAGCTCGGTTTGCCTGTTGTGCCTCTAGGTGTTGAATTATGTGTGCATAGTCCATTAGTTAAGGACTCTTCTATGCTTCTGAATTCTATTTGTAAACATAGTTCTGTGTTAGTCAGAGATAGGACTCTGTGTGCTAACCTCATCCCAATGGAGATGACAAATTTTGATGTGATTCTGGGCATGGATTGGCTTGCTGCGCACCATGCCCACATTGACTGTGCTGCTTCGAGAGTCACTTTTGAGGAGCTGGGTCAGCCCCGCCTAGTTGTAGCAGGGAATGGACTCCCGTGTTCACCGCCAGTTATTTCAGCTATGCAGGCGTTTCGATTTCTGAGGAAGGGATGCCAGGGATATCTGTGTTACATCCCTGAGGTTCGTAAGGATGCGAAGTTGGATGAGATTCCAGTGGTCAGAGACTTCCCAGATGTGTTCCAGGATAACGTACTTGGGCTTCCCCCTATCAGAGAGGTGGAGTTCTCGATCGAGCTCACACCTGAGACTCAGCCCATTTCTAAGGCCCCATACCGCATGGCGCCTGCTGAGCTCAAGGAGTTGAAGGTTCAGTTGCAGGAGTTGTTGGATAAGGGCTTCATTCGCCCCAGTGTGTCGCCTTGGGGAGCGCCAGTGTTATTTGTTAAGAAGAAGGATGGTAGCATGCACTTGTGCATTGACTACTGGGAGCTCAACAAGGTTACCATTAAGAATAGGTATCCTCTCCCGCGCATAGATGACTTGTTCGACCAGTTAGCAGGAGCTAAGGTGTTTTCGAAGATCGATCTGAGGTCCGGTTATCATCAGTTGAGGATTAAGGCAGACGATGTGCCTAAGTCCGCCTTCAGGACTCGTTATGGACACTACGAGTTCCTAGTAATGCCATTCGGTCTGACGAATGCGCCTTCTGTGTTTATGGATATGATGAACCGGGTGTTCAAGCCATTTCTGGATCAGTTCGTCATAGTATTTATTGATGACATCTTGGTGTATTCCAAGAGTGCTGAGGAGCACGAGGAGCATTTGAGGACCGTTCTCCAAACTCTGAGGGAGAAGGAGCTGTACGCGAAGCTAAAGAAGTGCGAGTTCTGGTTGGACCAGGTGGTGTTCTTGGGACATGTGGTCTCCAAGGATGGTATCTCCGTGGACCCGGAGAAGATTAGAGCCATTACTGAGTGGGCCAGGCCTACTAGTGTTGGAGAGATTCGTAGCTTCCTTGGACTAGCGGGCTACTATCGTAAGTTTGTGGAAGGCTTCTCCAAGTTGGTTATTCCTTTGACTCGTCTACTGCAGAAGGATGTGAAGTTCAAGTGGAGTGAAGCATGTGAGCTGTGTTTTCAGGAGCTGAAGAAGAGGTTGACTACTGTGCCGATTCTGACTCTTCCAGAGGGGACCGAGGGTCTAGAGGTGTTCTGTGATGCGTCCCGTAAAGGACTTGGGTGTGTTCTTATGCAGCATGGGAAGGTGGTTGCATATGGATCTCGTCAGCTTAAGCCATATGAGAAGAAATATCCGACCCACGACCTGGAGTTAGCTGCTGTGGTCTTTGCGTTGAAGATTTAGAGGCACTACCTGTATGGAGCAGCGTGCAAGGTGTATACGGACCATAAGAGCCTCAAGTATCTGTTCACTCAGAAGGAGTTGAACTTGAGGCAGAGGAGGTGGCTAGAGTTGCTACATGATTATGATTTGGAGATCCTCTACTATCCTGGTAGGGCTAATGTGGTTGCTGATGCGCTTAGTAGGAGAAGTCCGTCTGGAGCCGTTTGTGCTCTGTCTGGTGTGCAGAGGACTGCTCTCGAGTTGTAGCGTATGGGTATCTGGGTCGTCCGTCCAGAGAGGTCTGGGATGTTAGCAGCGTTGCAGATTCAGCCTACCTTGATCGACCGGATCAAGGCCAGTCAGGAGCTCGATGTCAGTTTGTGTAAGATCAGAGATGGGATTGCTGCTGGTCAGGAGTCTGAGTTCAGGGTTTCAGAGGATGGCTGCCTGAGGTTCAGAGACCGCGTTTGTGTGCCTGCAGACGATGCTTTGAGGTGAGAGATTATGCAGGAGGCCCATGGAGCCCCGTACTCGGTACTCCCAGGAGGTGTGAAGATGTACCGGGACCTACGTGAGACATTCTGGTGGAGCAACATGAAGATGGACATTTCTGACTTTTTATCCAGATGTCGGACCTGTCAACAGGTCAAAGCCGAGCATCAGAGACCAGCTGGTTTGCTTCAGCCTCTTCCGGTTCCAGAGTGGAAATGGGAGAGTGTCGGTATGGATTTTGTCATGGGGCTGCCTAAGACTCCGAGGGGTTTTGATGCAGTTTGGGTGATAGTGGACAGGCTCACGAAGAGTGCCCATTTCTTGGCTGTCAGGAAGACTTTCAGTTTGCATCGCTTGGCTCAGTTGTATATGGACAAGATCGTACGCCTTCATGGAGTTCCTGCTTCTATAGTGTCTGACAGAGACCCGCGCTTCGTATCCAGATTTTGGTAGAGTTTGCATCAGGCTTTGGGGACGAAGTTGTCGTTCAGTTCAGCGTATCATCCTTAGATGGTCAGACAGAAAGGACGAATCAGATCCTTGAGGACATACTCAGAGCATGTGTACTTGACTTTGGAGGCAGCTGGGATCAGCACGTGGCGCTGATAGAGTTTGCGTATATAAACAGCTTCCAGACTAGTATCAGGATGGCCCCGTTTGAGGCTTTGTATGGTAGGAGGTGCAGATCACCCATCTGTTGGGATGATCTGAAGGAGAGGGCAGTTGTTGGGCCGGACTTGGTCGAGGATGCTGTGAGTAAGATTCAGTCCATCAGGGAGCGTCTGCTTGTAGCTCAGAGTCGTCAGAAGAGTTACGCCGATCAGAGGAGACGACCTCTAGAGTTTGAGGTAGGAGACCACGTTTATCTGAAGGTTTCTCCCGTCCATGGAGTAGTCCGGTTTGGGAAGAGAGGCAAGCTTAGCCTTCTCTTTGTGGGTCCTTTTGAGATCCTGGAGAGGATCGGACCGGTTGCCTACCGTTTAGCTTTGCCACCGTTAATGGCTGGGGTTCACAGTGTGTTCCACATTTCCATCTCATCCAAAAATACGTTCCAGACCCGTCGCATGTGATTGACTTCAGTCCGCTTCAGTTGAGGGAGGACTTCACGTTCGAGGCAGTTCCTTTGAGGGTTTTAGCCCGGGATGTTCGCAAGCTCAGGAGTAAGACCATGCCCTTGGTGAAGGTGCAGTGGTCGGGTCAGTCAGAGGAAGAGGCGACCTGGGAGGTCGAAAGCGAAGTGCCATCTAAGTTTCCCGCCCTCTTCGGGCAATAGGTACGTTTAATTTCGAGGATGAAATTCTTTTAAGGGGGAGGTGATGTTATAACCCAATGTTTGTTACAATTTTATTTCGTGTAACCTTGTCTTATGTTGAGATATTTCATTATTCAGGACAAGGAGGTCCATTCTAATTAAGCTGGGGACGAGGAAGTCTTTTTCCCTTCCTATTTGATTTTCTGGTGAGAACCTATTATTATCCCATAATAAATCATCCTTAATTACTTCCCTAACCATGTTTCTCGCCACGTTCTCACTATCTAGTTTCCCGATCAGTTTCAACTATTGGGACGCTCCTCTCTCTCAACCCTCTCTCTGTATTCTCATACCCTTCTCGATCTGTAAGGGTTGCTGTGCCAGTTTGAAGATTCGAGTCTCTGCTGTGGATCCATCCTCTTCGTTGCGTTTCCTATTCAATTTAAGGTACAGTAACTAGCCTTCTTCAGTTCTACAGTTCTGAGGATTTTCGCATTCTAATTTCCCCTCTACAATATGATTGTGAATCAGTGGTTGCTCCCGCTTTCTCTCTCAATTTCTTCTGCTGTTGGCCCCTCTGCGATTTTGTTGGCAGAATCAGGAAAGGATTTGAATTGCGTTTGTCAGTGGCAGTTCCAGGGTTATGAGTTCTCTGTTTTTCTGAGTTGGGGTTGTTCCTGCAATTGTGTTTTGTTCAGTGAATTGGAAATACGTTTCGGTCTGCGTTTTGGTGTCTGCGTTGTCTGGGTTCTGCTGCTTCAGATTTCGGGTTTCGTCTGATGATTATTGAGGTAGGTGGTTGATGGATTCGATTAGTGTGTTCGGCCTTGGGGAATTTCATTCCGGTTCTGAACTCTGATTGTGATCTGTCTTGGAATTGTGATTGTGAACTGTCTGTTTAACGCCGTTTTAGCGCCTACAAACCCCCAAGGTTGTTTTCTGCAAACTCATAATGTTTTGACATTGTTTTGGTGCTTCGATCTGTGTGAAATCGCCTCTGTTTTCTAAGTTTTTCGGCGCGTCCGAACTTCCGTCCGACCTTGGAAGCTCGGACATGCCCTGTTGTGCTTTGAATATCTGAGTTTTTCGCTGTGTCCGAACTTCCGTCCGAGCTTCGATGTTCGGACGGGGTGCAAGGACGAGTCCGACTTACAAGTCTCGAATGGTGTCCGAACTTGTAAGTCCGGACAGAAGTTCGGACACACCCTTCTCATTCTTCTGATTTTGCTTCGACTTGTGTCCGAGCTTTGTCATTCGGACACATGTTCGGACTTTACGCGTATTTGATTTCCGAAGAGCGTCCTTGCATCCGTCTGAGCTTTGATGTTCGGAAACCTCTGTCTCTGCTTATGATTTAAGGTTCGACCTGTGTCCGAACATTGATGTCCGGACACATGTTCGGACTTGGCTCTGTTTTGACTATAACTTGCTCGTTTGAGCTTCGTTTTGACTTTCGTTTGCGGGGTTGGTTTCCCCTTCTGATTTCCAAGCTACTTATGTGCTTTCTGGTGCCTTTGGCGCACATGTGCTTATCTGTTTTAAGCTTCTGTTTTGGAACCTAGTTATCTCTGTGTCTGAACTTTTGGATGGCTGGTCTCGCTGTCTCGTAGCGCGCTATGTAGGATCCTTCTGTTTCACGGGTGATGTTCCCCGTTCTGTTCACAGGTGTTCCACCTGTTCTGTTTACGAGTGAGGTTTCCTCGTTCTGTTCACGAGCTGGTTGCTCGTTCTGTCTGTATGCCGTGATCAACTAGTGTCCCGCTCTGTTTTCTGATTCTGTCTGCTTCTGACTCTGTTTAGTCCTTTATCGTGTGGACTTCTACTTCTATTTTCTGACATGTTTATGGAATCCTTGCGACTCCTTCTGATTTGTTAATATTCTTAAAATGTTTTGAGCATGCTGGTTGATGGAGTTGGTCATCTACTGGGCATAGTTGTTTGCTATTCCCCTACTCTATCTAACATTGTAGATTGATCAGTGAGGGTCACTTTTCTCAGCTCTGGAGTTTAGTTCCTTACGTAATTCTGAATTCTTTTAAGACATTTGTATTTGACTTTGAGCCTTTAGGCCTCTTCAGTTAGCTTCCACTTTTGACATTCGATTGGTGGGTTCTGTAATAACTTATGGGATGTTACGACATCATTTTGATTTTACTTTAATCAAGTATTCGTTTTGGGCCTTGTTGGATTATCTGTTTAAGTTCGTTTATTAGAGCCTTGCGATATTATGTAATAATGCGCGGCGTGTAATACCCCTAACTCCTAGGCCAGTGTTTGGGGGTGTTACACGGGCCCTATTGTAAGGCGCCCTACCTTATGGCGCCGGCTGAGATGAGGGAGCTGAAGCTACAGCTGGAGGACCTCCTCGACAAGGGATTCATTCGACCTAGTGTTTCTCCTTGGGGTGCTCCAGTATTGTTCATCAAGAAGAAGGACGGCAGTATGCGACTCTGCATCGACTACCGCGAGCTTAATGCGGTCACGGTCAAGAACAAGTACTCGTTGCCACGGATAGATAACTTATTTGACCAGCTGAGAGGTGCCAGTGTGTTCTCAAAGATAGATCTCAGATCTGGCTACCATCAGATTAGGATTGCAGAGTTTGATGTGGAGAAGACAGCCTTCAGGACACGGTATGGACACTACGAGTTCACCGTTATGCCATTCGGGTTATCGAATGCGCCAGCCATTTTCATGGATTTGATTAACCGTCTCTTCAGAGAGCAGCTTGATAGTTCAGTTGTGGTCTTCATCAACGATATCCTGGTCTATTCTAAGACCGAGGAGGAGCATGAGTTACATTTGAGGCAGGTTTTGAGTATCATGAGAGAGAACCAGCTGTATGCCAAGCTCTCAAAGTGTGAGTTCTGGTTGGACAGCGTGTCATTCCTTGGACACATTATATCAGCAAGAGGGATATCTGTAGACCCTGCTAAGATAGAGGCAGTGAAGAGTTGGCCGAGGCCGAAGACAGTCACAGACGTCCGCAGCTTTCTGGGTTTGGCCGGTTATTATCGAAGGTTCGTGAAGGACTTCTCCAAGGTGGCCAAACAAATGACGAATATCATGAAGAAGGAGTCCCAGATCTTATGGTCTGTCGAGTGCGAGCAGTCCTTTCAGACACTGAAGGATCTCCTGACATCGGCACCCGTTCTTACTATCCGTGAGGGCACCGATGGGTTCGGGTATATTGTGATGCCTCTGGAACCGGTCTAGGCTGTGTGCTTATGCAGCATGGGAAGGTAGTTGCTTACGCATCCCGACAGCTGAAGAAGCACGAGGTGAATTACCCCACACACGACCTTGAGTTAGGCGCAGTAGTCTTCGCTTTGAATAGCTGGCGACATTATTTATACGGTGTGACAGTCACTATCTACTCTAATCACAAGAGTTTACAGCATCTCTTCACTCAGAAGGAGCTGAACATGCGATAGAGAAGATGGGTCGAGTTCTTGAAGGACTACGACATAGACCTGAGGTACAAAGAGGGCAAGGCGAATGTAGTAGCCGACGCCCTGAGCCGCAGAGCTCATTCATTGTTTACATTATTAGGGCAGCGCAGCTGATTGATGAGATACGAGCTGCACAGGGAATGATCATATAGCAGAGTATCAGGCAGAGAGGATGTCAGGGTTGTTCGACAGTCAGAAGTATGATTCGAACATTGTTGATGATGGCATGATTCGACTGAATGGCCGGTTATGTATTCCAGAGTCTTCTCCTGACCTGAAGGAGAAGATACTCCAGGAGGCTCATTGCTCGTCCTATCCATCCACCCGGTTTTCGAAGATGTACAAGGACCTGAGGTCCTTTCTGGTGGAGCGGGATGAAGAAGGATGTAGCTGACTACGTGGCTAGATGCTTAACCTGTCAGAAGGTTAAGTTTGAGCATAGGAGACACAGCGGTTTAGTGCAGTCTATGCCTATTCCTTGCTGGAAGTTCGAGGGCATCTCGATGGATTTTGTTGTCGGTCTCCCACCGACTAAGGGAGGACTGAACACGATTTGGGTCATTGTGGACCGTCTGACGAAGGTGGCGAAGTTTGTTGCTATGAAGGATACCTCGAAGGTCCCAAAGTTGGCGGACTTGTTCCAGAAGGAGGTGATCCGGCACCATGGTGTGCCAAAGACCATTGTGTCTGACAGGGACCCTCGATTTTTGTTCAGATTCTGCGGTCAGGTTCAGGAAGCCTTGGGTACGAAGTTGAAGCTTAGTACGGCATTCCATCCACAGACCGATGGTCAGAGTGAGAGGACCATCCAGACACTGGAGGACATGCTGAGAGCATGTGCCTTAGATTTTCAGGGGAGCTGGTTAGAGCGTCTACATCTGATAGAGTTCGCCTACAACAACAGCTACCACTCCTCGATACAGATGCCACTGTTCTAGGAACTTTACGATAGACCGTGTAGGACTCCTTTATGCTGGGATAAGGCCAGCGAGACTACGCTTCTAGGACCAGAGTACCTAGGGCAGATCAAGGAGAATGTCCTACAGATTCGTAGGAACATGAGGGCAGCTCAGGACCGGCAGAAATCATATGCAGACACCAGGAGAAGGGACATCGAGTTCACTACCGATGAAATGGTATTCCTTATAGTGTCACCCATGAAGGGGATCTTCCGGTTCGGACAGAAGGGCAAGTTGAGCCCGAAGTATGTTGGACCTTATGTGATTGGGGAGCGAGTGGGCCCGTTAGCCTACAGACTCGATTTTCCAACAGAGCTCGGGAGGGTGCACGACGTCTTTCACGTTTCATAGTTGAAGAGGTATATGCCCCACCCATCGCACATTTTACAGCCAGAGACTTTAGAGTTGGACCCCGCTCTACGATATGAGGAAGTACCACTCCACATTCTCGATACGAAGACGAGGCAGACTAGGAAAAGACGTTAGCATGGTCAATGCTATCTGGTCGAACCATGAGGTGGAGGAGGTGACATGGGAGTTAGAGGACTCCATGAGAGCGAAATATCCAGCACTCTTCGAGTAGTGGCTGTGATACTTATACGGGTTCGTGGTCAAACCCTTTTTAAGGGGGATAGACGCCACTTGGCTTGCGCATATGTTATGCATTAGGTCTTGTTTTTGGTGGTATGCTGCGTCATACATGTTTGATTAGATGATTGTATGTTTGATACATCTGATGTATGTGCCTTAGTGCACCTGTTTGAGTACATATATATAGTACCGTTGTGTACTTTTGTGATGAGTTGGATGTGCACCTTGATTAGTGCTATGATATGAATGAGTTTATGCCATGAGTTTCGGTTATTTGATATGCGCTGTATCAATTACGATACATATATACTAGGTCTGAACCTAGTGGGAGTTACTCCCTAGCAATGGTCTGTTTGGTTACTTAGTGGAACTGGATTCCTTAGGTGAACTGTAGATGAGTAAGGACTTCGGGACGAAGCCTTTTTAAGGGGGGTAGATTGAAATACCCCTAACCTTAAAAACTTAATTAAATGATCTATTAATGATCTAAGATGGTTAATAAACATCTAAATACCATTGGGGAACAATCTAAAGATCTCAACAAGGCAAAACATGCCTTAAGATCGGTAAAGCCAAAAATGTGCTTTAAGACACCATAGAGATTGTATGACCTCAAATACGATCCAAAGTGGATTCCTAAGCATTATAATGAAGTAATGAACATTATAAAACCATTCTCAAAGGAAACCAAGCTCTAAAACATGTTCTACCACAAAATGTGCTTTAAAATTCCTTAAAGCACGTTTTGAGAAAATTGACTTTCTGAGTGGGTTTTGAGTGGTGTTAGGCATTGGATTAGACCTTGTTATACTAATGTACTATAATGTACCACATTATAAGGTCTAAATCCAAGATTTCAAAAAAAAATCAGAAATATGGCACTCATTTGTGAATAGTAATCCAAATAGTGCATTTTTAAGAAAAATTGACTAAGTATAGTCAATAGTCAATGAATGTGAAATACCCCGTAATTAAAAATAGTGATTAATTAGGCTAATGAATAATTTATAAGCTTAATTAAGTATTGAAGAGGGAAAAGTACGAGAATAAGGAAGAGTAGAGCATCCGATTCCATGTGCCTGGAAGGAACGGCTTAGAACAAAGGATATCGACCGGATCAGAGTGTGATCCGGCCGGATGGATAATTAAATATCTCACTTATATGTAAATGCCAGCCTGGCAATTAAAAAGAAGGACAGGCTGGCAACTCTCGATTTAACGATGTAAAACACTATAAATAGGGGTTCAACCCCACAATGAAACATACGCTCTCACATTCGAAGTTACATACTGTTGCATTATCTGCGTGATTCTCTCTCTCTCAAAGCTCGAGCACTCAGTAACAAGGTAACTCGATGAAGCACAAAGGTTAGCAAAAGAGTAGGAATTCGATTAGAGATTTAGATAGGAGCTTAGGGAATTTAGGAACTTACAATTTCATTTGGCGCCGTCTGTGGGAAACGAATGGCTCAAGATCTTTCTTGGCAACCACGAGTCCACCGGAGGTAACCTGATTTTGAGCGAAACAACAAACTTTGAACTTTTGAGGTTGTGTCTTTTGCAGGAAAAGCAAGGAAAGTACGCGTGCAGGGATGGCTCCAAGAACAAGGAAGACACCCCGACCTGAGGGCGAGACCGATAACGTAAGAGCAACCAAAACAAAGAACAGAAGCTGAAAACATGATCTCCAAGCAAGCGTTGGAGGAGATGCTGAAAGGCTTAGTCAGAACCATCGACGAAAGGATAGTAGAGGGAAATGAAGTTCTGCAGCAGGAGCTGATGCAGCGAGATGTAGAATACCAGAAGAAATGGGAGGACATGACTGAGGCGCTTGAATCGCTCAAGAATCGCGACTCCGAAGCGAGCAACAGCCGGAAGAAAGAGCAGCTAGAAAAACTCTGATTATCAGCGACGAGACTGAGGAAGATGATTCGATCGACATGACTCTCTACCCCTTTTCCGAGAAAATCAGGAAGGCAAAGCTTCCTCCTCACTTCGTTGCACCTAATGTTGAAAAGTATGATGGAACGGGGGACCCTGCTCTTCACGTTCAGAAGTTTATGTTCGCAATGAACACACAGGGGATAAGTTCTCTCGCCCTCTGCAATTTGTTTCCGGGAACATTATCCAAAAGCGCTCGGTTGGATCTCAACAAGGCCCCCGCAGTCGATCTCGAGTTTTAAGCAATTGACTGAGGAGTTTCAGCAATACTTTGCCGCAAGCAAGAAGATCAAGAAGGAAACGATAGAACTAATGGATCTCAAGCAGAAGAAGGGGGAGACGGTGAAAGAATTCAGCGAGAGGTTTCATAAGCAGGTAGCAGAAATCGATGACATTGATGAAAAGATCCTAATCAAGGCTTTCGGAAACGGGCTAGCACAGCCAAGGCTCGCCGGGAAGATCGCGACAAAAGCCCCAAAAACCCATGGAGAGCTAGCCGAAATGATTCATGAGTTTTAAAGTCAGAGGTGGCGGAAAATAAGGCCAGAGATTTAGCAAATAGCTTCAAGGGTAACGACAAGAAAGGAGGATCGAGTGGGAATGGCTCTTCCGGCAACATATCAGGAAGTTCATCAGGAGGAGCTCAAGATACAAGCCTTACTACAAAGCCCCGTCCAGGCGCCTCAGTTTCAGAATGCCCGAGTTGCCGTCCAGATTGATCCAGGCAGGTATGCGGCGGCGGTCAAAGAAGGATATCTGCCTCCACCAAAGAAGCCTTATCCAGGGGAGATTCCGGTAGCCTTCTGTGAGTACCATGGCTGCAAAAGTCACAGAACCGCAAACTGCGCCACTCTGGCCAAAGAGTTGAGGATCATCGAAGAGGACAAGAAGAGCAAAGGAAAGCAGATGGCAGGCCAGCAGAAGCAATATGGCAGGCAAAATCAGTCCACCTCTCGAAATCACCGGGAAGAAGAGATCCACCCTGAGCTTAATCACGGCAAATCAGTCGGTATGATCTCAGGTTTGTAAGAAGGTGGAGAAGTTTTTTGTTTCTCTGATGTTAGGTAAACCCAGTCACGCCAATAATAAAGCAAGGGCGGTGTAATTGAACTTTTTCTTTTCTTTTTAGAAAAGACCTATGATTGTAAAAATCCCCCGGAGTCTTCCGGTAATAAAAATCTAATAAACTTTTTCTCTTAGCAAATTCTCAGGTCTCTTTTCAGAGGTAGGACCGTTGACCCCAAGCGAGAGAAAAAGACATATTCATGCGGTACATCAAGAGCTACCGGAAAGAAAAATTGCCAAGCGAGAGAATCTTCCCCAGATTTTCTTTACAGACGAAGACGAAGAAGGGGTGTTATACCCTCACAATGATCCACTAGTCATTCGGGCGCAAGTAAATGACAGAATGATGGAAGGAATCCTGATAGACAGCGGGGCTGGAGCAATGTCATATCGGCCGAGGCAGTTAAAAAATTGGAGGTTCCAGAAGAGATTAAACCATATTCAGCGGTCCTTGGAGGCTTCGTTGGGGGCGTTTCTACCAAGTCTTCAGGGAGCATAGACTTCACCTTAACATTGGGATTGGGAGACGAGCGAAGAACTGAAAAGCTCACAGCTTTCATTGTACCGGGACTTTCCGGATACAATATGTATCTTGGCAGGCCAGGGATTAATGCTTTCAAAGCAATATGCAGCACTCACCACCTGAAAATGAAGTATCTAACCAGGTCTGGAAAGGCGGTGACCATTAGTGGAAGTCAAAAGATGGCTCGGGTATGCGAAGTACGCATCATGGAGGGAATGCCGGAAGAAGAGATGGTCAAAACGGTGGGGTCGGAAGAGGAATTCAAGGGAAAGCTCCCTCTCCCGCCAGAGCCGGATCAAAGGGCAGAAGACTGTGGAACCTCTAAAGACTCACCACGAGAGGTACACTTAAAAACTGACCCTTCTAAATTTTTTAAATAGGAAATGCGTTCGGCAGTGGGGAGCAAACTCACCTGATGAGATTCCTGGAAAAAAGAAGGGTAACTTTCGCCTGGAGCACGGACGAAATGCCAGGAGTAGATCCAAGCGTTATCCAGCATGACCTGCGAGTGGATCCAAAGCACCCAGCCATCCGGCAAAGAAGAAGAATAATAGGAGAGGAAAGAGACTTTGCGGCACGTGCTGAAGTGCAAAAACTGCTTAAAGCCGGATTCATCAGGGAGGTGACCTATCCCAAGTGGTTGGCTAATGTTGTGATGGTTAAAAAGTCAAACGGCAAATGGAGAATGTGTGTGGACTTCACAGACTTGAACAAAGCATGTCCAAAGACTTTTACCCACTACCATCGATAGATAGACTGGTTGCTTCAACAGCTCAAAGCTCTGTCTTAAGTTTCTTGGATGCGTTTTCAGGATATAATCAAATAAGAATGAATGAGGAGGATTCAGAAAAAACATCTTTTATTACCTCGGCCGGAACCTTTTGCTACAAGGTATGCCTTTTGGATTAAAAAATGCGGGTGCAACCTTCCAAAGAATGATAGACAAAGTATTCAAACAACAGTTAACCCGGAATGTAGAAGCATATGTCGATGATATCGTGGTAAAAGTAATTCCTGGGTACAACACATGGAAGATTTAAAAGAAACCTTTGACACCCTAGACAGATTCCAAATCAAGCTGAATCCGGAAAAATGCGTATTTGGAGTTACAAAGGGGAAGTTCTTAGGCTTTATCGTCGGGCAAAGAGGGATTGAAGTGGATCCCGAAAAAACTCAGGCAATCCTCGATCTGTCACCACCAAAGAACATTAAAGATGTGCAAGCATTGAACGGAAGGCTCACGGCTTTAGCAAGATTCTGCTCAAAACTCCAAGAAAAGTCAATACCATTTTTCAGCATTTTACGAAAAAAGAAATTCCAGTGGAGTCAAGAGTGTATAGACGCCTTTGACAGGATCAAAGAGATGCTCAAAGAGTTGCCCAAGCTGGGTGTTCCGGCACCTGGTCAAGACTTGTATCTCTACCTCTCTGCACAGATTGGGCAATAGCAGCTGTGTTAATAATGGAGGAGGAGAAAAAAGATACCAGTATACTACACCGGAAAAATCCTAACTCCAGCAGAAAGCCGCTACACCAACGTTGAAAAAATATTGTTTGCATTAGTCGTTGCATCCCGAAAGCTTCGGCCTTATTTTCAGTCACACCGAATATTCGTTAGAACAAATTGGCCACTGAAACAGATAGCAAACAACCCAAACGCATCCGGGCGAATGGTTAGTTGGACCGTCGAGCTCACCCAGTACGAAATCCACTTCCTTCCTCGAACAGCCATAAAAGCACAGCCTTGGCGGACTTCATAACCGAAACAACCTTTGCCCAAGAGCAAAGGAACCAACCAACCGTACGTTATCCTAGTTGACGGAGCTCGATGCAAGACTGGAGCGGGGGCCGGAATAGTGGTCCAAACGCCGGATGGAAGAACTCTTAACTTTGCGTTCCGGCTGGAATTTGAAGTAACAAATAATGAAGCAGAATATGAAGCTCTCATACAGGGATTGGAGGTCGCCACTGCCTTAGGGGCAACAGGTTTTTTCTAAATAAAAGGGGTCTCATTTGTGTCTATAGGAATTTTTTTACATACCCCCTAAAGGGGAAAGAGTGGACTTACCTCTTTGTTGTTATGCAGAGTTAGAAATATACTCAGACTCAATGCTAGTGGCGCGACAAAACGATAACATCTACGAAGTCAAGGAGGAGAAGCTTGGAAAATACCTGGCCAAAGTCCAAGAGACGAAGGCAAACTTTCAGAGATGTGAGTTAGACATCTTCCTCGAGCAGAAAACATAGAGGCCGATGCGTTGGCTAAACTGGCCAGTATGGCCGAAAGAATGCCCAGTAAAGTCTGGATGGAAATAAAGGCAAACTCAAGTCTGAAGGAGATCCGAGTATGCACCATTGAATCAGACGCAATAGCCAGTCTTGGATGGCACCCATTGTTGAGTACATACAAGCGGAAACTTGCCACAAGATGAGAAGGAGGCGGCAAAAACAAGGCGAAGGGCTGCATCTTTCTTTTTAGAACAAGGACAGCTCTATAAAAGATCATTCGCAAGGCCAGCACTTAAGTGTGTTACCATAGAAGAAGGGATAAGGCTCATGGAGGAGCTACATGAGGGGACCTGTGGGAACCACCAAGGAGAGAGGGCAATAGTCCACAAGATCCTAAGGCTGGGGTACTATTGGCCGAGGATGAGGGAACTTTCAAAAGAGTACATACGGAAATGCATAAAATGTCAGGAACACGGCCACAAAATACATAGCCCCCCATCCACACTGAGAGCCATATTGTCCCCGATCCCATTTGCCATGTGGGGATTGGATATCGTTGGACCTTTTCCGGAGCATCCCCCGGAAGATATAAATTCATTTATGTGGCCATTGATTACTTCACCAAATGGGTGGAAGCCATGCCAACAGTATCCATTACCGCAAGAAAGTCACAGATTTCATCTGGAAGTATGTAGTCTGCAGATTTGGGATCCCGAAAGTAATAATAACAGACAATGGAACTCAGTTCAACTGTAAAAGCTTCCGGGAATTCTGTGAAGAATGGAAGATTGACCTGAGATTCGCATCGGTCGCCCATCCACAAGCAAACGGCCAGGTAGAAAATGCGAATGGACAAATTGTCAAAGCTATAAAAAAGAAGTTGGACAGCAAAAAAGGGAGATGGGCAGAGTTGCTACCTCAGGTTCTCTGGTCCTACAGGACAACTGAAAAGGCCCAACAGGGGAAACTCCATATAGACTGACCTACGGTTGGAAGCAATCGTTCCGGCTGAAGTTATAGTCCCATCGATTAGATGGGAATCCTTTAATGAAGAAAACAACAATGAAGGGGTGAAAGACGGCCTTGACCTGCTTGAAGAAACCAGGACTATGGCCCAAGTCCGGATGGAAAGGGATAAAGCAAAGTGGAAAGATATTTTAACCAGAAAACAAGGGAAAGAGGCTTTGCTCCAGGTGAACTGGTCCTTCGAGAGGTAAAGCAACCAAAGAAGCTAGAGCCCCAATGGGAGGGACCATTTGTAGTACAACGGCGAACAGGGCAAGCTTCATATCGTTTGAAAAATAGTGAAGGATACGAGTTGCCTCACTCATGGCATGCCGAGTGCCTCAAAAAGTTTTATGTATAAAAACGTTTCTTACAAAAAGTAATAAAATGAGGTATTCCTTTAAAGCAGCCTAATATCATTTGAAATGTACCATCCGGCCAGTGTGCCTACAGGCTATCATGCCTTGAAATGTACCATCCGGCCAGTGTGCCTACAGGCTATCATGCCTTGAAATGTACCATCCGGCCAGTGTGCCTACAGGCTATCATGCCTTGAAATGTACCATCCGGCCAGTGTGCCTACAGGCTATCATGCCTTGAAATGTACCATCCGGCCAGTGTGCCTACAGGCTATCATGCCTTGAAATGTACCATCCGGCCAGTGTGCCTACAGGCTATCATGCCTTGAAATGTACCATCCGGCCAGTGTGCCTACAGGCTATCATGCCTTGAAATGTACCATCCGGCCAGTGTGCCTACAGGCTATCATGCCTTGAAATGTACCATCCGGCCAGTGTGCCTACAGGCTATCATGCCTTGAAATATACCACCCAGCCAGCATGCCTATAAAAACTAGGAATTTACTATTTCGTAAAAAGCTTAGAGCAAAGGCATAATGATCTTCCATATAAACAAAGAGGAGATTACAAAGCATTTGGAAATCCGGTCGCTCCGGATAAAGCCAAATGAAGAGTATGAAACTAACTCGTAAGGAAGTTACTTAAAACATTTAAGGGATGCAAAAGAAATGGTAAAACGCCAAAACATCACCAAAAATAGTAATCCAAAATACAAATATACAAGATTCCTGTGCTAACAAATTGCTATCTAAAAAGCATCTATTCCTTAGCAGGCTTCTTTCACAGACTCTTTGGAAACACTCTCTGCAGAGTTAGATTTTCCAGCAGCTTGACGAAGCCCGCAACCTCCTGGCGCAGGCCGCTATCGGGGGGAAGGAAAGAAGCTTGACCAGGCCCAAAGACTGTCTCACCAGGGATACGACCAAACTTCTCAAAGTCTTCAAGAAAGTTGCTCTTCCGGGCAACATTGTCAAACTCCAGCTCATTATACAGATCGTCATCCAGTACTTCCCCCCTCTTCAGGAAGTACTTGGAGATGGCTTGACGGCAAATGTTGGTAATCTTCCGGCTCTGAGAACCGAAAGCCTTTTTTAGATGGGCAATAACAGTTCCTTGTTTCTTCAACTCTTCTTGGGCCTGACGGGCGTAGGCTGTATGTTTGGCAACATCCCCCTCAAGCTGCAGCACCTGAGCTCGGTAAAGATCGCGGTCAGAACCCGCGGCAGAAAGCTCCTCATTCAGCTTATCAATACGATCGCTGAGCTTCTCGACATGTCTTAAAAGACTTTCAGGATCTGTTTTTAAAAAAGAAGAGGGGGAAAGGAAAGCGGAATCAGTAAGAGTAAGGCATAAAGATAAAAGCGGCGAAAAAAAGACCGGTAAGACTCACCCTTGGCCGGAACCTTAGCGTTTCGGGTTGGCGGAGGGCCATGGCCTCCTCTAAAGCTTTCACCTTCCCCTCCAGAGAAGTTTTCTCGGCCGCAAGAGCAGCTTTGCCTGAAGAAAGAGCTGTATTTTCATCCGTCAAGAGCTGCTTGGCTTCCTCTAAGGTTTTCACCTTTCCCTCCAGAGAAGCCTTCTCGGCCGCAAGAGCAGCTTTACCCTCAGAAAGAGTCGTGTTCTCATCCACCAAAAACTGCTTCTCTTGGTCAAAAGCAATTCGAGTTTGCTCATCCAGAGCATTCTTTTCCTCGGTCAATGCGGTGAGCTCTTGAATAAGTTGGACTTTGTCTCCCACCAAAGCCTCATTCTGCTCAGTCAAAGCTTTTTTGTCCGCCTCAAGGGATTTAATTTCTTTCTCAAGGGCAACATTCACACCCGCAAAGTAAGCCTTGTCTGAAGTAGGGAATCTACGTCCCTTTTGTGAGCAGCTTGTACCTGCCGCAACAAAACTTCCAAGTCAGACAAAGTATGCTCTGGTATCAACACATTCTTTTCACCGGAGGTTTGTGGAGTACCTGCTTCAGGATACCCTCTGTGTGGAGGCTCTGGTTTCTCAGAGCAAACATCTCTTCCCGCAAGTTCTTTAACTTTGATTCGTATTCGTCTCGAAGACGAACACATTCATGGCGAGATGACCGCAATTCCTTGTTCAAAGTGTCTGTCCTATCTTTCACCTTGCGGTCAATCTCATAGTTTACAATATCCATGTAGCTATCATGGTTAGAACGGGTTTGCTTTAACTCGGCTTCAGTATTATCGGCCCGACTTTTTTCACGTTGCAGGTCAAGCTGAAGATCCCGAGTCTGAACCTCAGCGCTTTGAGCCATAGACATAACCTGCAAAAAAAAAAAAACAACAGAACATTAAAACTTAAAAAAAATATATCAGAAAGGCATGGGAGGATGGGAGGAAGGCGACGCTTACTCGGAAAATGCTTTGCCACATCAGATTGAAGACATCTCCCGTGGGAATGGAATGACGCATGATGGCATCGGCTGCTCCAACCCCAGCTCTCAGTTTTTCCTTGGTAGCGGTAACAATGGATGGAGGAGCGAAGATCCCATCCGGATGGTCAGAAAGTCTTATTGCTTCCTTCCAGGCGCGGTAGATTTCAGATAAGTCGGGCGAAACCCTTGGGGCGAAAAGGTACCTTGAATCGCCTCTCTAGCAGGGACGAAATTCGCAGCTGCCTTGTTTTTCTTCGAGCTAGACGATGCCATCGGAACAAGAAAGCGGAGAGCAAGAGCGAAGCGAAGAGAGTGAAAGATCCGAAAAAAGGATGCAAGGAGAGGCGACGGAGTCTGGGCAAACAAGGAAAGAAGATATCTGAAAGAATTCGAAGCTAGAGCTTTGAAAAAAAAAAAAAACGACTCCCGCCCAGTTGATAAAAATTAAAGGGAGATCCTGCACCTTCCTGGAAACAGGGCGCTGACACAAAAACGGCTCTGCAAATTCTACATCGAAAAGGCGCAGGCACGGGTCAGGCACGGGCAAGAGCACAATTAGAGAAAGAAAGCTCTTTTTCCTTTTTTTTTTAGAACAAAGAAAAGGGAAAAAGAACTTGTGGGACTAAGGGGGAATAATAGCCGGAAGAATAAAAGGCCTCAGCCGGAAGGGCAAAAGCCATAGCGTCAGAATAAAAAGGCAACAAAAGCACACGCTGAAAGAGGAAGTTCTACTTTTTACGTTAATATAATCAAAAGTAGAACTTGTGGGACTGATGAAGAGGGAAAAGTACGAGAATAAGGAAGAGTAGAGCATCCGGTTCCATGTGCCTGGAAGGAACGGCTTAGAACAAAGGATATCGACCGGATCAGAGTGTGATCCGGCCGGATGGATAATTAAATATCTCACTTATATGTAAATGCCAGCCTGGCAATTAAAAAGAAGGACAGGCTGGCAACTCTCGATTTAACGATGTAAAACACTATAAATAGGGGTTCAACCCCACAATGAAACATACGCTCTCACATTCGAAGTTACATACTGTTGCATTATCTGCGCGATTCTCTCTCTCTCAAAGCTCGAGCACTCAGTAACAAGGTAACTCGATGAAGCACAAAGGTCTAGCAAAAGAGTAGGAATTCGATTAGAGATTTAGATAGGAGCTTAGGGAATTTAGGAACTTACAATTTCAAGTATAAATAATCATGAGGGAACAAATCCCGAAGAAAACGGATCCTTAAAACGGATTAAAATCACTAATGAACCTTAAAGCACGTTTTTCGAGGTAACCGGGAAAACGTGACTTTAAGCGGGTCAAACAGACTCGTAACAATTTTGGTCAGCTAAATAAGCATTAATAAATATTAGTGAAGCTTTAGAACCAATAAAATCAATAAAACGAGAAATTTGTAAAAACTGTCAAAAACGGGAAGTTGTGGGGTAGAAACACAAATAACCAAAACTTATGTGTCCACTTTTGAAAATAAAAATGTGAAACCTGTGTGTGTGCAGTGGGGTTCCGATTTTAAGGCCTCTCACACTCTCTCACACACTCACTCACTCATTTACAAAACAACAAAGAAATAAAGTAACCCCACACTCACCTTTATTCTCTCTCCTCCATTTCATTCCCTTCACTCACGCAGAGCTCCCCTCCTCCTCTCTATTTCTTCTTCCTCTAGCCGGTGCCAATGGAGTTTTGAGAACCCCCACAAAAACTCTATCTTCTCTCCTCTTGTAACCCCCTCAAATCTCTTCCAAAAATTATAAAAATTACACCATTGTCATCCTCTCCTCAAGCGCAACATTTCTATCTTTTCAAAACTCGAAAAGGAGAACTTTCATCTCCATGGGTATGGAGCATTTGGAGCTTCAAGACCACCACTAGAACCACCTTCTTCTCCTTGTCATCTTGAGGTAAAAATCTCTTTGAAACTCCATTGTTTTTCTAGCCTTAAGGGCAAAACGAGAATTAAGCTAAACTCTTGCTTGCTCCTTTGTAATCTAGCTGATTTTGGCACTCTTGGAGGGTGAGGAATATTGTTCTTGAGATATTCCAAGCATCACTCATACCCTTGGAAGGTAATATAATTTCTAAACCCTAAAACCTACACTAAAAGCTTAAATAATGTTAGGGTTAGTTTTTAGTATTAAAGTATGTATATGTATGTGTTGCAGTGTTAGAGAATTTGAAGTACTATAACCGGTTGAGAGAGAGAAAGAAGGAAGGACGAAGAAGCAAGAAGAAGGGAAGAAAACTAGAAGGGAGAACAAGGTAATTATACTCACCTTTGTATAGCTTTGTAAATGCTATTGTAACAGATTTTTTAGAAATGAAAATATGTATTGTAAGATGGTAATGTATTGGTAGTGTAATGTGTAGGAGGAAACCAGTGTGTTAAGCCTTTAAAATACATGTAAAACTTATTGAAACCTAAATGGGAATTAGTGTTGAGTGCAGGAATTTTAAGAGTGTTTGGTGGTGGTATTTGGTCATAAGAGCTATGTATATTGATGCTATTGAAAACAGGTGATTTGGGTAATAAGATGTGAGTGAAACAATGTGGTGAGAGTGTAAAAATATAGGGGAGACTATGGCAAAATTTGCCTATGATTAGAACACTTAATGAACTAGAAACTAAGTGAAAATATAGGGTTGTAACAGATTTTGAGTAAGATGGTTAGTGGGTAAGTAATGAGAGGTGTGTAATGCATTAGAAGCTTTAGGAGTGACATTAGAAGAGGGAGTTATAGTTGGGGAGAGTTAGGTCTAAAATCTGTAGCAAAATGCAACTAGAGAAGAAAATATGTGAGTGTTGAAATGGAATTTGGGAAGAACAAGAGTGTAAGTTAGTATAGGATTTGTGTAAATGAATTAAGGAATGAAACAGCATGATTTAGAGTGTTTAAGTAGTGGTAAAACATGTGGGAATAAGTGTAGGAACAATGGGGAAGTAATGGGTGAAAGATTGAACTAAAAACATAAATAAAAATGCAAATACTGGGCCGGACCGACCTTGGGACCGGACTTACAAGGTCGGTCGAGCCCAGATTTACAAAGGACGGAAACCTTCTGGAATGGACCGACCTTGGGACCGGATATGCAAGGTCGGTCGGCCAGAAGAATTTCCCGTAATGCAACCTACTGGAATGGACCGACCTTGCGACCGGACTTGCAAGGTCGGTCGACTCAAAATTCTTCCGTCTTGTAAGCTACTGGAATGGACCGACCTTGCGACCGGACATGCAAGGTCGGTCGGGCTAAAATTCGCCAGTAACGAAACTTACTGGAATGGACCGACCTTGGGACCGGACATGCAAGGTCGGTCGACTCCAGAATTTCGAAACCAAAACTTACTGGAATGGACCGACCTTGGGACCGGACTTGCAAGGTCGGTCGGCCCAGAAATTTTGCAGCGTAATTCCTTACTGACTTCGACCGACCTTGGGACCGGACATGTAAGGTCGGTCGGGTCTTACAAAAAAAAATTAATTAAATTAAATAATATATATATATGTATATATGTATACCCCTATATACATATGTACATATATGTAAGTATACCAATGTTAAGTAAGGAAATAAACTTAAAGTAAAGAAGAGTAAGTAAGTAATGTGTAAGTGTAAGAATGGAAAGGACTTAGTAAGTATGAGTTAGGAAACGTAAGAGTAATCAAATTAAGCTAATGATAGTTAAATTAACCACCGAACATATGTATGTTATAGGACTTGATTTGTGAGCACCGAAGGAACGTTGGGATACAAGTACAACGGTGAACGGTATGAATTCCTCATGCCCCGTATGCTATCTTAGTTACTCTGATTTGTGTGTTGTGTGCTAATTGATCACCAAATAAGATAAACACACTAATCGGAGTTACTATGCTTACTTGTGAATCTGTAGTGTTGTCTGTTGTGAATATTATTCTTAAATCTTAGTTTGTATAATTCATGAAATGAATGGATGATAATGATGCGTGTAAGTATGATATATTGTATTGTGACCGAATGTGTTGACTTTGGACTTCTAACTTATTCCTAACAAGCTAACCATTCTAACTTAAATTGGTATGTAAATTGGAATGAGTAGAAGTCCGATATAGTTTCGGCCACGCGTGAGGATGCGGAGTCACGAGAGGTTGGCTCCAATTCCTGACTCTTAAACTGGTCCGCGGCCCAAATCCCTTAAGTGGGTAGCATCCCGGATTGGTGAGTCAAGTAAATCCCGGTGGTGGGACGGTGTAGTCCCCGGTCCGGAGGTCATACCGACTTAACTTGAGTATGAGTAAGTAAGTAAGAATGAGTAAGTAAAGTGAATGTAAGTAAGTAAGTGTAAGTAAGAGTAAGTAATGTGAAATGAGTAAAAGAGTAAATAGCATTCCGATTAACCCGGATGCGTAATTTGGCTTACCCTTGTGAAGGTAAGAATGGTATGTACTATTGTATTGTCGCCTTGGATTGTGTATTGTATATGCATGTATGTTGTATGTAACCATGTATGTATGAAATTAATGAACCGCATGTTTAGTGGACATCAAATAGTCGGCGTGCCCTAGCTAGCACGTGGTATATGCGGAGTTCATGCGCAGCTTTTGCTGAGCCCCTTGGGGCGATGTTTTTACTACACGCAGGTACAAGAGAAGGATGAAGGTTGTGAAGTGTTGAAGCTTATTTCTTTTGTCTTCTTTTTGGATTGTAAACAATGATTGATGAATGGTGTACTATGTAGTACACGACTGTAGCTTTTTGATTAGCAGGTGTACCATGTGGTACACCTTTTTGAGTATAGAAAGGATGGTGAATTGGTATAGGTGAGTAGCCGGTAGAAACTCACTATTTTTGGTAGATTGGAAAGGGGATGTAATTGAATATACCTTAAATACTCGGTGATCCAAGAATTGTAAGCATGTCATATTTTCGGTAATGGTAAGCAATGTTTTAGTAGCTCGGAATACTATGATCATCAGACCGTCACTGTAAGTAGGGTAAGCCCTGCTAGCCGTACGGGTGGTTAGCGGCGTTGTGTCACCCGCCGTAGTAATAGTAGAATTTCCACTGCGAACTGATAGGATTAACAGGATGATTAGACGGTAAGCATAGGATTAACGGTAGGGGTGTTACAAAAAGTGGTATCAGAGCGAAGTGTCACTCTGATGTCCATAGCTACCGAGCATAGGGATTACCGAGTTAGGATTTCATCCGTCTTAAGACAGATACTTAGAAACCTAACTAGGAACTACAGTTGTTAACAACGGATACCCTTGACGTTCTTATGAACGATACCTTTGTTTAAATTCAAGACCCTTAGGTCATATCTTGCGGATCCTAATGTAACTGTTAAATATTCAGATGTCGGGAAGAGGTCCAGGTCGCCGAGGGACCAACGACAGACCGGGCACGCAGACGATAGCTGAAATCGTCGCTGCCACGGTAGCGCAGATGCTACCCCAAGTAATCAACGCTATGCAGCAGAACCAACAGAACCAAACACAAGCGGGGCCAATCCCTCCCCCTCCACCCAGAGAAGCTAACTGGGTAAAAGCTGTAGCGGAACTCCGCCCTCCTTGCTTTAGGGGCGAGAGTGATCCGGCTAAGCTAGAGGCCTACATCTCCGAGATGGAGACAGCCTTTGAAACCCTCGAAGCTCCTGCTGGAGTTCGAGTTAGAGTAGCAGCCTACTACTTGAAAGACGCAGCCATGGATTGGTGGAAACTAATCAAACATGAGCATGTCAACGACCCCACCTTCGATTGGGAGTCTTTTGCATCACTCCTCCGATCCAAGTACTATCCGGAGCACGTGAAGACTAAGAAAAGGCTAGAACTGGATGCCTTGAAGATGACAGACAAGATGTCTGTGGATGAGTACTACCGCACCTTCACTTCCATCCTCCGTCTTCTACCCGATCTAGGATACACCGGCCAGGTGTTGGTCGATCGCTTCTATGGCGGTCTGAGCCATCGCCTGCGCTACGGTATAGGCTACACTCGATTTACCTCCCTCCAGGTAAATATCGGTTAACCCTTAGTACCATTTCAATTCCTTAAATTCCTTGAATTCCTTAAATCTCTCCTTTACCTTTCTTAAATGAGAATCCCGGCTAATACCTGAAACTTCAGGAGTGTTATCACGCGGCTTCTCGCGTTGAGATCACTTGCCAATTGAGGGATGAAGAAACCGCGCTGAAGCGCAAGGCTAACAACAAGAACACCAATGGCGAGGAGCAGAACCAGGGTAAAAGCTGGAAAATGAAGAAAGGGAAATTCTTTCATCAAACTCAAAAGAACTTCCCAAGTGAGAGCAGTGCCCATGCTGAGCAGGGCAAACCAGTTGAGCTTCTTCAGCTTGGTTCATCTGCACCGGTGGCCGCAAAGCCACTGAGATCACACCCACCTAAGGGTAAACTTCTATTCCTAAATCGCATTCGTACAAGTACCATATCTAGTATACCCACGCCCACATGTGCTAACCCTCTAAACCTCAGGTTCTGGCTCAGGTTTCACCAAAATCTTCTCCGACGGCTGCACCTATGTGTGCAGGAAGTGAAATCAAGACCATCCCGGCAAGGACTGCTATGGGAGAGAAATCAAGTGCTACAACTGCCAGAAACCAGGACACACAACCAACAGATGCGCAGAGAATGCCAAGCAAACGGGGAACTTCCAAAGCTACAAGCAGAGGGAAGGCAAGGAGGTTGCATCTGGCGATGCACCGATCCAGCATGGACCACAGGGACAGGGATCCCGGGGCCCTCAGAGGGGCGCACCCCAGAGGCAGCCTGTCCTTCATGTTATCGACCGTGATGGGTCCGGTTCTAAGTCTGGCACAGGTAATTATCTGAACCTTTAATCCTTGAAGAAGCATGTCTAAGTATTAGAGTAACTGTATGAGTGAATGCATGAGTAAATGAATTGAAGTGTGTATTGAGCATGAAATGAAGTAGTTGAAACTGGTACTCACCGTAGATAAAATGCATAACCATAGGAAGCTTTAGTATCTGCTATCCGATACCGGTAAACCTGAATCAAGAAGAGATCGACATCACCAACCACTACTACACCAACGAACAGTGTCAGGTCATCCGACCAGGTATGATTTTATTAAGGGGATACCTGACACCCGAAGCACAAATCTCAAACATTCGACGGTGCAACGAGCTAGGAACGGGTCAAGGAGGATTTTACACACCCGAATTCCCCGGTCGAGCGAAGATGAAACTGAAGATGATGTGCTTGGGAAAGGATTGGAATCCTTATACCAAGACATACCAGGAGACACGAACACAAGATGGAGGAACGCCACGGGCAATACCTCCAGAGTTTCAGACACTTGTCACACAAGCAGTAGAACTTGCACAACAATGCGAACATGATCCGATCCCCGCAATTGAAGCAGACATTTGTATCGTCAACTACTATGAGAAAGAAGGACGACTTGGGTTACACCAAGACAAGGACGAGACAACGGAATCTCTTGAACAAGGAGTGCCCGTAGTGTCTTGGTCCATTGGTGATGACGTCGTATTTTTGTATAGCGAGCAGAAGCTTGTGGACCTCGCAGAGAAATTGGTATTGAGATCAGGAGATGTCCTAATCATGGGTGGAAACTCTAGGATGCTGTATCACGGGATCAATAAGATCAACTTAAATACGGCACCACCGGCAATAATTAATGCCACACACATGAAACTAGGACGCCTGAACCTTACCTTTAGGAAGTATTAAATTCATAGTATCATGTAATCTATTAGTAACGTGTATTAGAGACACGGTATGTATGATGGTTGGTTTATCAATAAAGAGCAGTGTTGATTTAAATTCCACTTGTGTCCACCATCAATACTTAACCACTTGTGAATACAATAGGTTGTGGACTCGGTACCGAAGGTATCCTGAGTATCCTCACCGAAGCACAAGCCGGCAAGAGTGGCACCATTCTAACGGGAACCTTCCCAGTGAACGGCATTGATGCCAATGTGTTATTCGACTCTGGCGCCTCTCACACTTTCGTATCACCATCTTTCGTGAAGAGGTAGAAGCTAGATGCGGATGAGCTACCGAATTTTGTGGTTACTCTCCCATCGAAGGAGCGAGTAAAGTGCACCAAATATTATCAATCATCCACCATCGAAATCAAAAATGAAGTGTTTCCCATCTCCTTCATCGAATTCAATGGATTGGGATTCTACTTAATCATCAGAATGAATTGGTTGGGGCGGCACAAAGGTAGAATTATCTGCGCCGAGCATTGATTGCTGCTCAAGAGTCCTTTTGGGGTTATTGTATCTTACCGCCAGAGACCGAGAGAGCCTTCGACCACACTTATATCTGCTATGGCTATGTACCGGGAGCTCAAAAAGGGCCATGAAGTGTATCTATGTTATGTACAAGACCTGGAGAGAGATCCAGAGTTCAGTGAGGATGTACCGATTGTATCCGAATTCCCTGATGTATTCCCTAAGGAGCTACCCGGAATGCCAACACCGAGAGCAGTGGAGTTTGAAATTGATCTCTTGCTAGGTACCGGTCCCATTGCTAGGGAACCGTACCGCATGGCACCTGCTGAAATGACTGAACTGAAGGAACAACTACGTGACCTACTCGACAAAGGGTTCATACGCCCGAGCGTATCACCCTGGGGAGCATCGGTTCTCTTCGTGAAGAAGAAGGACGGTAGCCTCCGACTTTGCATTGACTACCGCGAGCTGAATGCGGTTACTGTCAAAAATAAATACCCATTGCCATGCGTCGACGACCTATTTGATCAGCTGTAGGGAGCCTCTGTCTTCTCCAAGATTGACCTCCGTTCTGGGTATCATTAGATTGCTATCAAAGAGCAAGATATTTAGAAAACGGCATTCTGTACCAGATATGGCCACTACGAATTCACGGTGATGCCATTCAGTTTGTCAAACGCACCAGCTAAATTCATGGATCTCATGAATCGACTATTCAGTGAACAGTTGGACACTTCGGTTGTTGTCTTCATCGACGACATCCTTGTATACTCCAAATCAGCAGAGGAACATGAAATTCACTTGAGGAAAGTGCTTGAGACACTGCGCGAGAACCAGCTGTATGCGAAGTTCTCCAAATGCGAGTTCTGGCTAGATCAGGTATCATTCCTCGGTCATGTCATCTCGAGCGCAGGTATCTCGGTGGACCCTTCTAAGATATAAGTTGTACGATCATGGCCTAGACTTAAGACTGTTACCGACATTCGGAGCTTTCTTGGTCTAGCCGGTTACTACCGGAGATTTGTGAAGGACTTCTCGAAAGTCGCTAAGCCCATGACTACATTGATGAAGAAAGATGCACCGTTTGTATGGACAGACGGGTGTGAGTTATCATTTCAGAAACTAAAAGACTCATTGACCTCAGCGCCCATCCTTACTCTTCCAGAGGGCATAAAGGGATTTGAGGTATATTGTGATGCATCAGGCAAAGGAATGGGATGCGTACTCATGCAGCATGGCAAGGTTGTAGGTTTTGCCTCCCGCCAGCTGAAAAAGCATGAGGAGAATTACCCGACACACGACTTAGAGTTAGGAGCCATTGTCTTCGCCTTGAAGATATGGCGACACTATCTCTATGGGGTAAGCATCACCATCTACTCCGACTACAAGAGCTTACAGTATGTATTCACACAGAAAGAATTGAACTTGTGACAGAGAAGGTGGATGGAGTTTCTCTCTGACTACGACATCGACCTACAGTATAAGGAAGGGACGGAAAACATTGTAGCTGACGCCCTGAGCCGTCGAGCACACTCGCTCCATTCACTACTCGCTTCTTCTAGCTTGGTTGACGAGGTGCGAGTTGCTCAGTTGAGCGACCCTTACCTAACCGAAATCAGACAAAAGATCGAGAATGGTACATTTGAGAAGAAAAAGTATGATTTCAATCTACATGAAGATGTTTTGGTTCGGTTGAATGGCAGGCTATGCGTCCCCCGAAGCAATGCTGAGCTAAGGGATCGCATCCTGCGAGAGTCACACAGTTCCACATTGTCAGTCCATCCAGGAGCCTCCAAGATGTACAAAGACATGAAGAGGTACTTCTGGTGGTCTGGAGTGAAATCGGATGTGACAAAATTTGTATTGAGATGCTTAACATGCCAAAAAGTAACATTTGAACATCGTAGACCGGGCGGAATGGTACAATCGATGCCAGTTCCGTAGTGGAAAATTTATGATATCTCCATGGATTTTGTTGTAGGACTCTCACCTGCCAAGGGAGGACTCAACATGATCTGGGTAGTAGTTGATCACCTTACTAAGGTTGCGAGATTCATACCGATGAAGGACACCTGGAAGGTAGTGAAGCTCGCAGAGCTATTCGACAAGGTGATTATCAGACATCACGGAGTCCCGAAAACCATAGTATCTGACCGCGACACCAGATTTCTTTCGAGATACTGGAGAGCTACAAGGGAAGCGCTGGGTACAGAATTGAAATTGAGTACCGCCTTTCATCCTCAGACCGACGGTCAGACAGAAAGGACCATCCAGACACTGGAGGACATGCTTCGGGCATGTGCCTTAGACTTTTAGGGGAGTTGGTTAGACAAGCTTCATCTTATCGAATTTTCTTACAATAATAGCTATCATGCCTCGATTAAGATGTCGCCTTTCCAAGCTCTATACGGTAGACCTTGTCGTACACCCTTGTGTTGGGATGAGTCAAGTGAAGCGGTCATCATAGGACCGGAGTATCTTGAGCAAGTGCAAGCTGAAGTTCAGCAGATTCGAGCTAATATGAAGGCAGCCTAAGACAGACAGAAATCCTATGTGGATGTGAGATGACGCGACCTTGAGTTCGCCGTGGACGACCAAGTGTTCTTGCGAGTTTCACCTATGAAGGGCGTATTCTGTTTTGGCCAGAAGGGCAAGCTTAGCCCGAAGTTTGTAGGGCCGTACACTATTACTGAAAGAGTTGGATCCGTAGCCTACAGGTTAGCATTGCCTGAGGACTTGGGACGTGTCCATGATGTATTTCATGTGTCACAACTCAAGAAATATATCGCTGATCCTTCTCATGTCCTAGAGCCCGAGAGACTTTCCATCGAGCCGACTATGCGATATGTTGAAACCCCAGTGAGAATCCTTGATAGGAAGACCAGAGACACTCGCCATAGGTCTATACGAATGGTGAAGGTCCTATGGGCCAACCATGATGTCGAAGAAGCAACATGGGAGCTGGAAGATGCCATGAAGGCTAAGTACCCACAGCTGTTCATAGACTAGAGAGTCTAGCATTTAGTAATACGAGTATGGGTCGTACCCCTTTTAAGGGGGTAGAGCGTTTTTGCTTTTGCATTGCTTCGGGTTAGCATTGCTTAGTGTGTAGGTATTGTAATAGGTTTTGTATGACACATGTAGTGCGGAGCGTATGTGTATGTATGTGTAATCTGTGTGTATGGATGTGTATGTACAATGTGTGATGTACGTGTAATGTCTATTGTGTAATGTGAATGTGATGGTATGTATGTAAATGATGAATTGTGTATGTGAATTCGTATTGTGCTTGGATTGTGTATGCTTGCAGTGTGAAAGGAAGTAAACACCTCATAGGTGGTAGTAAGATGCATTATGGCAATTGGTTGCCTAATGAGAAGAATTAATAAACTATTAACCTTGAGCAACTTTGAGGGCAAAGTTTCTTAAGGGGGGTAGATTGAAATACCCCGTAATTAAAAATAGTGATTAATTAGGCTAATGAATAATTTAGAAGCTTAATTAAGTATAAATAATCATGAGGGAACAAATCCCGAAGAAAATGGATCCTTAAAACGGATTAAAATCGCTAACGAACCTTAAAGCACGTTTCTCGAGGTAACCGGGAAAACGTGACTTTAAGCGGGTCAAACAGACTCGTAACAATTTTGGTCAGCTAAATAAGCATTAATAAATATTAGTGAAGCTTTAGAACCAATAAAATCAATAAAACGAGAAATTTGTAAAAACTGTCAAAAACAGGAAGTTGTGGGGTAGAAACTCAAATAACCAAAACTTATGTGTCCACTTTTGAAAATAAAAATGTGAAACCTGTGTGTGTGTGCAGTGGGGGTCCGATTTTAAGGCCTCTCACACTCTCTCACACACTCACTCACTCATTTACAAAACAACAAAATAATAAAGTAACCCCACACTCACCTTTATTCTCGCTCCTCCATTTCATTCCCTTCACTCACGCAGAGCTCCCCTCCTCCTCTCTATTTCTTCTTCCTCCAGCCGGTGCCAATGGAGTTTTGAGAACCCCCACAAAAACTCTATCTTCTCTCCTCTTGTAACCCCCTCAAATCTCTTCCAAAAATTATAAAAATTACACCATTGTCATCCTCTCCTCAAGAGCAACATTTCTATCTTTTCAAAACTCGAAAAGGAGAACTTTCATCTCCATGGGTATGGAGCATTTGGAGCTTCAAGACCACCACTAGAACCACCTTCTTCTCCTTGTCATCTTGAGGTAAAAATCTCTTTGAAACTCCATTGTTTTTCTAGCCTTAAGGGCAAAACGAGATTTAAGCTAAACTCTTGCTTGCTCCTTTGTACTCTAGCCGATTTTGGCACTCTTGGAGGGTGAGGAATATTGTTCTTGAGCTATTCCAATCATCACTCATACCCTTGGAAGGTAATATAATTTCTAAACCCTAAAACCTATACTAAAAGCTTAAATAATGTTAGGGTTAGTTTTTAGTATTAAAGTATGTATATGTATGGGTTGTAGTGTTAGAGAATTTGAAGTACTATAACCGGTAGAGAGAGAGAAAGAAGAAATGAGGAAGAAGCAAGAAGAAGGGAAGAAAACTAGAAGGGAGAACAAGGTAATTATACTCACCTTTGTATAGCTTTGTAAATGCTATTGTAACAGTTTTTTTAGAAATGAAAATATGTATTGTAAGATGGTAATGTATTGGTAGTGTAATGTGTAGGAGGAAACCAGTGTGTTAAGCCTTTTAAAGACATGTAAAACTTATTGAAACCTAAATGGGAATTAGTGTTGAGTGCAGGAATTTTAAGAGTGTTTGGTGTCGGTATTTGGTCATAAGAGCTATGTATATTGATGCTATTGAAAACAGGTGATTTGGGTAATAAGATGTGAGTGAAACAATGTGGTGAGAGTGTAAAAATATAGGGGAGACTATGGCAAAATTTGCCTATGATTAGAACACTTAATGAACTAGAAACTAAGTGAAAATATAGGGTTGTAACAGATTTTGAGTAAGATGGTTAGTGGGTAAGTTATGAGAGGTGTGTAATGCATTAGAAGCTTTAGGAGTGACATTAGAAGAGGGAGTTATAGTTGGGGAGAGTTAGGTCTAAAATCTGTAGCAAAATGGAACTAGAGAAGAAACTATGTGAGTGTTGAAATGGAATTTGGGAAGAACAAGAGTGTAAGTTAGTATAGGATTTGTGTAAATGAATTAAGGAATGAAACAGCATGATTTAGAGTGTTTAAGTAGTGGTAAAACATGTGGGAATAAGTGTAGGAACAATGGGGAAGTAATGGGTGAAAGATTGAACTGAAAACAGAAATAAAAATGCAAATACTGGGCCGGACCGACCTTGGGACCGGACTTACAAGGTCGGTCGAGCCCAGATTAACAAAGGACGGAAACCTTCTGGAATGGACCGACCTTGGGACCGGACATGCAAGGTCGGTCGGCCAGAAGAATTTCCCGTAATGCAACCTACTGGAATGGACCGACCTTGCGACCGGACTTGCAAGGTCGGTTGACTCAAAATTCTTCCGTCTTGTAAGCTACTGGAATGGACCGACCTTGCTACCGGACTTGCAAGGTCGGTCGGGCTAAAATTCGCCTGTAATGAAACTTACTGGAATGGACCGACTTGGGACCGGACATGCAAGGTCGGTCGACTCCAGAATTTCGAAACCAAAACTTACTGGAATGGACCGACCTTGGGACCGACTTGCAAGGTCGGTCGGCCCTGAAATTTTCCAGCGTAATTCCTTACTGACTTCAACCGACCTTGGGAACGGACTTGTAAGGTCGGTCGGGTCTTACAAAAAAAAATATATTAAATTAAATAATATATATATATATATATATATGTATACCCCTATATATATATGTACATATATGTAAGTATACCAATGTTAAGTAAGGAAATAAACTTAAAGTAAAGAAGAGTAAGTAATGTGTAAGTGTAAGAATGGAAAGGACTTAGTAAGTATGACTTAGGAAACGTAAGAGTAATCGAATTAAGCTAATGATAGTTAAATTAACCACCGAACATATGTATGTTATAGGACTTGATTTGTGAGCACCGAAGGAACGTTGGGATACAAGTACAACGGTGAACGGTATGAATTCCTCATGCCCCGTATGCTATCTTGGTTACTCTAATTTGTGTGTTGTGTGCTAATTGATCACCAAATAAGATAAATGCACGAATCAGAGTTACTATGCTTACTTGTGAATATGTAGTGTTGTATGTTGTGAATATTGTTCTTAAATCTTAGTTTGTATAATTCATGAAATGAATGGATGATAATGATGCGTGTAAGTATGATATATTGTATTGTGACCGAATGTGTTGACTTTGGACTTTTAACTTATTCCTAACAAGCTAACCATTCTAACTTAAATTGGTAAGTAAATTGGAATGAGTAGAAGTCTTATATAGTTTCGGCCACGCGTGAGGATGCGGAGTCACGAGAGGTTGGCTCCAATTCATGACTCTTAAACTGGTCCGCGGCCCAAATCCCTTAAGTGGGTAGCATCCCGGATTGGTGAGTCAAGTAAATCCCGGTGGTGGGACGGTGTAGTCCCCGGGCGGAGGTCATACCGACTTAACTTGAGTATGAGTAAGTAAGTAAGAATGAGTAAGTAAAGTGAATGTAAGTAAGTAAGTGTAAGTAAGAGTTAGTAATGTGAAATGAGTAAAAGAGTAAATAGCATTCCGATTAACCCGGATGCGTAATTTTGCTAACCCATGTGAAGGTAAGAATGGTGTGTACTATTGTATTGTCGCCTTGGATTGTGTATTGTATATGCATGTATGTTGTATGTAAGCATGTATGTATGAAATTAATGAATCGCATGTTTAGTGGACGTCAAATAGTCGGCGTGCCCTAGCTAGCACGCGGTATATGCGGAGTTCATGCGCAGCTTTTGCTGAGCCCCTTGGGGCGATGTTTTTACTACACGCAGGTACAAGAGAAGGATGAAGGCTGTGAAGTGTTAATGCTTATTTCTTTTGTCTTTTTTTGGATTGTAAACAATGATTGATGAATGGTGTACTAAGTAGTACACGGCTGTAGCTTTTTGATTAGCCGGTGTACCATGTGGTACACCTTTTTGAGTATAGAAAGGATGGTGAATTGGTATAGGTGAGTAGCCGGTAGAAACTCACTATTTTTGGTAGATTGGAAAGGGGATGTAATTGAATATACCTTAAATACTCGGTGATCCAAGAATTGTAAGCATGTCATATTTTCGGTAATGGTAAGCAATGTTTTAGTAGCTCGGAATACTATGATCATCAGACCGTCACTGTAAGTAGGGTAAGCCCTGCTAGCCGTACGGGCGGTTAGCGGCGTTGTGTCACCCGCCGTAGTAATAGTAGAATTTTCGCTGCGAACTGATAGGATTAACAGGACGATTAGACGGTAAGCATAGGATTAACGGTAGGGGTGTTTCAGAATGACTCATCTATACCCATAAGAGGTCGGAAGCATGGAGCAAGGAGGACAGCACATCAAGCTTTATTACTAAATATCTAGCCAATTTGGTGAATCACCATTTACTATTCCAAATCCTACTTTTCATTCATTAAAACTCATTTTCTTTCTTTCTCTTTCCTCTTGTCCCATTCCAGCCGAGCCATTAGCTATTCCAAACCCTCTCAAGCTGTAATCTTGAGTGTTCAAGGCAAATCAATTCCATTTGTACCTAAGGTAATGATTTAAGGCTTATTTTAGCTCTTTTTCTTCATCTCTTCATTACCTACACTTGGAGCTCATGATCTATCGCTTTCCATGGCTCATTCTCAGCATTTTAATCCTTGAACAACAACAATTCTCGGCTGAAGCAAGTCTTGGGACCAAGGTTTCCAAAATTGACATTAAAAGGTAAAAACATACCTTAAACATTTCTATTCTCCATCCGGTTTTCTTCTTCTGATTTCTGTGAGTTTATTCACTCATTATCTTCATATTTACATGTTTATACAGTTGGTTAACCATTTGGAGCAAGGGTGGCCGAAAACCAAAGGAAATATCATTCTTTAAGGCATTTTGCCAAGGTAAAATCTATTACCATAGCAGCTTGTTGTTGGCTGGCTATTCCTTATGTTTATATGGTGAATTTAACAGCATGTGATGTGGTTAATTCAGGCCGAGACCCTTTGGAAACATCCTTGCATTTTTAAGGTGATTTTTGCCTTAAATCTTACATTAATTGTTCATTATGGTTAAGCTCATGTTTGGAGTATAACCATATCTTATTTTGGTGTATTAAACATGTCTAAATGATGTGGTGATTTTTCCTCCAAGCTGCCGAGGTGTTACTAGGGTTAAACCAAGGTATAAACACCTTAAACTTATGATTTTATAATATTTAAGCATATATATTATATGTGCCGAGAGTGGAGTTATTAATATGGGTGATTTTAACCTAAGAGTAGAATAAAAATGACTTAGATAATTTAAGCTAGTCATTTAAGTGATTTAATTAACATAATGGTCAAATTATGACATTATGTGGAAAAATAAATAAGCTACAGCAAGGCCAAGAGCTATTGTTAAATTGAGCTATTGTATGTGTAATTTTATTTATATAAGCAAAGTTGTAATAAGGCCATGTCATTAGGCCATTTTAATTTAAGTTTAAAGCTTATTTAATTTAATTTATGCTTATATAGTAAAGATTGGGGTCAAACGGTAATTACCAACAAATTAAAAAGCCGTGGGCTTAATTTAGAGGAATTTAGGGTTTTAAAATGAATTTAATAAAAATTATAACATTTTATAAAGTTTTAGGTCAAAATTGTAAAAATAGAAAAGTATAGGGTAAGATATGTAATTACCTAGAGTTTGGGTCCCATTTGGCATTAGAAGTCAAAGTTGACTATATAGGAGACTTTGACAAAGTTTGGAGAATTTAAGAAGTTAAAATACTACCTTATAATAAGATAGTTATTAAATTGTAAAAGATTTATTAGAGATGGGGTGAAATGGTTATTTCCGAAACTTTGGGGGTACTAAATAGAGTTTAGTACAAACCTTAGGTTATTAGGAATTTTTAGAAGTTTATTTGGCTAAATTTGGAGTTAAAATGAATTATATAAGTATAATATATGATATTTCATGACATTGTTACAAATGGGTAACATATGGGTAAAAACCGAGATTTATAGAAAGTATAAGGTTAGGAATGATATTTATAACCTTTTGGTATAGTTTGGTAATTTTTGTAGTTATATATAAGGTTTTATAAAGATATAGGTATAATATATAGTTTTAATGACATTAGAAAACTATGTATTATAAATTGGGGAGATTTGGTAAATATACAAAGTTAGTTGGTGGGAGTTTAATTAAAACAGACCCTAGGGTCTGTTCGGTAATTATAGCCATTTAAAAACCATATGTTATAATTATATTAAGGTTTAAGGATTATAATTTAAAGTATATAATATAAGTGTAACAATGAAATATAATTTGGGGTTGAATTGTAAATTATGAAAGTATAGTGGAATATAATGAAAGCCGAGAGTATAAGGGCTGTTTGGTAATATATAACAATTTATAACTATTGGTTTAATTGTTTTAATGACATAAATGTAATAATAAATGTTATATAACTATAATATAACATTATATTAATTATGTGGTGGATTTTGTAAATATTTAAGAAATATGTGATGTTCGGTATTATGGGCATTCTTAATTGAAAATTTATAATATGGTTTTAATGTTATAAAGGGTGTAACATTTATAATATAAGAAATATTCATTAAAGGAGAATGAATATATTACAAAGACTTACCATATAATAAATAGTCCCATAATACATATATATAAAAATAAATATATGTTATGGTGTGGAAAATATAATATGGTTCAATAACCATATATTATCATAATTAAAAAAAATGATATAAGATAAAGAGAAAAGAATTATAAACATTAGATGTGGAAATTCTAATGTTATGAGTTTGCATGGAATAATAAGGATTTATATAATTCGAAGTATTTTTACATATGAATTATACTACATTAAACTTGGAAAAACAAACCTTAGGAAAATAAATACTAAGGAGGAATGTATAACGTTTAAGTATATTAATATACAAGGGTATATTGAATTACATGCAATAACAAAGTTCAAACTTTAAGTATATTAATATACAAGACGAGACTACGCATGTAATATAACGTTTTTCCAATCCCGAGTTAAAGCTGAAAACCCGACAAACATTGACAGTTAATAACGGGGGATTAACCGGGAGGTGTTAGTGACGGTACGGGCTACCGTAGAGTTATGTCGTTACACGGGATTCTAATCAGTAGCGTTATGTATTATTAGACTGTTAGAGACGACACGGGGAGCACCGGATCTAGCTGATTCATACTCCACGGTTATACATTCCGGGTGTACGGAATGTTGTTATGTGTCTCTGATTGTCTCTGAGGGCTTCCTCAGTTCAGACTTTTGTGTAATCTGTGATAAGATTGTTTGTCTGATTGTATGGATAAATATGCATGAACTGTATATTTTTAGCTGCTTATTATTTACTGTTGTTGCGTTAACAGTATTGGTTCGTATATATGAACCTATATATATATATATATAACGAACTAGCGGCTATGGTGCTATCTTATATGTAATATAAGGATCGCCAGAAAAACATTGTAGCACTAGGATAATAAGATATACATATTATCCAAGACTTTAATACGGAGCATTGGCCTTTCTAACGCCGCTCTCGTATCTGACTAGATCCCGAGTTTATAGACTCCGGATTGGACTAACGACCTTAGTCTGCTATGTTAGAAAAATTGGTAATGCAATGCGATGGTATAATTAATTAACATAACAAAGCCAAGAGGATGTGGCTCTTGGTGCGCGCTGTGATCACAAAAACGATACCAGGATGTCCGCGTACGGGTCCGCAAGTATCAAGAAAATATCCCATGAGCTAGGATGGCTCGTTGGTCGGAGACTCTACCGTTGGAGTGGCTACTGCCGTGGGTGACCCGCCATAGTATATGGGTAATTTAGAGACACGTCGTTTTAACGAGACGTCATCACAAGGTATAACTGAACACTTATTACAGTTGAGACTTGTACATTGGCGAACAATATTGGTTTTTACACCAAGGACGGGAGTGGATACTTGTTTATTATTCTCGTTGTTTCACCTTGTTGTTCATTAGTTATACTGTGTGGTTTATATTATGTGTATTGATGGTTGTATTATTGTATGGATATTACTGTTAATTGTTTTACAGTTTAAATATTAAAACGGTATTGCATGTAACGAATCTCATGCTCTCGACCAATTAATTGAGGGGTTTGAGGAGGCATGACGGGGCATGTGATAACATACTCAGCAGGGGCTGATTTCATACCACAAACCATTTTTATTTCAGGAGACTAGCTGGTGGGTCAACGCGGGGCGCGACAGGGTGATTTACTTTTGTTTAGACTTGGTACGGTTTGAGACTACAGTTATTTTGGACTCGGGTTTGTAAACCGAGGTGTATATTTGGTTAGACGCTCACGTGTACAGTTTTCTATAAGACGGTTGTTATTGTATATATTCTAGTTTTATTTTAAGTACTGCTATCTATCTCTTGTGGTCACTGCGGGAATACGTTTCGTATGTTGATTATCATGTAACTCGTTATCACCCGTATGGGCGAGTGATAACAGTGACACCATTAGAACGACAATCTGTTATTTACCGCTGTGATTTACATACTAAGTATGAAGTTATATT
This sequence comes from Limonium bicolor, assembly GCA_023374045.1. NCBI lineage: Eukaryota > Viridiplantae > Streptophyta > Magnoliopsida > Caryophyllales > Plumbaginaceae > Limonium > Limonium bicolor. Next base: position 263,272,297 of record CM041782.1, on the reverse strand, counting down.
ATGATTAGGAGCCGGATTAGTAGGGGTGTTACAGAAATGACAGAGCTCAAGGAGCAGTTGAGAAACCTACTCGACAAGGGATACATTTGCCCGAGCGTTTCACCATGGGGAGCGCCGGTCCTCTTCGTGAAGAAGAAGGAAGGTAGTCTCCGCCACTGCATCGACTACAGAGAGCTGAATGCAGTTACGGTGAAGAACCGTTATCCTTTACCCCGTATTGACAATTTATTTGACCAGTTGAAAGGAGCATCAGTGTTCTCCAAGATTGACTTACGATCCGGTTACCATCAGATAGCCATTCGAGAGGGTGACATTGAGAAGACCGCTTTCAGAACCCGATACGGTCACTATGAGTTTATGGTTATGCCTTTTGGGTTATCCAATGCACCAGCCAAGTTCATGGATTTAATGAACCGCTTGTTCGGAGACCAGTTGGACAAGTCGGTAGTAGTCTTCATTGATGATATCCTAGTGTATTCGAAATCGAAAGGTGAGCATGAAAGCCACCTGAGAAGTGTGTTGCTTACAATGAGACAGAATCAGTTGTATGCCAAATTCTCTAAGTGTGAATTCTGGTTGAACCAAGTTTCATTCCTTGGTCATGTTATTTCCGAGGCTGGGATCGCTGTTGATCCGGCCAAGATAGATGTAGTGTGCACCTGGCCTAGGCCGAAGACAGTTACCGACATCCGGAGCTTCCTCAGTCTGGCAGGATATTACAGGAGGTTTGTAAAGGACTTCTCCAGTGTCTCGAAGCCGATGACTTCCTTGATGAAGAAGGATGCACCATTCGAGTGGACAGTCGACTGTGAGAGTTCTTTTCAGAGTCTCAAGGATGCTCTGACATCTGCACCAGTCCTGACTATACCAAACGGTACAGCTGGTTTTGAGGTCTACTGCGACGCATCCGGAAGAGGTATGGGTTGTGTATTGATGCAACATGGGAAGGTCGTAGCATACGCCTCCCGACAGCTGAAGAAGCATGAAGAGAACTACCCTACCCACGACTTAGAATTGGGTGCCATTGTCTTCGCACTGAAGATATGGCGACATCATTTGTGTGGGGTAAGCGTGACAATTTATTCTGACCACAAGAGTTTGAAGTACTTGTTCACTCAGAAGGAGTTGAACATGATTATGACATCAACCTGCAGTATAAAGAGGGTAAGGCAAATGTGGTAGCTGTAACACCCCGTCCTAAGCCAATCGTGGTCACCGTAAACTTAACAACTAATACTTAAACATCGCAGCGGAAATAAACCAACTCCAAGACCTTGCCACGGTCTGATCAACAAGAAATACCGTTCCTTAAATATTTACAACCGAATATCCAAATTACATACACCAACCGAGTTATAAGTATCTCTAAAATCACAAGACATTTCTCAAGTTTAACTATAAACTGACGGGTGCACAGGCGCAACCCGTACTCAAAATAAAGTCCCACCTAAGGCTACCCGCTCCTACTCTCGTGGTGTGACTTCATGGGCCACTTACCTGCAAGTGTAAAAACAGCCCCCAAAGGGGGTCAGCACGAATGCTGGTACGACCCTCTCGTGGCCCCCAAGCTAACGGGGCTACGACGACTAATTGTCGATAGCATGGAAGTTGATTAGAATCACAATCATAATATGAACGCAGTAAATCAACAAACCACAAATGAACACATATAGTTCACACACAATTGAACGTCTCAGGCATTCCCTTAACAAGTGAGTTAGATCTTAACTCCTTAGGTCCACATACTCCTTAATCTTATATTTGCCAACCGTTCTACTATTAGACTGGTTAGCCCTTAATTGGATGCTTATTTTTGTAGAGCTTGGTTAACCCTAGCCGGTAGCAGTGCACTCACCGGCAATAAGCAACCTTTCTTAGTTTGTTGGGGATGTAGGTTTGATCCCCTCACGCCATCCTTAATATGCCTCCCACCTCAAACAGTAGTCCAGGTGGTCGGGTCGGTTTGTTGACCCTAGGCGATGAGTCCGAGGACAAGTTGATAAGCCTCAGACTTATCATGTTTTAGTATACTTAATTATAAGATTATTAGCCAAATTAAGGTTAGAATAATTAATATTTATGCTATATTATGTATTAAGTCTATTATTTGTTCAGATTGATGTTTTTATATGTTTTTCCATACAAGGAGACATTTCTGACCACAATGCCGGACATAAGGCCGGATCATACCTGCACGGCACAATCATGGAGCAGAAAAGCACTCTATGCCGGGTACGTTGCCAGGTGTATCCAATCCGGCATAAATGAGAAAAGTCGCCTCGATTGACCAAACGATGGCAGTTAATGACCGTTGTCAAACCAACCTATGCCGGGTATGGTGCCGGACATATCCTGTCCGGCACAGGTACCTTTTCACGCAAATTTGGCGGTTTCGACCGTTAGTAGTTGGGCACGTGGTTATTATATGCCGGATATAATTCGCACGGCATGACATCTGGCACGAGAAGAATGTGATGCCTATAAATAGGACGAGGGGCTACACTTTTCAACACACTTCAACATCATATTACACTCCATTCATTACTCCATTTCCGCACTCCTCCAAGGTGTTGGTGTCCAAGGAAGTTCTATGCAACTTTCCACGCGAAGAGAAGAATCCATGGCGGGTTAAGGCTACATCCAATCTTCTTATCTCCTATGTATTCTCTCTCTTGATCTGTGTGGATGGTGGAGTTGGAATTCTTTGTTTTTTCTTTGGTTAGGGAATGAAACTCTCTTTGTAAAACAATGTGTTCTTCTAAATATAATTTCAAGTTTATTTTGAGTAAGGTTCTTATTGTAAGAGAATTGGTTGATCTCTTATTCTCTTCATGCTAATTCTACTTGAGGAGGATATATCCAAAAGTAGAATAGGTTAGACTCTCTTAATGATCTTCCTACTCTCTTCTTATGAATTAAGAGTTAGTAGTAAGAGTGAGAATTAACCCATCTTTCCCATTACCTTGTTCATTTCGTGGCATGATATATGCTCGGATTGTTAATAGGTAGTGAGTCTTCTGTTTTCTTCTCGGAAACTGGAATAAGAATAAGCATATTGACTATGCCGGATGCACTGCCGGATGGCCAATGTCCGGCATATTCAAAGTCTTTGAATACGCCGTGCATCTGGTATCCGGCAGGACACCCGGCGCATTCAATTGTTGGTTAATTCGAAGGCTTGTGTTATGTTTCGAGTTCATATTGATACTTATATGGTTTTAAACCCTAAATCAAGAATAATCTCCTTGTAAATACCACTAAGTTTAGTTAAGTTTTAATTAGGATTAGAAAATTGTTCAATTTCCCCCCTTGTCATAGAATAGGTTATTACCGGATTAGGACTAATTTTCTATAAGTCCCTTGGGTACGATACTCTCGGTCGTAATATATTTACACTATACTCCGACCGGGTTTTATTTTGCTACCCGTAGTAGAGTTGTAGGTTTAGTTATTTTTTTATTCTTTTGTATATAGTTTTTCCTACAATTTTCGTTTAGTCACAAGTCTTATTTGGAAGTTGCCGGGGACATGGAATTAGTCCAAGTCCTAAAATTGGTAATAGCCCTATTCTTTATTCCTTCTTTTCTTATTCTTTATTCTTTAAATTAATACGTTCATTATTTTTTTTAACTAAATCAAATATGCCGGATATACTGCCGGGCAAGGTAAGCCCGGCATTTACAGAAAATGTTCAATGCCGGATATATAGTATCCGGCATTGTATCCGGCATGTGTGATTTCACTTTCTTTTTTTTATTTCTGTAAAATGTTGGATTTTTTCACTCAATAAATTCTTTTATTTATTTATTCTTTATTCTTCTAATTATATTATACTTATTTGACTCATTGATTTTACTCATTTGATTAACTCAATCCCTCGTTTATATGTGTGTGCCGTGAACGATGCCGGTTATTCTTACCCGTCCTACTAAAAAAACGTATGCCGGATGCGTAGTATCCGGCATGTAACCCGGCACTTAGCGAATTCAGAAGAAGCGCCCCATGGAGACATGCCGTGCGCATGGCCGGGTAATACTTACCCGGCGTGGTTAAAAAAAAAAAAAATAACTCTGCCGGATATCCCCAACCCGGCATTTAACCCGGCATGTCGCAGTTTCTGAAAAAAAATAACATCGGGTAAAGGTTTACCGCCCCACTTTTTACCCTACTCAAGCGCCGCACCACAGAGCTTCCACCACAGGCGACGACACAAACTCCACAAACACTCCTTCGCATTCCATTAGCACCACCAACCACCGTGGGCAGCCCATTCCGCCTTTCGACCATTTGCAAAAACAAAACCAGGTTCCCTCATCGTGCATTATGTTTTTCGAATTCAATTTTCATGTTTGTCGGTTCTAATGTTGTTTTTGTTAGTTTCGTGGCTTAGTGTAGTGATTTCGGGACTTTGGAACATGCTGTGGTTGATTGTTTGTTGCTCTGGTATAGTTATGAACGTTTCTGAAAAAAATCTGGGTTCGAGTTTTGAATGAGCCGGATGAGTACTGCCCGGCATCCCGTTCGGCATGCTTTAATTTGAATATGCCGGGTGGATTATATCCGGCATCCCACCCGGCAGGATATCTGATTGCTTCTTCTTTGCCTATTGTGAATCTAGTCTTTTGAATTAATGTCTATAGTAATAATTTGTTGAGAATTTGACGAATAGGTTTCTGATTTACAGGCATATGGGCGCACTTAGTCCCTCTACAGGACATTCGAATTTTAATTTCTGTAAAACTAACATTGATGAACTATTGTCTGGTCTTCCTTTGCTCTTTTCTTATAGATGCCTCGCAGAAAATCCACCACTTCCCCTCCACGCACTTCATGCTTTGACTCAGAGGAGGATGAGCTGTTAGACCAGGCTGAGGCAGCCTTCGTTGATGCCACTACAGAGGAGGAGGAGGTTCCTCCTGCACTTGCGCTACCTCGTCGATCCATCAGACGGGCAGGCAAGGAGCCAGCTTCCAGCAGTGCCGCGCCGCCTCCAGCCAAGAAGACAAGGGCAGGCAAGAGGAAGAAGAGGACTTCTCCAGAGACTCAGAGCGGCCCTGGTTCCACTTCTTCTGCTCCAGAGCACGATGATTTTGGTACGCCTCTCCCTCTCCCTCCTCGCATTCCTGATGTACCTACTTTTGATGAGGAAGGATTCGTAAACCCTTCTGCTGCTCAGTACTTTCATCAGTCCAAGATGAAAGGTAAGTGGGTACGGGAGAGGCGAGTGCATCCTGAGGTCTGCCTACTATCTGCGATTTCAGAGCTCTTCGAGCGACATGGTTGGTTGGGGATCCTAGACATTGGCCATGGACACTTCTACCCCGGGTTGGTGCGTGAGTTTTACGCCAACTCCGAGTACCGTGGGGTCCCCCAGACGTCAGGAGTTCTGTTACGCTCTTTTGTCTCTACACGTTGTATCATCATTACGCCAGAGAGCATTGCACAGATCTTGGGCATCGACACTGACCCTCGACAGCGATCGTTCAGTCGACAGACTCTCGCAGATGCTCATGCCGCTATCCGCGCTCGGTTCGGATCACGCACTCGCTACATGGATAGAGCTCATACTAAGGATCGCGAGGTGATCCCCTTGACCTACATCACCGATCTCCAGTTGCGTGTGGCCATGGAGATTATCCGCCATAACATTCGGCCATGCAAGCATGACGAGCTGAATGATATGGACTGCGCTATTCTACAGTATCTTCTCGGACCAGCTCACGGAGCAGTTGACTCGCGTTTCCCGGTCCAGAGATTGATGTTCGCGCAGTTGGTCCGCGCCATCATGCACCGAGAGGGACAGCGCCCCATCTTCCCCATGCTCATTCACCAGCATATTATGCAGACGATAGGGGAGACTCAGATCCCTCGAGGCCTACATTTTCAGCCCGAGTCTGCCCCTATTGATCTTGCTCTCATTCGACGCTGGTGGTTCAGAGAGTCACCCTCAGGGGAGTTCCTTTATGTTCCCCCAGATCGGAGGTCCCGGACCCCTACTGCTCAGGACTACCCCAGTTATCAGGGGGAGGGTGATCAGCTATTATTGCCTCCACCACCTCCGATCGCCACTGCACCACCGCCTACCTCTACTTCAGATGCAGACCCTAGAGTGGCTGCAGAGCTCGATCACTTCCGTCAGGAGCTCCAGCAGCAGCGACACTCTATGGAGGCCTTCAGGCCGCTCAGCAGGCCATGTGGGGTGATCTTGATTCCTTCCGGCAGAGTTATGAGGGTCTGCGCACAGTTTTGACTACCAGAGTGGACTCTATTGTGCAGCAGCAGGCTGAGGTTGGGCAGCGACAGGAGGCGTTTGAGGAGCGTATATCTCAGCGCCAGGATGAGCAGGAGAGGCGGGTTGATGATCGTCTCATGTTGGTTGTAGCTGAGATGAACAAGTCCATGGCGGCCGACAGAAAGAAGGCGAGGAAGGAGATGAAGAAGAGGGTATCTTGTTCCATAGCTGCTTTGGTTTAGAGTCTTCTACGTCGGGACAAGGAGAAGAGGAAGGCGCGTCGAGAGGCGAAGAAGAAGGGACTTCCTACCCCTAGCTCTTCTAGCCTTTCTGATGTTCCAGACGCTTCACCTGATTCTTCTTCAGACTCTCCACCACCATCCTCCATGCAGGCAGCAGTTCATTAGTTCTTTCTCTCTTTCTCTGTTTATTTTATTTTATTTTCCTTCCATTTTCTTTTATTGTTCTTTTACCTTGTATGCCTATTGGATTCTCAGTTAACTCTCTCTTACATATTATGGAAGCTTGATATTTTAGTGAGTTTTTGGTTACAGTGCCTTTATTTTAGTTGGCTCATGCTGTGACAATTCTGACTCCGCGGCTCGCCACAAGTGTAGGGCATTTGTGCCCTCATTCTTCCACAGGGGGAGTATTTTTTATTATTCTTTTAATTCATTTTATTTTTACAAAACCATTCGTTGATTCTTTGAATTTTTTATTCTTTATTCTTTTTGAAACACTGGGGACAGTGTTCCTGCCAAGTGGAGGGCAGGGGTCCCCCCATAAAAAATTATTTTTTGCCAAAACTACTTTGTATCTAAATAATATGTTATAAGCTGAGATTTTATCAATGTTCTACTAAACTTTTGCATGTCGTTGGCAAAGTAAGAATAGAAAAGGATGAAAGCTTGTTCTCTCAAGAGGTAACCTTTCTAATGACTTGTAGATTCATGTTTTTAACTTCTTGATTCTCTTTATTAACATGAGTATATGACCTTACTCCCATTTCTATCTCAGATTTACTTATGGGTAATATTTTCTTTTCTTTTCCAAAATGGTGAGAATTCTTTTGGGTGAATATCTCAAATAGGGATTATGTAAAAAAAAAGAGAAAAAAAAAGAAGCTTCAAAAAGAAAAAAAAGAAGAAAAAAAAGAAGAATCTTCTTTCGGAAAAAAGAAGCATTATGAGGTTGCAAAAATTGCCTCAAAATAAAAGAAACAAACGAGAGTTTTTCCTTTTGTTTTTCTCCTAAATTCCCCATTCTTCAAAGCAAAAGAAATCATGGTTGATACAGAAACCCTTGAAAAATAGGGCTGAACATATAAAAACCATCGATGAGTGTCTTGGCCACATTCAGAAACTCTTGAAAAATAGAGCTGAATGATGAAAACCGGAAAAAGGAGAGATTACAAAATCCCTTATGTAAAATAGCCCGAAAGTTTTTGATCGGTTTTGAAATTGTTTATTTTATACCCATTAGTATGTTTCTGGTGGAATAAGGATGATTAAGTGATACTTATGAATTAGAGTCATATGGTTAGGAATATTTATCTAATTGTCATTCTAAAGTTTATCTGTTTTGTGCATAAGTATTTATTCCTTTCTAATCTTGTTTTGCTCGAGGACTAGCAAAAGGTAAGTGTAGGGCCTTGATAAGCCTCAGACTTATCATGTTTTAGTATACTTAATTATAAGATTATTAGCCAAATTAAGGTTAGAATAATTAATATTTATGCTATATTATGTATTAAGTCTATTATTTGTTCAGATTGATGTTTTTATGTTTTTCCCATAGGAGACATTTCTGACCACAATGTCGGACATAAGGCCGGATCATACCTGCACGGCACAATCATGGAGCAGAAAAGCACTCTATGCCGGGTACGTTGCCGGGTGTATCCAATCCGGCATAAATGAGAAAAGTCGCCTCGATTGACCAGACGATGGCAGTTAATGACCGTTGTCAAACCAACCTATGCCGGGTATGGTGCCGGACATATCCTGTCCGGCACAGGTACCTTTTCGCGCAAATTTGGCGGTTTCGACCGTTAGCAGTTGGGCACGTGGTTATTATATGCCGGATATAATTCGCACGGCATGACATCCGGCACGAGAAGAATGTGATGCCTATAAATAGGACGAGGGGCTACACTTTTCAACACACTTCAACATCATATTACACTCCATTCATTACTCCATTTCCGCACTCCTCCAAGGTGTTGGTGTCCAAGGAAGTTCTATGCAACTTTCCACGCGAAGAGAAGAATCCATGGCGGGTTAAGGCTACATCCAATCTTCTTATCTCCTATGTATTCTCTCTCTTGATCTGTGTGGATGGTGGAGTAGGAATTCTTTGTTTATTCTTTGGTTAGGGAATGAAACTCTCTTTGTAAAACAATGTGTTCTTCTAAATATAATTTCAAGTTTAGTTTGAGTAAGGTTCTTATTGTAAGAGAATTGGTTGATCTCTTATTCTCTTCATGCTAATTCTACTTGAGGAGGATATATCCAAAAGTAGAATAGGTTAGACTCTCTTAATGATCTTCCTCCTACTCTCTTATGAATTAAGAGTTAGTAGTAAGAGTGAGAATTAACCCATCTTTCCCATTACCTTGTTCATTTCGTGGCATGATATATGCTCGGATTGTTAATAGGTAGTGAGTCTTCTGTTTTCTTCTCGGAAACTGGAATAAGAATAAGCATATTGACTATGCCGGATGCACTGCCGGATGGCCAATGTCCGGCATATTCAAAGTCTTTGAATACGCCGTGCATCTGGTATCCGGCAGGACACCCGGCGCATTCAATTGTTGGTTAATTCGAAGGCTTGTATTATGTTTCGAGTTCATATTGATACTTATATGGTTTTAAGCCCTAAATCAAGAATAATCTCCTTGTAAATACCACTTAGTTTAGTTAAGTTTTAATTAGGATTAGAAAATTGTTCAATTTCCCCTCTTGTCATAGAATAGGTTATTACCGGATTAGGACTAATTTTCTATAAGTCCCTTGGGTACGATACTCTCGGTCGTAATATATTTACACTATACTCCGACCGGGTTTTATTTTGCTACCCGTAGTAGAGTTGTAGGTTTAGTTATTTATTTTATTCTTTTGTATATAGTTTTTCCTACAATTTTTCGTTTAGCACAAGTCTTATTTGGAAGTTGGATCTGATTCAGATACCGACCTCCCCCAATACACATGTGCAGGTACCATTCCGGATTCCTCACTCCCACCCCGAGTTACGGTTAGTGAAAGTCTTAAATATCATGTGTTAGTTAAACCTTGATGGGTATTAACCAACAGTCACCAATGTACAATTCCTCTCCTTAACTCAATAAGTACTAAGCTTAGTTAGTAACAAGTTTCAAGCCTCGCGGGTTAGTGTAAGAAGACACGATTACAAGGAGACAAGTACATCCGGTTGCATGCTTTATCTTAACTTAGTCATAGCAAGTAAACAGATAGCACACAAGCCGAGGGACACCTCGTTAGCAAGCAGGTCACAAGAAAGACTGTACCATTCACCGTCGACTGTCGTTTGTTTAACCTTCTCCGGGTTCCCAATTCACAAACCTAAAACATTCATTCATTCTTAGGCCATTAGTTATTTCCACCTTACTTAACTCATTTAGTCCCTAAAAATTCCCATCCAATGCTCTCTTAAGTCCTTACCACTTAACCTTATAAACTTAACTTTAAACATTAAGGTTTATACTTAACTTAACTTAATTCCTTAGGTCCTTAGGTTCCTAATCATCATTACCCTACTAATGGCATACCTCATTACTAATTAACATATTTAGAATTTAAAATTTCTTTTTTTATGTTTTATGCTCGACTGACCTTACCCAAGGTCGGTGCATTCCAGGACGTATTACCGTTTGAAAATTTTACCCCGACCGACCTTGCATGTCCGGTCCCCAAGGTCGGTCCATTCCCGAGTGTTTTCCCCGTTGAAAATTTAGGCTCGACCGACCTTGTCAGGGTCGGTCCCAAGTTCTGTCAATTCCAGAGACTCAATTCGTACACAAAATACAAGCCCGACCGAGCTTGCAAGTCCGGTCCCCAAGGTCGATCCATTTGAGAAACTCTTCCTGGTAGTGTAAACTGAGCTCGACCGACCTTGCAGGTCCGGTCCCTAAGGTCGGTCGGATCCAGACCTTTGTTTCTAAATTCCCATTTGATTCCAAACTTCACCCCATATACCCTAGTATGTTCTAACCTCATTTGGGCACTTCAATCACACCTTTAGCCTTCCATTAAACTCATTAAATAACTCACCAATATCCACCTTAGTCATTATGCATTTTCCTTATAATAATGCCCACACTTGTAATGTTTTTCACTAGGCTTCTAAGTGGTGGTTCATACCTATTATAACCACTATGTCAAAATGTTTCCTCACCAATATAACATCATCTCCCAAGCATCTCTCACCATCTAAAATTCCTTTATGCAACTACTTAGAGTTCCTTCACAAGTTATGCCTCATTCTTTCAACACATTATTTGCTCTCTACTTGTTTACCAATATTTTCCTAAGTCCTAAATGCGCAATTATATCCCAAAGCATTCATTTGATTCCTAAATCCTCCATGATGATGCCTAAGTCATTCTAACTCATAAAAAACACCTTAAACACACTCTTTTTCATCAAAACAACACCTAAAGTTTTCCTAGTACTTCCTTAGTCATAAAATCTCCTTATCACATTATAAACACCTAGGTTCTTCACTAAATTTTGCCATGGGTTCTCTAGTATATTGTTACACCAAAACATTTAGTTTTTCACCTTCAAATAGCTATTAACATTCAAATTCTCATTAAACCTCCTTAGCACACATCATACACCAAAACTACACTACATCACAATATAGTGCATAAACTTAAATTGCTTGGCACTTAGGCCCTTAAATGACTTGGCTCTTAGGCCCTTAAATGCATAAATCTTAAACACTGAATTTCCTCAATATAAATAGCCTTTGACCTTCAAATACACACAACAAGGCTCCCATTGCAATTTAAATGCTCTTATAATTCACCTTGACATTCTTAAACTATCTCCTTTTTCTCATTTGCTCCTTAGTCACAAGTTCACAAGTATAGTCATTGTTTCTCCTAGGTTTTTATAACTCTTTCCCAATGTAAACTCTACACTAAACTCAACACATATCTATATCTTATTCCCTTAAACAATAAAACACCTTAAGGTAAGTAATTTACCTTGTTCTTTTATAAGCTCACAAACTTCCCTCCTTAGCCTTTTCCCTTGAACAATCTCGGTCACCACTTAAACTCTCCTTGCCAATGTTCTAACCAACATACAATGACTCTAATGAGTGCTAGATAATGCATTAACCTTAAGGAACAAACCCTAGGTTAAAAATGTGCTTTAAGGTATTAAATTGATTGTTTTACCTTGGAGTCTTAGAAGGGGCTTGGATATGAAGCAAGAAGGACCTCCTCTATCCCTTGAAGAATAGAAAACTAGCTAGACCAAGGCATAAACATGAAGCCCCATGAGTGATAATTTTCGGACAAATGAAGAAATGGTGGGAACTTGATTTTTCTAACATATTCTTTACCTTAAGAGAATGGAGAAGCTAATGGAGTCTCCAAGCTTGAGTTTCCTCCTCTAATGGTGGTTTGGCTTGGCACCAAATCAAAGCTCTTGAAGTTTTGAAGAGATAGGAAGAAGGAGCTTGAGCTAACTAAGAAGAATATGTGTTTTGTTTTGGTTTTGGAGCTAAAATGAGAAAGTAGTGGTCAAAGGAAGATGGAGCTAGCATGGAGGTTGAGTTTCACGTAGAAGAAGAAGAAGAGAGGAGCAGCCAAAATCGGTGTCCGTAGAAGAAGAAGAGAAATGAAGAAAGGAGGAGAGAGGTGGTATAAATGAGATATTTTGATTCCTTAAAAGCAAATAGTAAAACCACTTATTTCTCTTTTCTTCTAAGATTAGTGGCTACTCTTGGTGACTCACACCCTTAGAAAACCGGCCCCCTCATTAATTAGGCTAGTCATGGTCTTGTTTGACCAATTAATAGACTTAATTGATTAAAGACTAAACTAGGCACTATTGATTACTATTCAAAACTAGTGCACATAATGTGAAATTTTGATTTCCATTGATTTAGACTTCCTAATGTGATACTAATTAGTACACAAATTAATTAAGAAGTAATCATGAGTATTTAGCCACTTAAAACCCCTTTCTTTGGTAATTGACTTATAATGACCATTAGGATATTGCTAAGGTCTTAGAATGATATTTGTGTGCTCACCCAAGTCTCTCCAAGCTTAGGGCACGTTTTTGCTTAAACTGCACTTTTTGGTGTTTCCTTATGTTTTCTTTGATTAAAAATGTTCCTTAATGTTTCTAAGGCATTATTTAGCCTCCTTATATCTTAGCTTATCACTTAAACACCATATCTAAGTTTGGGGTATTTCAATCTACCCCCCTTAAAAGAACTTTGTCCCCAAAGTCAACGTGTACTTAATCATTCACGGTACTAAATTTCTCAATCTTAACACCACGTTTTATATTCTCATTCACACATCTCAAGACTCAAAGGTCTACCACAAATACAATGCATAAATATTATACATATCTCAAACTTACCACCGAGGTGTAATAACTTACACAAACTTACACAAACCACACCTTACACCAACCAAACAAAACGATAAACATGTTCGTTTACTAACTCAAAAGCGAGGAAGCTCTACCCCCCTTAAAAAGGGGTACGCCCCGTACCCTATACAGACGATCTAGTCGGTAAACAAAGAAGGGTACTTCACCCTCATCTTATCCTCTAATTCCCATGTGGCCTCTTCGACATCTTGGTTAGACCAGAGAACCTTCCCCAGTCGCACTGACTTATGGCGAGTGTCCCTAGTCTTACTGTCCAAGATCCTCTGAGGAATCTCCACTGATCTCATATTTGGTTCTAATGTCAACCTCTCAGGTTCTAACACATGGGAGGGGTGGTGCATGTTTTTCTTTAGCTGTGAAACATGAAAAACATCAAGCACTTTACCCAGCTCAGCAGGTAAATTCAACCTGTAAGCAACTGGGCCCACCCGCTCCGTAATCTCATAAGGACCAATAAACTTCAGGCTCAATTTGCCCTTCTGCCCAAATCTGAATACACCCTTCATCGGTGAAACTCGTAGAAATACCCGGTCGCCCACTGCGAACTCCAGGTCTCGTTGTCGTACATGAGCATACGATTTCTGCCTATCTTGAGCAGCTTTCATGTTCTCCTTAATTTGCTGAACTTCAACCTTAACTTGTTCTAAGTATTCTAGTCCTATGATGACCGTCTTATTCGACTCATCCCAGTAGTGCGGTGTACGACATGGTATACCGTACAACGCTTGAAAAGGTGCCATCTTGATCGAAGCGTGATAGCTGTTGTTGTACGAAAACTCGATCAGATGCAATTTCTCAATCTAACTGCCCTGGAAGTCTAAGGCACATGCCCTTAGCATGTCCTCGAGTGTCTGAATCGTACGCTCAGTCTGACCATCTGTCTGAGGATGGAACGCGGTACTCAGCTTTAGTTCTGTACCCAACGCTTCTCTGGTAGCTCTCCAGTACCTCGAAAGGAATCTGGTATCTCTATCTAACACTATAGACTTCGGTATCCCATGATGTCTCATAATTTCCTTTTCAAATAACTCAGCTAATTTGGTCACCTTCCAAGTTCCTTCATCGGTATGAATCGGGCTACTTTGGTAAGGCGATCCACCACCACCCATATCATGTTGAGACCTCCCCTAGCAGGTGGAAGTCCAACTACGAAGTCCATGGAGATATCATGAAACTTCCACTCTGGAACTGGCATTGACTGTACCATTCCGCCGGTCGTCGGTTCTCAAATTTCACCTTCTAGCATGTGAGACACCTCAAGACGAACTCGGTAACATCTGTCTTCATCCCCGACCACCAGAAGTATCTCTTCATGTCTTTATACATCTTAGAGGCTCCCGGATGGACGGAGACTGAAGAATAGTGAGATTCTCTAAGTATACGGTCTTTCAGATCCGTGTTGCCCCGTGGTATGCATAACCGGCCCTTAAGTCTGATCAGATCATCTTGTGAAGTCTGAAGTCATATTTCTGACTTTCAAAGGTACCATCTGTCAGCTTCTGTCTGACTTCCCTTATGTACTCATCTGTCCTCTGAGCCTTTTCCCTCTTTGTATTGGAGGTCAATGTCATAGTCCTTCAGAAATTCTAACCATCTCCTCTGTCTGAGATTTAACTCCTTCTGAGTGAATATATATTTCAAGCTCTTGTGATCGGTGTAGATCGTCACACTAACCCCTTATAAGTAGTGGCGCCGTATCTTCAAAGCGAAGACTACAGCTCCCAGCTCTAAATCATGTGTGGGGTAGTTCTCCTCATGTTTCTTCAACTGGTGTGAGGCATATGCCACCACCTTGCCATGTTGCATGAGCTCGCAACCCAGCCCTCTGCCGGATGCATCACAGTAAACCTCAAAGCCCTCCGTACAGTCTGGAATAGTCAGACCCGGTGCAGTGGTCAATGAGTCCTTCAAACTCTGAAACAAACTCTCACAATCAGCCGTCCACACGAACGGTGCATCTTTCTTCATCAGACTGGTCATCGGTTTCGCGACCTTGCTGAAATCCTTAACAAACCTTCGGTAGTAACCTGCCAGACCGAGAAAGCTCTGGATGTCGGTAACAGTCTTCGATCTTGGCCAAGTACGCACTGCATCAATCTTTGCTGGATCCACTGAGATCCCAGCATCCGAAATGATATAACCTAGGAAAGAGACTTGGTCAAGCCAAAACTCACATTTGGAGAACTTAGCATATAGCTGGTTCACCCTTAGTATCTCTAATACCCTCCTCAGATGTTCCTCATGTTCAACCTTCGATTTCGAATATATCAATATGTCGTCGATGAACACCACAACCGACTTGTCCAGCTGCTCCCGGAACAAGCGGTTCATCAGGTCCATAAATTTCGCCGGTGCGTTCGACAAACCGAACGGCATCACTGTGAACTCATAGTGGCCGTATCGTGTCCGGAATGCCGTCTTCTCAATATCCCCCTCCTTAATGGCTATCTGATGGTACCCCGATCTGAGATCAATCTTGGAAAACTCAGATGCCCCCTTCAACTGATCGAACAGATCGTCAATGCGGGGTAGTGGGTACTTGTTCTTCACAGTCACTGCATTCAATTCTTTGTAGTCGATGCAGAGGCGAAGACTACCATCCTTTCTTCACGAGAGAACTGCGCTCCCCATGTGATACACTTGGTCTGATAAATCCCTTATCTAACAAGTCTTTCAACTGATCCTTTAACTCATTCATTTCGGCCGAGCCATGCGGTATGGTTTGCCTTGGTATTGGGTCCGGACTAGGTAGCAGCTCGATGGTGACACTTACCTCCCGAGGGGTGCTGCCGGGCAGTTCCCGTGGAAACAGATCGGGAACCAACACTACCGGTAGTCGGGGTCGAAACTCGGGGGGGTCCCTCTCTATGTCCTGGACATTAGAAGAGATATACTTCTTTCCTTCCTCCTCAACTCCTTATACATTGCATAGCGGTGATGATCTTAGTCGAAGGCTCTCTGGGCCTCTGGCGGTATGATATTGTTTACCCCAGATGGATCTGAGCAGCAGTCTATGCTCGGCGCAGAGGATACGACCCCTTGTGCCGCTCCAAAAACATCATCCTGAAAATCACATCAAATCCCAACTCCTTAAACTCAATACAACTGACTGGAAAATTCCCCCTTAATTCTGGACAATGGTCCTCGGTAGTAACGAGTGCAACGAACCTTCTTTTCGACGGGAGCGTAACCGTGAAGGGGTAGATCATTCAGCGTCTAGCCCCAACCTTCTCGCAAAAGATGCCGAGACAACGGGGGCGAGGCCCCTGAGAGAAGAGAATGATGCATCAATTCCATAATCGGAAAGGTGCCGGTGAGGATAATGCCGCTGGCGTTGGCCTGTGCCTCTGTAAATATGCTTAACGCACCTTCCGACCGAGGTCCATAACCTATTGTAGTCACAAGCTTCATGGTATGATGGTATACAAGAGTCGTAACAATTAATATGAACAACCATGTATTATTTCATAACCATCCTGTTTACAACATGTGCTTCTTCCTTACATTTCATTCCTTATCTCATACTAAAACATTACATGGCTAATATTGTCTAAAGGTTAGGTTTAACAGTCCTGGTCTCATATGCGTTGCATTGATTACTGCTGACAGTGCTGTGTTCAGCCTGATTCTCTTAATCCCATGGTATAACATCCTTGATTTTCCTACCATAATTAATACATCCCCTGACTTAAGTATTAACTTATTAGCACGGTCCGCACGCTTTTGCTCGCCGTACAAAAATTCAGCGTCATCTCCAATGGACCAAGACACTACGGGTATCCCCCTTTCGAGAGACTCCGTTGTCTCGTCTTTATCCTGATGTAGTCCTAGTTGCCCATCTTTCTCTAGAATTTTACAATACAGATGTCCGCTTGTATGTCTGGGATCGGGTCAGCTTCCAACTGCTGAGCGATCTCCACGACTTGTGTAATAACTAGATGGAACTCTTCGGGTATTCCCGGTGGTGAGACACCATCTTGTATCCTCGTGGTTTGGTAGGTCTTGGCATACGGATTCCAATCCTTGCCTAAGCTCATCATATTTAACTTCATTCTTACTCCTCCTGGGTACTCCGGTGTATAAAAACCTCTCGGTCCCACTCCCAATTGACTACATCTCCTGATGATGGCTATTTGTGCCTCTGGTGTTAGGTATCCCCTTAATAATATCATACCTGGGTGGATAACCTGACATTTTTCGGTTGAAAAGTCTCGGGTTTCGATGACGGTGTCCTCCAAGTTAAGTGTTGAAGGTATTGGATAACAAATGTTGAAGTTCCCTAAGGTGGTAATAGGTTATATCTTACTTGAGGTCTAACCTTTTTCTTGTCTTATTCTCATCTAACTCATTTATTCACCAAACATGCATGATAATGCGGTAAGCAAGAAATTATATCACTTAATGGTTTATGGCGGTACCTGGCCTTGATGAGGGTTCAGGCTCGTCGTCCCGGTCCACCATGTGTAGTGTGGGTCCCGACTTTTGGGCTACCCGTGGATTCTTGTTTGCCACTTGCTGCGCCCCCTTATGTCCGTCAGGTCCAGCTCCCTGATCGGTCCTAGTCTTAACCTTGAAACCGGGTCTGTAATTCTTACTCTCCGGGTTCCTGTAGGACTCATATGCCCGGTGCCCGAGCACTCCGCAGAAATTACACTCCACCTTATTTCCCCTACAGTCAACTCTGGGGTGGTCCTTGTTGCACCTCTGGCAATAGTAGTGTCGTTGGTAGCCACCACCGGTTTCCTTTCCAGTCTCAGTACCTGATTACACATGGCATCAGTGATTGTGTCTCAATGTTGTCAACCATTCTTATTTACCCAAGATGTATTTCCTTACCCTTTGGCGCCCTGGAGCGCAGGGGCTTAGCAGCATAAGCATAAGTCAACTTCAGTGGCTCATCAGTAGCCTTCTCCGTTCCCTCCTTTCCTTTTTGGTTCTGGATCTTCTGGGCTTGAGGCTGGTACTTCTATTTCTTGTACCCACCTTGCCCTTAGTGTTCTGTACTCTTCCCAGCATTCTTTCTCTTGGCATTGTCCTCGTCCCTTAGCTGGACGGTGATCTCAACCTTTGCAGTGGCATGATAGCACTCCTGCTTTCCAAGTGTTAGTTTCCCTTATTTCTCAAATCTTAACCTTATTCACTTTCTCATATTTTATTCATTCATATTACCTGCAAGGTAGTATAACTCGTCGCCCCTATGCCGTAGCGGAGTCGATGGCTAAGCCCGCCATAGAAGCGGTCCACCAGTATCTGGTCTGAATATCTCAGACCCGGCAGAAGACGGAGCAAGGCGGTGAACTCTGAGTAATACTCGTCCACCGTCATCTTGTCGGTCTGCTTAAGCGCATCCAACTGTAGGCGCTTCTTTGTCTGGACATGGGCGGGGTAGTACTTTGCTCGTAGCAATGCGTGTACTGCTCCCAGCCGAACT
Source organism: Limonium bicolor (assembly GCA_023374045.1). NCBI lineage: Eukaryota > Viridiplantae > Streptophyta > Magnoliopsida > Caryophyllales > Plumbaginaceae > Limonium > Limonium bicolor. The sequence continues at coordinate 263,253,975 of CM041782.1, read as the reverse complement.
CTGGAATGGCCACATGCTTGGCCCTCACCAGCTTCCACCAATCGCCTGCTGCCCCTTTCAGATAGAATGCAGCTAAGCGCACCTTGATCCCAGTAGGGACATCAAGGGTCTTGAAGGAGGTCTCCAGCTCGGAGATGTAGGCCTCAAGCTTGGCGGGATCAGTCTCCCCCTAAAATGACACGGGTCGAAGGTCTGCTAAGCTCTTCACCCAATTTGGTTCCCGGGGCTGTGGCGGTGGAGGTGGGGGTGCACCAGGCTGATAGCCCATGTGCCCCAAAGCGGCAGCTACGATCTCTACGATCATCTGCCCTCCCGGTATCTCTGAAGCATCGTCGCCTCTGCCACGGCCTCGGCCTCTCCTTCCTGACATCTGAACAATCACAACTCACATTAGGTTCATAATCACCACTGTTTCGATTAACGAATTATAACGTCTTTAGACGGAAAAGACGGTCCACACTAAATAGCGGTCTTCTGACTCTTCTCACTCTAACAGCTCACACCCTTAAGTCATCACTTATTTCTTAACTTATATCCTAACTCGGTGGTTACATATGTCCGGTGTTTCTTGATCAGAGCGTAACTACGCTCTGATACCACTTTTTGTAACACCCTGTCCTAAGCCAATCGTGGTCACCGTAAACTTAACAACTAATACTTAAACATCGCAGCGGAAATAAACCAACTCCAGGAATCAACACTCCCACTGACTCAAAACTAGCTTCACCTCCTATGGTTTCGACCGGATACTCGTGCCTAGGCATGGAAGATTCACTAGCGCCTGTGGGAGCGGTTTCAAAACCGATCCTCATTCTCAGGTTGAAGAAAATATTGTACCAAATTAGTTTTGGAAATTCATTTTGAAAGCTTGCATACATTTCCCAAATTCCGTTTATGATGATTTTACCTATTACTAGTGTTATTTCTGTGGCCACTTAAGGGGAGCTTCCAGAGTCTTTCAACCCCAATGTGATCAGCATTGGTGTTGAATTATCCTTCCACCCCAATTTGTGTTCGGCTTCCCTTGATCGCTAGCAAATTAAGTTCCACCTCCCACCTCCATTCAAACAGACAGCTCGTCAAATATTATTTCATTTTCTATCTTCTTAGTTTTGCTAGTCATAATCACACACATACTTTTTTCAAATTATATACTTCACTTACTTACTAATGATCTCATCAATCTTTACTACATCTCCTCCAACTACTATACTCAGGAAATTCATGGGTAATATCCCATTAATTTACTATACTCCAATTTATACTCATAAAATACATCGGTTTTATACCGAATTATACTCATTACATACATCTGTTCCATACCGATTTATACTCCTCAAGTCTCCCATACGTACTCATTCCTCATACTATTACCAATGGGGTTCTCATTCCCCTGGAGTTTCTCTACTCCTTTTTCCTATACTTATTTCTCAAATACCTGCAATTACACGATGAGTGAATACAAATGTTTATGTAACATATGTATCAACCATCAAAAGAATTCTCTTGCGTGCGTATTGTAGTTTACGCACCTATCACGTAAAATATACATTTCGCGGTTTTCGCTCTACCCCCCTTAAAAGGGATTACGCCCACGTAATCTACCATGTGTCAATATTGGACATTGGTCGAAGGCATTCAGCCGTCATGGAGTGGTTCAGCTTCCATGCGGTTTATTATACAATGTTCCTTGATCAATGGGTCTTAGCCGTATTACCGGTTAGTCCCTGCATCAAGAATTTCCATCGGAGTTTATCTCACTCTTAACCGTTCGGTTCTAGCCTTAGACGCTTTAAGGCATTGACGATTAACCTTTTATTCACTAGGTGTATTTCACTTAGAATTCTGGGCCTACTAGCTTCTGCTGCGCGACCCTGATAACTTGGGTTATTCGCCCTTCTTGTTATCCTTAATGTGTTATACATCACCCGTTTATCCCTCTTCTTGTGTGTAACACCCCTACTACACACTTAACATTAAATGAAATCGCAGCGGAAAACAACTAAACAATAACTAAATGATTCGGTGCTACAACGCCGTCAACCACCCACATGGTTAACAAGGCGGAATAAATACAAGTGTACCGGTCTGATGATCATACTCCCGAGCATTAGGTACTAACAACCATATATACATAACCAACACACCGAGTGTTTAATACAAACCGCCACTGTAATACAAACGGTACCAAAAGATATCGCCACGGGAGCACAGGCGTAACCCGGGCTCAACATCCCAAAATAACCAAAGTATTCCTGCAACCTAGAGTCTATAGCCATTCCGCTTCCTCGATCCTCATCCTGCAGTAAAAATATGGAGCCCCCGAGGGGGTCAGCAACCCTTGGCTGGTATGGTTAACGCGCAGCCCATCAGCTACCGGGATACGCGCAACTAATTGTCATGATAACATGACATTCATTTTAACATATAACATATACATATGGCATAGCAACAATATTGCATAGCACAACATCACATACATAGTGAGTACACTTCCCACAACAACAAACCAAGAAGGTTAATCAACATAAGAAGCCTAGAGAATGGTTCACCCTCATGTTAAGCTTGTTACACACACTCATTACCATTCTGTTAACCGAACGAGTAACTTAAGTCACAGATGGTTCGGATATTGTGACCCGAACACACCACACAAACACATGTTCCCACTAAACCGATCATAAGTCAGAATAGGTAAGCTTTGGAGGAAGCTAGCGGGAGATCGAACGCCAATTAAAGGAGAACAATCTTAACAACATAAGAGTCGAATCTGATACAGATATCTACTCTTATACTTACACGCGTGACCGGACAACCGGATTCCTCACCCCCAGTTAACACTCGTTAGAAGTTCACTGTTGGAATTCAATAACAAATTACAGCATGTGGTTAAGTCTTGTTAGTCACACACAAGGGGCATGAGTCACACTTCAACAATACACTAATATAAACAGCTGTAAACTCATTACATGACTTAAGTCTTACAAGGTCATAAACATACAGAAAAACAAACAACACACAAGCCGGTGTAAGCCGGTAGGCAACAGACTGCAAAAAAACCATACCTTGGTCCCTGCTTCGACTGGTTTCCACCGTAGGTCACTCCTATACATGATTAATAACGTCGGTCAATTTACTTACTTAACTTCGAATTTTACTAAACATTTTACATGGTTATACGACACGCTTTAATGCCCAAACTTATCCTTGATTACCTTCATCATACCCCCTAGGGTTAACTACTTAAGCCACTCTTTGTTTGTTTGTTTTTTTGTACAAGTTTTGGTACGACCGACCTTACCGACCGACCTTACATAAGGTCGGTCCATTCCAGAACACATTACCGTCAAAAATTCTACTCCGACCGACCTTGCAAGTTTGGTCCACAAGGTCGGTCTATTCCCGAGAGTTTTTTTTCCCTTGAAACTCAGGCCCGACCGATCTTGGCAAGTTCGGTCGATTCCTGAGACTCACTTACGTACAAAGATTTAGGCATGACCGACCTTGTAAGTTCGGTCCCAAGGTCGGTCTATTCCAGAGACTCAATCCGTACTAAAAATCCATGCCCGACCGACCTTGCAAGTCCGGTCCCCAAGGTCGGTCCATTCCAGAGACCATTTCTCGCAGGGTAAACTGGGCCCGACCGACCTTGCAGGTCCAGTCCCCAAGGTCGGTCTGCTCCAGACCCTTGTTTTTAATTGCCCATTTAACTCCTAACTTCACCTCATATATCCTAGTATGTTCTAACCTTATTTGGGCACTTCAAACACACTTTAGGACCTCCATTAACTCCTTAAATCATTCATCAAAACCTCCTCAACCTTTCACAAATTCTGATACAAAGGTTGGCACATGCAATACTTTTCACTAGGTTTTCATGTGGTGTTTTATACCTATAACTACCACTAGTCCCAAATGTTCCCTCACCACTACAACATCCTCTCCCAGACATCTTTTCTTCCTTATTCACTAAGATTGCACAAGTCCTAAACACAATCCCTACATGAACTTGAAGTATCCCAAAACACTCATTTGCATTCTAAATCCTCTAGAATATTGCTTAAGTCCTTTTTACACCTTAGAATACCTTAATGCATGTTCCTTTCACTAGTAGAACACTTAATCATTCTAAACACTTCCTAACTCACCAAAACTCATTTTAAACACCTAAAACTTCTTATACATTATCTAAATTTCGACATGGGTTCTCCTAGCATCTTGTTACACCGAAACACAAAGTTTCCATCAATAATCATTCAAGAACACTTAAACCCATCAAGAGCATTCTTATACACATAACTTCACCAAACTTACACTACATCACAATATAGTGCTTATTTAAATTGCATGGCACTAAGGCCCTTAAATAGCATGGTTCTTAGGCCCTTAAGATGCATAAACCATAAACACTGAATTTCCCACATTATATTTGCCTTTGACCTGCAAATACATACAACAATGCATATGCCCTTAATAAACTCCTTGAGAGCATTTTACTAACTCATTTATCATTGGCTCGTTAGGTAGTTTTCATAAGCAATATAAGCTCAATTTTCCTAAGACATTAAACTACATTAGGTTAGCATATTTACCTCTTTTCCTCACAAACTTCTTTCTTGTTTCCTTGATTAAAATCGGCAAGGATGTTTGATTTCTTGTCAACTTCTAAACAATATACAAATAATGAAATGAGTATACAAGCTTTATGCTTCATCTCATTGTAAACCCTAGATACATATATCGTCTTAGAACATTAAGATGATTGTTTTACCATGGAAATGAAGGAGATTTTGGATATGTAGCAAGAGAGGACTCCACCAAGCCCTTGGAAGATCCAAATGAAGCTAGAACAAGCAAGGTAAGGACACCATCAATGGTGTTTTTCGGACAACATAAAAACATGAAGGAAGTGGAGTTTTTCTTTGAGTCTCATTACCTAGAAGCAAAGGAGAACAATAATATGTGAAAAGATGAGCTTAAGCTCCTCCCATTGAGATTCCTCTTGGCACCGAAATGGAGCTCTTGGAATTTTGAATGGATGAAGTTGAAGAGCTTGGCAAGACAAAGAGAATGGTGGTCTTAGTTTTTGATTTGGCAAAGTGAGCTAGGAATTACAAGTGATTGAAGATGAAGAATGATGGTGGTGGTGCTGTTGCAAAATCGGAAATGAAAGAAAGAAGGAAGGTAGAAGGCGGTGAGAATGCAAGGGAATGAGAGAATGAGTTTGAAGTTTGCTTTTAAAAGATATTGAAATACCCCGAACTTAAATATAGGGATTAAAATTAATCTAATACGTATTTAAGGACCTAATGGTACCTAATTAATACTAGTAAGGAAAAATAAATCCAAAAGAAATAAAGAAACGCTTAAAAAGCGGAAAACGCTAAATAACCATAGGAGGTATGAGACCTCGGTTAGAGTATTATATGGATTCTAAAGGTTTAATAAGACCTAAATAATATATGGCAACAAATCCCGAAGAAAACGGATCCTTAAAATAGATTAAAAACACTAACGAACCTTAAAGCGCGTTTTTCGAGGTAACCGGGAAAACGTGACTTTAAGCGGGTCAAGTGGACTCGTAACAATCTTGGTCAACTAAATAATCATTAATAAGTATTAGTGAAGCTTTAGGGCTAATAAAATCAATAAAATGAGAAATTAGTAAAAACTGTCAAAAACGGGAAGTTGTGGGGTAGAAACATAATGAACGCAAACTTATGTGTCCACTTTGAAAATAAAAAGTAAAAGTGATATGTGTGTGCTGTGTGTGGCCGATGGGGACTCCCCCTCTCTCACACTCTCTCACACACCCACTCTCATATTTACAAAACAACAATACTAATAAAGTACACTAACCTACTTTATTCTACCTCACACTCTCACACTCTCTCTCCTATCTCTATTCTTTCCTCTCACGTAGAACCCCCACCCCACACTCTCTCTTTTCTTCTTTCTTCTCCCCATGCTATTTCCATGGAGTTTTGAAGACCCCCTCACAAACACCATCTTCTCTCATCTTGTAACTCTCTTGAACCTCCTCTAAAAATTATAAAAACTACACCATTGGAATCCTCTCATCAAGAGCTACATTTCTATCTTTTCAAAACTCGAAAAGGAGAACTTTCATCTCCATGGGTGTGGAGCATTTGGAGCTTCAAGACCACCATTTGAACCACCTTCTTCTCCTTGTTCTATTGAGGTAAAAATATTCTTAAAAACTCCACCTTTTTATAGCCTTAAGGGCAAAACGAAAATCTAGCTAAAACCTTGTTTGGTTCCTCTTGTACCCAGCCGATTGTGGCACTCTTGGAAGGGGGAAACATTATTCTTGAACTATTCCAAACAGCACTTGTACCCGTGCAAGGTAATGAAAATTCTAAACCCTAAAACCTACATTAAAGCTTAAATAATGTTTAGGGTTAGTTTTAGTATTAAAATGGTGTGTATGTATGGGTTATAATGATAGATTGGGTGAAGTACTATAGCTTGTAGAGAGAGAAGGAAGGAGCAAGATGAAGAAAGAAAACTAGAAGGAGAAACAAGGTAAGGATGCCCTTTTTGTGTAACTTTGTATATATATGTATGTAACAGATTTTTAGAAGTTGAAATTATTAATGAAAATGGTAATGTAGTAGTAGTGTAATGTGTAGGAGAATATGAGTATTTTGGACCTTTAAAAGACATTTAAAACTTGTTGAAACATGGATGGGAATTAATGGTTGAGTGCAGGAAATTAATGTTGTTAGTGTTGTATTTTGTGTATGAGAGATGGGTATATTGATATTGATTAAAACAGGTGGTGTGGATCATTTATGTGGGTAAAACAATGTGGTGAGAGTGTAAAATTATAGGGGAGACTATGGCGAAATTTTGGTAGGAATTATGTATTCAAGAATGACTTGGTGAATGGGAGAACCAAGGTGTATATTGGATTGAGGAGGTATGTTAAGTAGTGATGAAGTGGTAGTTGTAGTATGAGAGTAGAGTGTGTAAAAATCTGTAGCAAACAACATGTGAAATGCATTGGAGAAACAAGGAAAAGAGTGAGTGTTAGTAACCTCGGAAATGGAGATTTGACTTGGATATAGGTAGTACATGTGTCTAGGAGGTAAAGTAATGGATTGAGGATACTAGTAATGGCATTGGTAGAGGGAGTAATAAATGGTAAATGGTAAACTAAAAATCTGTAGCATAAGGGGGATGAAAACTAATGTAAGTGTGGGAAGGAAGCGAGGAGAAATTGTGTATGTGATGTAGGAATGAGTAAGGAATTGATGGATGAACTAAGGTGTATTAAGAGGTTTATTTAGTGGTAAAACATGTGGGAAAAAGTGTAGGAACAATGGGGAAGTAATGGGTGAAAGATAGAATTGAAAACATAAATAAAAATGCAAATATTGGGCCGGACCGACCTTGGGACCGGACTTGAAAGGTCGGTCGAGCCCAGATTTACAAAGACGGGAAAGCTTCTGGAATGGACCCAACTTGCGACCGGACTTGCAAGTTCGGTTGGACCAGAAAATTCTCCCGTCTGTAACCTACTGGAATGGACTGACCTTGCGACCGGACTTGCAAGGTCGGTCGACTCAAAATTTTTCCGTCTTGTAAGTTACTGGAATGGACCGACCTTGCGACCGGACTTGCAAGGTCGGTCGGGCTAAAAATTTTGTCAGGTAACTCACTGGAATGGACCGACCTTGGGACCGGACTTGCAAGGTCGGTCGGCCCTGTAATTTTCCAGCGTAATTCCCCACTGACTTCGACCGACCTTGGGGACCGAACTTGTAAGGTCGGTCGAGTCATACAAAAAAAAATTAAATTAAATTAAATAATAATTATATATACATATATGTATACCCACCTATACATATGTGCATATATATGTAAGTAAACCATTGCTAAGTAATTAGGAGTAAGTAATTAAAATATAAGTATTGGAATGCAAGACTTAGTAAGTATGGATTAGTAAACGTAAGAGTAATCGGGTTAAGTTAATGATAGTTAGATTAATCATTCAACTGCATGTATATAATAGGATTTGATTTGTGAACACCGGAGGAACATTGGGATACAAGTACAACGGTGAAAGGTATGATTTCTTCATGCCCTGTATCCTAATCTGGTTACCCCGATTTGTGTGCTTATTTGATCACCTAAATAAGATAAATGCATGAATCGGACTATATTGCACTTACCTGTGCTTGACTTATGTTGTTCTTGATATTTATTGTCTTGAACACAAGTTTGTATAATTCATGAAATTTATGAATGATGATGAATGGTATTCGAATCTTGTATTGTACTTAAGTATTGTATTGTGTCTTGTAGAAATGAGTATTGAGCATTGTAATTGTGTATGTGGCTTGTATGAATGACTTCTGCTAATTCCTAACTACCTAACTCCTAACTTAAGTGAGTAAATTGGAATGAGTAGAAGTCTGATATAGCTTCGGCCACGCGTGAGGATGCGGAGTCACAAGAGGTTGGCTGCAATTCCTGACTCTTAAACTGGTCCGCGGCCCAAATCCCTTAAATGGGTAGCATCCCGGATTGGTGAGTCAAGTAAATCCCGGAGGTGGGACGGAGTAGTCCCCAAGGCCGGAGGTCCCGACGACTTAACATGAGTAAGAGTAAGTAAGTATGTATGAGTATGAGTATGAGTATGTATGCGTATGTATGGAGTGATGAGTAAAAGAGTAATCTCCACCCGATTAACCCGGGTGGACCAATGAAGCTAACAAGAACTGTACTTTGTGTATGTAATGAGTATGTGTATTCGGAAGATGGTAAGTATGTATTGGATGGTTATATTGTATTCCTTGTATGTAATGAAGTGTATGTATGTATGCTTACGTAAGTATTATTGTACTGTGTATAAGAGCATGTATACATGTATGTTTGAATGAAAATGAACTGCATGTATTCGACCAAGTGGTCAGCGTACCCTCACTAGTACGCGGGGTATGCGGTTATCATGCGCAGCGAAAGCTGACCCCCTAGGGGGAACGTTTTTAGTGTGCAGGTACCCGAAGCGGATGTGGTCAAGATAAGAGACCGGCGGCACACCCTCGTACTTAGAAAGTAAGTAGTTGTGAGGAATGGGTAGATGTAGACTCTTAGTGAGTATGTATAAACTTGGAAGAGATATTATAATTGTACAAGGATCCTAGTAGACTCGGTTAAGTATATTGTATTGTATGGATTATGGAGAAGTAAGCATAGAATGGAGCATTGTTGTATTTGATTGATGAATGGAGTATGTATTATAGATGTGTAGTACTCGGGATTCCGGTCCATCAGACCGATGCTGTATGTAGAGGTAGTAGCCTTGTTAGTCACGTGGGTGACTAACGGCATTGTATCACCCACTGTATGTAAGCATGTATCCGCTGCGTGTATCTGATGTGTAAGGAGATTGGACGGTAAGCAATGTATTAATGGTAGGGGTGTTACAAAAAGTGGTATCAGAGCGAAGTATCGCTCTGATGACTGGAAATTTCGAGTTTAGGAATACCGAGTTAGGAATTAGAAGCTTAGGGCTAAGGGCTGAGTGTTAGCATTGGAGATATGCTGGTTAGGAACTACCGGTGAGTACCGGATACCTAGAATACCAGTCCCGCCCGCCGCAAACCCTATTGTATAACTTGGGAAAGGACGCCAGAGAGAAGAAAAGTCTTCTCATACTCGGGAAAAACCCGATCTGGCTATAGTGAGATAATCCTATAAAAGGAAAGAACTTGACATATAGTGGATTCCAAGAATTGGAAGTCCCGGAGATGGATCCCGGTTGAACAACAACACCCGCACTTAATAGCGGTAGGATGACCACTCCAACCACGAGGAGGCAGCAACTTACAACAGCATGGGGCGACGTGCTTAGCAGTCGCGAAACCTAGCTAGTTAACCAACAACAGGAAAGAAGCACTAACCGTGCAACGGAATGAAAAAGGGAACAGTAACGGAACCCGAGACACAAGTCTACGGGATAGTAATACCTGAATAATACCACCAACGGTATGCTAGCTGACTAAGGACGTAGTCGGAAGCGGTTAACTCCAAAACTACGACGCCATTAAGGTTGCAATACCTGGCCAGTATAGCTTAGACAACTGCAAGAACAACCATGAGATATAATCAAATAGGACTACAAGAGTAGTGCCTAAACAAGGAAGACTCAGTAACCACCACAAATGTGTGGGAACGAGCCACAAGGAACGACACTAAACCAAATAGAACGGGAACCTCCAAGGAGTGGAGAAGTACCCAGATCTACGACAGCCACGTCTAGACCACCAAGAAGCTACTAAAAGATGGAGTATACCAATTATAGATCAATAAGATCAAGGAAAGAGTCAACACGACTAACAAATACGAGTGGAAACAGTACCGTGATCGGTATATGATTACTCAAAAACCGCCAGTACCACGCACTTGCCACGGCAAGTGCAGTAAGGAAAAGAATATGTGAAGGAACACTGACACGTCCCAAGTGCATAGTAATGTACGAAGACAGTAATGAAACAACCACAGGATCATACACCCTAACAACAAGACGTATGGAACCTGGGGAAGGCTTAACGGCCCGACCACGGTACCTAGTACATACGAGTCAGCGAGAGGCTAGACTTGGTCAAGACCTCAAACATTGCTATGCCATGAGAGATTTCTTTTAACACCGAACCATTGTTTTTAAAACCAAACTCTCCTTTCAAACCATAACTTTCTTTAAAACCTTGGATTTTAAAACCAAACGAACAGAATTACGGTGAGTATCAAAGAATGATACAAGAGGAGTTGACAATAGAATACTTCACCTAGGCGTGTGACGAACACTACGCGTGTACCCAATTACGGGATGTGGGACAACCGCACTCCGAAGGAGCTTGCGGGCCTAACATATAGTTGGGTAAGTGGTAACATATCAATATGGTACCCCACGTATGTATACATGTAGTGTGCGACACACGGGAAGTAGTCAACTCCGTTCTACGGACCATGAGTAATTTTAACCAGGAAAGCTGGTCACCTTAGACGATCAAGGAGGAGGAAACTCAGTTAAGGAACAAGTGTAAGGAACTCAGAGAATCCATCTGAAGATAAGGAATGAAGACTGAGAAGTGAAAAAGCACAGATTAGTAAGTATAGACATTGGGTATGTCTCGAGGACACCAAACAAATACGTGATAGCTGGAAGGTATACCCAGCCTAAACACAGTAAGGCAGTTGCCTAACGTGAACACCACAAGGCTCAACAAACGGGACAAAACTCCCAAGAGCAATCACAAGATTACTACGAAGCACAATCCATAATCGAAGAGGATATTTAAACCTAGTCTCAAGCACTGGGAGCAAGTACAGACGGTCTACCCAACGACAGGAGACGTTATAACCCAAAAGGGGAATAACTTAACTACAATACCGCAAGGCGGTATAATGATAACATATCGTAAACATTAGCCGGATGTAACGGCATAATCTAACAACACCCAGGAGCAATCCTTGAGGGTGATTGGATTAACAACAGCCAAACAAAGCGTCAAGACAAGAATACAGGAGCTGGAACGAGCACTCGGTTAAGACACCGAAGGGATTTCACTTGACAGGAAATACCCTAGTCTACAAAGGCACTGATCAGCACCAGATTGCCTAAAGGGTCTCCTATGAACGGAAGCGTGATGTCAAGACTTACCATGGAGCCTAGTAATACCTCCGACCTATGGGGTATACATGGCATGGAAACATGCATAAGCAGCTTGCAAAGAGCATAGCTTGCAGCAATATGGCTCTAAAGCCATAAACCTGATGCGTTGTATAACCTTAAACGGTTGCAAAACCCACACCATTACTAACAAGACTTACAAGAAATATTGTCTCATATGACAAGAAATCAACAACTGGACCATCAATTCAAGCCCAACATCTTGAGTGGCTTGTAGTAATGGCCAACTCAGCGTCACTGTCACTAGAGCACCAGTCTAGTATACAGTTGACAAGCCGTTAATTGCCTTCATGACTTCTGTAGCAATTGTACACAGAGGCATAAGAATCAGGATAATGCCAACATTGGTCTAGTCCACACTTGGACAGTACGAGAAACCCAAAGGAAGGTACCCCTCGATAGCCGAAGACCACCAATGCGGTGATGATGTGAACCCTTAGAAAAGGCTTCCATCTACTATAACAATAAAACCACGAAATAGATATTGCCAAGGGGTGATGGAATAAGGAAATGAGATTTTCAAACCATTACGACTTAAAGGAGTAAGCATACTCCATACGCACCCAAACATGTGGTGGACCATTGTGTAAACACCAACATAGCAAACCTTGGCATTAGACCTATGAGTGGAGACAAACCCCTCAACAAGAACTTTCATTTATCAGTGATAGAATACTCTCAATTGGAGAACGGGGCCAGAAAACCCTTGAAGTTCTTGGGATATCCCGGTGATGTACATACAAAAGTAAAACTACACAGCCGGAGCCTATAACCGATGCTCGGCACTGGGAGGATAATAGTTGTCAAAAGCAATCAATGTGTGTGCACATTGCACACCATGAATGACCAACGCTCAAGAGAGCTTGTAACCCGATAAACCACTTCATCCTCGGTCAACCAAGATACTTGGTGAGTTGTATCATAAATGATGATGGAATGTGAGGTAAGCTAACCTACACATGAAACCTAAAATGGAAGAACATCTCCACATTGGGAAGATATTAATATTGTGGTATGCTACAACAACCGTCATACACACGAACATTGGAAACCCCAGGGTATTCATACCATAAGGGAATGGTGCCAATGACAAGGGCAATGAGTAAAGAGAAACTATCACAGTAACAGAAACAGTAAAAACGATGTTGTATAATGAGTAAGAATACGGTGCGCAACAAGCGACCGATATGAGGAAGTAGCAGATAACGACACGGAGTATAAGTACGAGATGACAGGCAGAAATATTCCTTCCTCTCACATAAGTGACTTACTGTCAAGCGTTTACGCCTCTGCACTCTGTATGACTGAGTGTTTTGGTATTGCACTTGTGCAGCTAATGATCTAATGGGATGGCTAGGGATATGGAAAATGTAAACCGTAGTGAACCCTTCTTTTCACCAACGAACATGGCACTAGCCAATTGAGCAAGCTTAGCAATAAACCGTGCGGCCTAAGGCCAAAGAAGCACGAAGAGTGTACAACACACTAACAATCACAAGATGTGAATTCCATTGGAGTAAAAGGTGAAAGGAGACATATCAAAGTCACTAGGACCGACGCGTAGAAATGCAAGGTCATACAAGTAAAGAACACTTGTACTGAACCAGAAGAACTGGTATGATTTAGAAGCGAGTGACAACAGAGGAAGCACTACAGTTAAGTGGTGACTTAACCTCGCCTGACAATAAGTCGGAGGAACTTAACGAATAATCGTAGAAGCACGAATAGCATGTGCAGAAGATTACCAGAGAGCTGGTTATAAATCTTAAACTCATTGAGTCCAAACACGGTGAAAGAATACCGCATTTGTTTAGTGAACCTTATTCCCATAATAGACGGATAAGAAGGTGATGTATAGCACATTAAGGATAACAAGAAGGGTGAATAACCCGAGTATCAGGGTCGCGCAGCAGAAGCTAGTGGGCCCTAGCTAGGAGATATATACCTAGTAAGTATAGCAAAATGGCTATTAATTCCTTGAAGCCTAATAGGCTAGAAACCGAATTAATGATGAGTTAAATAAACTCATATAGAAGTCCTTGGTGCAAAGACTAAACCATTGGTATGGTTAAGATCCCTTTGACCAGAGCATATTGTATAGTATACGGTAGTGAAGCCAAACGCTTCAGTTGCCCAGACTGATTAAACCAAAGTTTATAATAAAAATATGGTAGATTACGTGGGCGTAATCCCTTTTAAGGGGGGTAGAGCGAAAACCGCTTAATGTAAGTTTTGTGAATAAACACATAAACCATAAGGTGCATAGCACAATGAGAACCAAATTGATGATTGATACTATGTAAATAAAATAAGTACTCATTCATATTGTAATTATGGTAACTAGGCATTAGACATGCAAATACCATAGGAGGATACACTCATCTTGTAACACCAATGTAAGAGTATTAGTAAAAGAAAAGTAATGAGTAGTGGACGGAGCTCCACAAGTATTGTAGCCTTTTAAGAAGTAGTACGAAATGAATGAGGATAGTAGATGAATGAATTTTATGAGTAGTGGAATCGTAAGTAAAATATTTGAAGCAATTGAAGTCAACTAAATCTTAAGTAGTATGTATTCCTTAGTTAGAATATTGGAGATGATGGTGAGTAATGGACGGAAGTAGTGAGGGTTGATGAAATGAGCATTAGGATTGAACCATGGAGTAAAGCATTTGGGATGAGAGTGAGGACGATTGATGGACTGATTCCATCCTTTTGAGATGTATGAATTCGTAATTACGACTAGAAAGAGTAAAAAGATAGAAAATTAAAACAATTAAATTATTTGTTTGGTTGAATCTGATGTGGAAGTCGAACTTGATCCTGATCAGATCAAGGGAAACCGAACACAAATTGGAGTGGAAGGATAGTTCAACACTGGTGCTGATCACACCAGGGTCGAATGATTCTTGAAGCTCCCCTCAAGTGGTCATAAGAATCACACATAGGATAGAAGTGATGGATATAAATTGGAATTCGATTGTGTGTTTTAGAAATTTCTAATTAGTAGTATTGAAAAGATTGTCTAGACATGAGAATAAGGATTTGTTAGAAACTTATACGGAGAAGATAATGGTGTAACATGTTGTATTATTCCAAGGGCAGCAGGACATAGAGGAGTCCTGTGTCTAGATGACCTGAGTGCTGCGGGATTGTATGTGTATTGCATTGCTTTGGGAATAGCCTTGCATTGTATGTATGTATAAATATGTAATGAGGAACCGGATGGTTGATAGTAATATGGATTGGAGTAATTATGGTGCATTAGTATGGCATGGTATGGTATAGTATGTAGGAACCTTGAGTGACGGATTTGGGATTAGTAAGGAGGAAGAACGTATGGCTTTGGTATTAGACACGTAAGAATGGGTAAGCATTGTAAACCTATAACCTCGAGCAACTTTGAGGACAAAGTTCTTAAGGGGGGTAGATTGAAATACCCCGAACTTAAATATAGGGATTAAAATTAATCTAATACGTATTTAAGGACCTAATGGTACCTATTTAATACTAGTAAGGAAAAATAAATCCAAAAGAAATAAAGAAACACTTAAAAAGCGGAAAACGCTAAATAAGCGTTAAATAACCATTGGAGGTATGAGACCTCGGTTATAGTATTATATGGATTCTAAAGGTTTAATAAGACCTAAATAATATATGGGAACAAATCCCGAAGAAAATGGATCCTTAAAATGGATTAAAAACACTAACGAACCTTAAAGCGCGTTTTTCGAGGTAACCGGGAAAATGTGACTTTAAGCGGGTCAAGTGGACTAGTAACAATCTTGGTCAACTAAATAATCATTAATAAGTATAAGTGAAGCTTTAGGGCCAATAAAATCAATAAAATGAGAAATTAGTAAAAACTATCAAAAACAGGAAGTTGTGGGGTAGAAACATAATTAACGCAAACTTATGTGTCCACTTTGAAAATAAAAAGTAAAAGTGATATGTGTGTGCTGTGTGTCCGATGGGGACTCCCCCTCTCTCACACTCTCTCACACACCCACTCTCATATTTACAAAACAACAAAACTAAAAAGTAACTAACCTACTTTATTCTACCTCACACTCTCACACTCTCTCTCCTATCTCTATTCTTTCCTCTCACGTAGAACCCCCACCCCACACTCTCTCTTTTTCTTTTCTCTTTCTCTCCCCATGGATTTCCATGAGTTTTGAAGACCCCCTCACAAACTCCATCTTCTCCATCTTGTAACTCTCTTGAACCTCCTCTAAAAATTATAAAAACTACACCATTAGAATCCTCTCATCAAGAGCTACATTTCTATCTTTTCAAAACTCGAAAAGGAGAACTTTCATCTCCATGGGTGTGGAGCATTTGGAGCTTCAAGACCACCATTTGAACCACCTTCTTCTCCTTGTTCTATTGAGGTAAAAATATTCTTAAAAACTCCACCTTTTTATAGCCTTAAGGGCAAAACGAAAATCTAGCTAAAACCTTGTTTGGTTCCTCTTGTACCCAGCCGATTTTGGCACTCTTGGAAGGTGGGAAACATTATTCTTGAACTATTCCAAACAGCACTTATACCCGTGCAAGGTAATGAAAATTCTAAACCCTAAAACCTACATTAAAGCGTAAATAATGTTTAGGGTTAGTCTTAGTATTGAAATGGTGTGTATGTAGGGTTATAATGATAGATTGGGTGAAGTACTATAGCCGGTAGAGGAGGAAGGAGCAAGAGAAGAAAGAAAACTAGAAGGAGAAACAAGGTAAGGATGCCCTTTTTGTAACTTTGTATATATATGTATGTAACAGATTTTTAGAAGTTGAAATTAGTAATGAAAATGGTAATGTAGTAGTAGTGTAATGTGTAGGAGAATATGAGTATTTTGGACCTTTAAAGACTTTAAAATTGTTGAAACATGGATGGAATTAATGGTTGAGTGCAGGAAATTAATGTTGTTAGTGTGGTATTTTGTGTATGAGAGATGGGTATATTGATATTGATTATAACAGGTGGTGTGGATCATTTATGTGGGTAAAAACAATGTGGTGAGAGTGTAAAAATTATAGGGGAGACTATGGCGAAATTTGGTAGGAATTATGTATTCAAGAATGACTTGGTGAATGGGAGAACCAAGGTGTATATTGGATTGAGGAGGTATGTTAGTAGTGATGAAGTGGTAGTTGTAGTATGAGAGTAGAGTGTGTAAAAATCTTTAGCAAAAACATGTGAAATGCATTGGAGACAAGGAAAAGAGTGAGTGTTAGTAACCTCGAAATGGAGATTTGACTTGGATATAGGTAGTACATGTGTCTAGGAGGTAAAGTATGGATTGAGGATACTAGTAATGGCATTGGTAGAGGGAGTAATAATGGTAAATGGTAAACTGAAAATCTGTAGCATAAGGGGATGAAAACTAATGTAAGTGTGGGAAGGAGCGAGGAGAAATTGTGTATGTGATGTAGGAATGAGTAAGGAATTGATGGATGACTAGGTGTATTAAGAGGTTTATTTAGTGGTAAAACAGTGTGGAAAAAGTGTAGGAACAATGGGGAAGTAATGGGTGAAAGATAGAATTGAAAACATAAATAAAAATGCAAATACTGGGCCGGACACTTGGGACCGACTTGCAAGGTCGGTCGAGCCCAGATTTACAAAGACGGGAAACTTCTGGAATGGACCGAACTTGCGACCGGACTTGCAAGTTCGGTTGGACCAGAAAACTCTCCCGTCTGTAACCTACTGGAATGGACCGACCTTGCGACCGGACTTGCAAGGTCGGTCGACTCAAAATTTTTCCGTCTTGTAAGTTACTGGAATGGACCGACCTTGCGACCGGACTTGCAAGGTCGTCGGGCTAAAATTTCGTCAGGTAACTCACTGGAATGGACCGACCTTGGGACCGGACTTGCAAGGTCGGTCGGCCTGTAATTCTCAGCGTAATTCCCCACTGACTTCGACCGACCTTGGGGACCGGACTTGTAAGGTCGGTCGAGTCATACAAAAAAAAAATTAAATTAAATTAATAATAATTTATATATACATATATGTATACCCACCTATACATATGTGCATATATATGTAAGTAAACCATTGCTAAGTAATTAGGAGTAAGTAATTAAATATAAGTATTGGAATGCAAGACTTTAAGTATGGATTAGTAAACGTAAGAGTAATCGGGTTAAGTTAATGATAGTTAGATTAATCATTCAACTGCAGTATATAATAGGATTTGATTTGTGAACACCGGAGGAACGTTGGGATACAAGTACAACAAAGGTATTATCCTAATCTGGGTTACCCCCGATTGTGTGCTTATTTGATCACCTAAATAAGATAATGCATGAATCGGGACTATATTGCACTTACCTGTGCTTGACTTATGTTGTCTTGATATTTATTGTCTTGAACACTAGTTTGTATAATTCATGAAATTATGAATGATGATGAATGGTATTCGAATCTTGTATTGTACTTAAGTATTGTATTGTGTCTTGTATAAATGAGTATTGAGCTTGTGTAATGTGTATGTGGCTTGTATGAATGACTTCTGCTAATTCCTAACTACCTAACTCCTAACTTAAGTGATGTAAATGGAATGAGTAGAAGTCCGATATAGCTTCGGCCACGCGTGAGGATGCGGAGTCACAAGAGGTTGGCTGAATTCCTGACTCTTAAACTGGTCCGCGGCCCAAATCCCTTAAATGGGTAGCATCCCGGATTGGTGAGTCAAGTAAATCCCGGAGGTGGGACGGAGTAGTCCCCCAGGGCCGGAGGTCCCGACGACTTAACATGAGTAAGAGTAAGAGTAAGTATGGTATGAGTATGAGTAATATGCGTATGTATGGAGTGATGAGTAAAAGAGTAATCTCCACCCGATTAACCCGGGTGGACCAATGAAGCTAACAAGAACTGTACTTGTGTATGTAATGAGTATGTGTATTCGGAAGGAAGGAATATGTATTGGATGGTTATATTGTTTCCTTGTATGTTAATGAAGTGTATGTATGTATGCTTACGTAAGTTTATTGTACTGTGTATAAGCATTATGCATGTATGTTTGAATGAAAATGAACTGCATGTATTCGACCAAGTGGTCGGCGTACCCTCACTAGTACGCGGGGTATGCGGTTATCATGCGCAGCGAAAGCTGACCCCCTAGGGGGAACGTTTTTAGTGTGCAGGTACCCGAAGCGGATGTGGTCAAGATAAGAGACCGGCGGCACACCCTCGTACTTAGAAAGTAAGTAGTTGTGAGGAATGGGTAGATGTAGACTCTTAGTGAGTATGTATAAAACTTGGAAGATATTTATATTGTACAAGGATCCTAGTAGACTCGGTTAAAGTAATATTGTATTGTATGATTATGGAGAGTAAGCATGAATGGAGCATTGTTGTATTTGATTGATGAATGGAGTATGTATTATAGATGTGTAGTACTCGGGATTCCGGTCCATCAACCGATGCTGTATGTAGAGAGTAGTAGCCTTGTTAGTCCGTGGGTGACTAACGGCATTGTATCACCCACTGTATGTAAGCATGTATCCGCTGCGTGTATCTGATGTGTAAGGAGATTGGACCGTAAGCATTGTATTAATGGTAGGGGTGTTACAGATATTTATATGTTAAAGCAAATAGTAACTTAAGTAGTCATCTTTTCTTTACTTAATAAGCTAGCATAAGTGGTGACTCACCACCATAAAAACCGGCCCCCATAACATACTAAGGGGTATTTTACTCTTTTTGACCAATTGTCACACTTATATTGACATATGTTATAATCTAGCTTATTTTAGTTGTTGTTCACTAAAACAAGGCACATAGTTGTGAAACTTTTTATTTCCCATTGATTTAGACCTCCAAATGTGATACTAAGTAGTACACATGTTAATTAAAGAGTAATGATGGACATTTAGCCATTCAAAACTCATTTACAAGACAATTTTTCAAAAATGTGCTTTAAGACTCCTTATAGCACATTTTGTATTTTAACCTGTTTTCAAGCTTGGTTTTCTTTGGTAATTGGTTTAATATGTCCATTAGTATATAAATAAGGTCTTGGTAAGCTCACTAGGTCTTAACCAAGCTTATCCCAAGCTTAGAGCACATTTTAGCCTTTATTGACCTTAAGGTATTTATTTGTGTTTTCTATGGTTTAAATTGTTTACTAGTGCTTCTAAGACCCTTTTTAGTCTTAATATACCGTATTTTAAATGTTTAAACAACATACTAAGGTTTGGGGTATTTCATTGTGGGAATAAGATTTATTGACCAAGTGTGGTGTTCTTTTACCGTGCACAAACTCAATGAGTTTTAGATTCATAACCAGCTCTTTGGGAATCTATATTCGTACTATTGTGTATTATAGTGATCATTCACTTGGTTCCTCTGACTTATTGTCGGTTGAGGTTGAGCCACTACTTAGTTGTAGTGCTTCCTCTATTGTCAGTGGTTTCTGAATTCTGCTCAATATTTTGTTTGGTACAAGTGTTCTTTACTTGCATGACCTTGCATTTTCTATGCGTCAGTCCTTGTGACTTTCTTAAGTCTCCTTTCACCTTTATTCCAATGGAATTCACATTTTGTGATTGTAGGTGTGTTTCACACACTACGTGCTTCTTTGGCCTTAGGCCGCACGGTTTGTTTCTAAGCTTTTGCTTAACTGGCTTATGCCATGTTTGTTGGTGAAAGGAAGGATTTACCATCATTTACATTTTCCATATTCCTAGCTATCCCACTTGATCATTAACTGCACAAATGCAATACCAAAACACTCAGTCCTACAGAGTGTAGAGGCGTAAACTCTTGGCAGTAACTCTCTTATGAGATCGCAATAGGAATGATCGTTACTCCTTCAGGTGGTGTTTCATCATTTGGTGTAAACTCCTGGCTTATTGCCCGGTCTGTCTACCATCTTGTATTAACTACTTCATAGCATCGGGTGGTTATCACACACATTGGTCGCCAGCTGCGCACCATGTTCTTACTGATTCTACAGTATTGTTTTACATGGCATCCACTGTTGCTAGCTTCAGCTCATGCATTTCCACTAGCATAGTTTGGTGTTTATACTTCTGAGCTCCTTGAGCGTCATTTACTTATACTTTATGTTCCCACATATCGAGTTCTTATAGAACTGGTTACTCCTTAGTTGTCAATAGCTGCTATTTAAGCTTATTTGACATCGCTTAGTAGTAATTGTATGCTCAAGCCTCACTACATTAGTAGTTCTGTAAGGGGTGTACTATCAAATATTTATTGATGGTATCCCCTTCTTTAGAATCCATGTGTTCACCGCTCTCGCGGTCTCACATTTATGAGGGGTATCCTTATTGTTGGTCATTAAACTTTATTGGTGTCGTCCTTGACCACTTTCCATACGGTTCACAATGGGTTTTGCAACCGTCGAATTATGTATTGTAATAGGTTCATGGCATACTAGCCATGTTGCCTAGAGCTCTGCTCATCCTAGGCTGTTCCCAAGTGGTTACTTCTCCGTAAGCCATCGCTAAGTTTGGAGGTGATGTCGGGCTCCAAGATAAGATCATCGCATCACGCTTCCGTTTGTTGAAGACCCTTTAAGTATCTTGGTATTGATCGGCACCATTTATTAATTTGGGGTATCCCCCGTCAAGCGGGGTCCCTTCAGTGTTCTAACCGAATGTTTGTTCCGATTGTGGTGTCCTTTTCACGACATTTCGTTCAACTGTGTTGACTTGATCCCCTTTATGGATTGCTCCTGGGTAGTACTGATTATACGGTAGCATTTGACTGACATTTATGAGTATGTTCAGTTGTTATCCCGCCTTGCGGTTCTGGATTTTAGTTATCCATTGAGGGTTATAACGTCTCCCGTTCTTAGGGTAGACCACTGGTGTTTTTCCTTACGTTATAACGGGTTTGATATTCCCTTCGGTGATGAATGGTATTTCTTGCTACCTTATGTGATCACCCTGTGTGTTTGTGGTAGTTGTCCTGGGAATTCCATCCCGTTCATTGAACGCTGATGCGTTAATGTTAGGCATTTGCCTTACAGTGTTTAGACTGGGTATTCCTTCTAGTTATCAAGCTTTACTTCAAGACATATCCAATGTCTTGTTCTGTTATTAGTGCTTCTCGCACTTTTAACTCTTAATGGTTCTCCTGGAGTGAGTTTCTGACTCCTTAGCTTGTAAGCTTATCTGAGTTCCCTTTTTGCTCGTTTGAGGTATCCAACTGTTGTGGTTTGAAATACTTATGGTCCGTAGAACAGAGTTGACTACTTCCCGTGTTTCGTGCACTACATGTATACATACGTGGGGTACCTTGTTGGTATGTTACCACTTACCTGACTATTTTTCGGGCCCGCATGCTCCTTCAGAGTGCGGTCATCCCACATCCCGTAATTGGGTACACTCGTAGTGCTCGTCACACGCCTAAGTGAAGTATTCTATTGTCAACTCTTCTTGTATCATTCTATAATACTCACCGAAATTCCGTCGGTTTGGTTTTAAACATCCAAGGTTTAAAAGAAAGATTTGTGGTTTTAAAAGGAAAATTTGAGTTTGGAAATAATAGTTCGGTGTGAAAAGAAATTCTTCATGGCATTGCCATGTCTGAGGTCTTGTCCAAGTCTAGCTCCTCGCTAACTGGTATGTTCTTAGTACAATGGTCAGACCGTTAGGCCTTTCCAAGGTTTCTTTATATAAAATCCTTAGGATTTGTGATCCTACATTTGCTCCATTCGTCATAGCAGTACTTTAGTAGGTAATTACGGGTTGTTAAAAGTATTCCTACCGTCTTGTAGTTGCTGCACTTGCCCTGGGCAAGTGCGCGGGTAGGTTGTTTTTCGGTTAACGTATACCGGTTACGGTATCGTTTCCATCCATATTTAGTGGTCTTATTAGATCTTCCTTTGGTTTTTTAATCTTGGTGATCAATCTCCTGAGTTGTTTCTCTGTGTACTTGACATGGTTGTCGTCAATTTGGGTGTCTCACACCTTCACTATGGTTAACGAGACTCGACTTATCCTTAGGAACCAAGTTGTAGTCCTATAGGTGTATGTTCTATGAATACTTTCATTGTTATCTGAACTTTGTTGTTCGGTTACTACGGCCTCTTGGCGTGTAGGTTTGGTATTAGTTCAACCTCGACTAATTCCTTAGTCGGTTTGTATAATGTTGTTGGTACTATCAAACATTACAGTCCGTAGACTCTCGTCTCGGGCTTGTTACTCTATCTTCCTTGCTTCATTGCACGATTGTGCTTCTATTCCTGCTGGCTACTCATGGTTCTCGCGACTGCGAAGCATGTCGCCCCATGGTGTCATAAATTCCACTATCCTTTATTTAGGATCTTCAATCCTCCGCCATTAAGCGCGGTCATCATCATCCAACGGGCACCGTCTTCGGGATTTCCAGTTCTTGGACTCTACCGTATGACAGGTTCTTTTTCTAATAAGGTTCACTTTTGCAACTGCTAGATCGGGTTTTACCCGAGTGTGAGAGGTCTTTCCATCTCTCTGGCATTCCGGTCCCAACTTTACAGCGGGGGACGTGGAGGGCGGGTATGGTTACTGTAGGTATCCAGATCACACTGGAAGTTCCTATCTAGCGTCCTCACATGCTAACACTCAACCCTTAGCCCTAGGTCTCTAATTCCTAACTCGGTATTTTCCCTATGCTCGGTATTTCATCCATCAGAGCGATACTTCGCTCTGATACCACTTTTTGTAACACCCCTACCGCTAATACCGTCATTACTGTACAAATACTTCCCTTCGTAGTGGATACTCCATACACAATGGCGGGTGTACAATGCCGTTAGTCACCCACGTGACTAACAAGGCGAGTTACAATACTACATACTATCGGTCTGATGAATCTGAACATACCGAGTACTCTACACAATACATTACTTTCCCTTGCATACTCAACCATAATTCAATACAACTCCAATACAATACTCTACCGAGTCTACTACAAATCCTTAAATTACCGATACAGTTTGGACTTCCCAAATTCACAATACAGTACAAATATAATCCCTTTTATACAACTACCCATGATTACGTAGCAGTCACCGTCCTACTCTCTCGAACGGTGGTCAGCTTCGAATACATGCACACTAAAAACGTTCCCCCTAGGGGGTCAGCTTACGCTGCATATGAAATTCGCATATACCGCGTGCTAAACGCGGTACGCCGACTACTTTTGGTCGGATATACATGGAGTTCATTTTACATGCATACATATATACTCATGCTACAACAATACAATCGACAATACCTACATACACATACAAGGTTCAATACTTACTAAGGAAGACAATTTGATAGTCAACCGTTCGTGTTAGTTATTTATTCATTACTCTTTCGTTGCGTTACTCACTACTCTGTTCGTACTGTGTTCGATATTCGCTACTCTACTCATACTCACTCCTTACTCTTGCATACTCATCACTCCATGTTCAATACCTTACTCGCACACGATCCTTACTCTGTACTTGTTACTATACTTGTGCATACTCAATACTCCATACCTACTCATACGTACTCAATACTCAATACTCGGTACTCATCACATACTCATACTCACTTCTTACTCAATACTCATTACTTTACTCATACATACGCAATACTCAATACGCATTACTTGGGCCACCGGGCGGAGTCATACACATGACTCGCCACCGGACCTACAATACGAGGGCTATACGCTTAGCTCCTCAAATACTCAAATGCCCGTTTTTACCGGACTACTCAAATTCCCAATACTCTTCTCTCATATTACAATCGCATGGATTAGCCTAGAAGTATCTCTCTTGATAACCTCCACCAGCTTAGGGAATTACCACCGTCTAGTATCCTCAGATTTAAGGGTTTCCCCAACGTATCGAATACTCTCATG
Source organism: Limonium bicolor (assembly GCA_023374045.1). NCBI lineage: Eukaryota > Viridiplantae > Streptophyta > Magnoliopsida > Caryophyllales > Plumbaginaceae > Limonium > Limonium bicolor. The sequence goes on along the minus strand of CM041782.1, from coordinate 263,229,397 downwards.
TTCGGGACATTCTTACAACAGTCAGGTCCTCTCATAATGGGTCGACTAATTGCTAAGGGGTTTGGAGATCCCTCATTATTCTTTACTGCTCTCATGGTTCATGCCTTGCACCAAGATTAATTCCTCTAATAGAGGTTACTTCTACACTTCCACTACTTATTGTTTGTGGGTTATTCGTTTCGGTTCTCCTACAGTTATCGGAGGTTATTACTCCCGTACACTCTCTCACATTCTAGTGAGTTCATTGGTTGGCGTTATCGTTTTTTTTGATTCGTTAGTTTTGTGCGTTGTTACGGTTCCATTAATTCACAACATGACTCTTACTACGAGTCACTACACACCAGACTCATCTGTGAGTCGGTCTACGCACTGAGTGAAGCCACACAATCAATCAAGAAGGGTTAGCTCATACAACATACAACAAGACATACAATGAAAGGCAATAAACCATTTTCATGCTTTAGTCTTGATTAGCCGGCATACAGCACACTAATCAACGTAACTCGGTTAGCATACGGGGCATGAGAAAATCATACCTTTTGTAACACCCCTACCGCTATTCCTATACTTACCGTCCAATCATCCCAAAAATTCTGAGTGCTCGCAGCGGAAATACTACTACTACGGCGGGTGATACAATGCCGCTAACCGCCCATACAGTTAGCAAGGCTATTACTACTTACAGTGACGGTCTGATGATCATAGTATACCGAGCTACTAAACATTGCTTAGTGAATACAAAATACCATTCGCTTACATTAATGGATTACCGAGTATTTAAGTGTATTCAATTACATCCTTCTACTAGTTTCCAAAAAATGAATGAGTTTAAAACATCTACTCATCTATACCAATCCATCATCCTATCATTCTTTCACAATCCAAAAGGGTGTACCCCATGGTACACCGGCTAACAAAAATCTACAGCCGTGTACTACTTAGTACACCATTCATAATGCATTGTTTACAGACAAAAGAAATCAATCTAAGTCTTCATCATATTTACCCTTCTCTTGCACCTGTGTGTAGTAAAAACATCGCCCCAAGGGGCGAAGTAAAAGCTGCGCATGAACTCCTCATATACCGAGTGCTAGCTAGGGCACGCCGACTAATTAAGGTCAAATAGGCATGCGGTTCATTTTTAACATACATACATGCTTTGCATACAACATACATTCAAATACAATACATTAGACAATCCAAGATGGCAATATAACAGCACACACTTACTTACCTTCACCGTGTTAGCCAAATTACGCATCCGGGTTAATTGGAATGCTTATTACTCTTGTACTCATTACATATTACTTTCTCTTACTTTACTTACTTACTTTCATTTACTTACTTACTCATTCTTACTTACTTACTCATACTCATGTTAAGTCGGTATGACCTCCGGCCCGGGGACTACACCGTCCCACCACCGGGATTTACTTGACTCACCAATCCGGGATGCTACCCACTTAAGGGATTTGGGCCGCGGACCAGTTTAAGAGTCAGGACTTGGATCCAACCTCTTGTGTCTCCACATCCTCACACGTGGCCGAAACTATATCGGACTTCTACTCATTCCAATTTAATTACCAATTTAAGATAGATTGGTTAGCTTGTTTGGAATCAGTTAGAAGTCCAATCACAAACACATTCGGTCACAGTACCATACGTCACACATACACACACACTCATATTCATCTATACGTTTCATGAATTATACAAACTAAGATTTAAAGAAAATATTCACAACATACAACACTACATATTCACAAGTAAGCATAATAACTCCGATTCGTGCATTTATCTTATTCGGTGATCAATTAGCACACAACACACAAATCAGAGTAACCAAGATAGCATACGGGGCATGAGGAATTCATACCGTTCACCGTTGTACTTGTGTCCCAACGTTCCTCCTGTGTTCACATATCAAATCCTATGATATGCATACAATCGAGTGATTAATCTAACTGTCATTAACTTAACTCGATTACTCTTACGTTTCCTACTCATACTTACTAAGTCTTTACATTCCTTACACTTATATTTTATTTACTTACTTTTCATTACTTAACAATGGTGTAATATGTATAGGTGGGTATACATATCTATATATATACTAATTATAATCATATAGTTTTTTTTTTGTAAGTTATGGGTCGTCCGACCCACCGTCCGACCCAAGCCCTGGGTCGGTCCCTTCCAGTAGGTTTACGTTCTCTGAAATTTCTCCCGACCGACCTTGAACTATTCCGACCGACCCATACACCTCTGGGTCGGTCCATCCCAGAAAGTTCCCATCCCGTTGTCCAGAAGGCTATCTTCTCTATATCTAACTCAGCTACAGCTATTTGATGATATCTGGAACGCAGATCAATCTTGGAGAACACCTTAGCTCCCCTCAGCTGGTCGAACAAGTCATCGATCCTGGGCAGTGGGTACTTGTTCTTGATCGTGACATTGTTCAGCTCCCTATAGTCGATGCAAAGTCTCAAACTCCCGTCCTTCTTCTTGACGAATAGCACTGGAGCACCCCAAGGTGAGACACTGGGTCTGATGAAACCCTTGTCTAGTAGCTCCTGCAGCTGCTTCTTCAACTCAACCATCTCTGCAGGGCCCATCCAGTAGGGAGCCTTAGCAATCGGTCTCGTGCCAGGTATGAGGTCGATATTGAATTCAACCTCTCTCAGTGGTGGTAGTCCTGGTAGCTCCTCTGGGAAAACGTCGGGGTACTCCGACACTATGGGGACATCGCTCTGGAATTTCGGATCCGTCCTCAGATCCTGGGCATAACAGTAGTAGGCGGTAGCGCCCTTGGACACCTCCTTCATCAGGGATAAAGCCGATACAACCTTCACAGTCGGCTGTTTGGGTTGCATTCTGTATGACGCGGTGATCCCTGTAGCTGACTTCAGGAGGAGACGATGCTCTGCACAGTGTAGTTTGCCTCGGTACCGCTGTAGCGTGTCCATGCCCACAATTATGTCGAACCTCATGCCAGGGAAGACTATGACATCCAGAAGGAAGTCTACTCCCTTGATGTGTATGCTCAAATTCTTGCACTGCTTACTACACTTGATCCGCTCTCTAGATGGCAGCAAGACTGAGCAGTCATGGATATCCTCTATGGGAGCATCGATCTTAGCATGAAACGCTTATGAAACTAAGGAGTGAGAGGCACCAGAATCAAACAGGACTGTGGCCTCCACTCCATTAACTAGGAACGTGCCTGAAATTATAGGATAGATTTTTAAGATTCCGGGTAAACGTTCCAAGGTAATTACTCAGGGTTAATGTTTATACCTGTGATGACCATTCCATTGTTGTTCGCTTGAGCCTGGTTCAACACATTCAACCTTATCCCGGAGTTTCCAACTCCTACAATGAAGCAATAAAATTCTTAGAATTTCCATTCTTATTGAAAGCTTCTTGAGCAACTTAAAATTTAAAATGCTGAAACTATAAAGTACAAGGCTAGGTCTGTCTAAAGGTTAGGTTCAGATGGCCCGGTTTCATATGGGTCTGGTTAATGATAGGTGTGGGGGCTGTGTTGGGCTTGATTCTCTTCACCCCATGGTAGATAAGTCTAGCTGCCCCACCAAAGATCAGTACATCACCCGACTTCAGGAGGATCTTGGTAGCAAGGTCCATCCTTCTTTGATCACCAAATAGGAACTCCGCGTCGTCTCCAAGTGATATGGACACAACTGGAACTCCTTTAGTGACGGACTCTGGCGATTCATCCTTGTCTTGGTGCATTCCTAGCATACCCTCCTTTCCATAGAAGTTGATGATGCACACGTCGGAGGTTAGGTCTTGGACGGGCTCATCCTCCAATTCTTGTGCTGCCTTAACTGCAGCTCTAATGATGGTCTGCAGTTCCTTCGGGATTGGTGGCACCTCCACCTCTTCATAGCTCTTGGTGGTGTGGTTCCACTTCTTACCTAGGCACATGATCTTCACCTTCATGGTTGAACCATTCTTGAAGGTAGGGGTGTAAAAATTTCCTTCCTTCACACCTAACTCCCTGATCTTGAGGATCAATGCATACTGGACTGCCGGGGTCAGGTACTCTCGTAGTAAGATCATCCCGGGTCTCAAGACCTCACACTTCTCTGGTGGGTGTGCTTTGGCTTCAAAAGGCATGTTGGGTGTGGTATATGGCAAAATAGGAAAGAAAATATGGAAAGCTGAACAACAATTGACATTAAATAAATAAGTCAAGGTTCACAACTGGAAATGAAAGGTTCGAAACGAAATAAAATGAAGGGTTTATAGTTCATCCCTTTTACATTGACAAAGGAAAACTAGCCAACAGAATGTAAAGAAAATAAGGGTCTAAGCCTCTTCATGAGGAAAATAGTCCTCACCAGGTGAACTCGGGTCATCACTTGCTGCCGGCTGCCAAACATCTACGTCTATCACCCTGTTTCCCTTGCCTTGCCCGGCCTCTGGGAGTAGTTCTGTCCCGGCCTCTGCGGATGGCTCTGGGCAGGGCGGCTGGTAGATGGTCCAGCACCTCTTGAGCCTCCTCGACCTCCTCCAGTAGTAGCAACTGGGGCTCTAGTAGGGTTCCCGATGCGTGGCTTGTAGTTCCTGGAATCCGGGTTCAGGAAGCATTCGAACGATCTGTGCCCCTTCTTACCACAGTGGCTGCAGTCCACCAGGTTTCCCTTACAATCCTTGCCCGGGTGGTCCTTCTTGCACCACTTGCAGAAGAACTTTCTCGCAAGTTGGTTCCCCTTAAATGGCTGGGAGCGGAGTGGCTCAGCATTAGTATATGAGGGGACCATGGCCTTCTCGTTCCTACCCTTGTAGAACTTTCCCTTCCTCTCATAGTTATGGGAAAATTTCCCTCCATTTCCTCTTTCTCCATCCCCCTTCCTCTTGCCTAGCACAGAGTCCTGGTAGGCAATGGTGGTCTCGCAGTCATTTGCGTCATCCGCTAGCACCTGTGGTGACAATGTATGTTAGTGGGGAATCTTTGCGTATAAGAAATTCTAAATCATGTTCCATACCTGTAGGGTCATCCCTCTAGTGGAACCGATCATAGTCATGATCCTGATGTTCAAGCCGGTATGGAATTTATCCACCAGATACCTCGGAGCGTAAGCTCCGTCTTCGATAACAGCGAGCAGCTCCACGAATTTATTATAATATTCAGCAACAGAGGAACTCCCTTGCTTCAACTGCTCGAACTCGCTCCTCATCCTCTTCTGCAGGTAGGATGGATAGAACTTGGCTCTTAGGGCCACAAAGAAGGCTGGGAAGCCGAAGTCCGCCTGGGCAGTCAGCTCAGCTCTGGCGGTCTGCCACCATCGATGCGCGGGTCCCTGGAGAAAGTAGGCTGCGATGTCCACCTGGCGACCCGCTGGAACGTGCAGAGAGGTGAAGGCCTTCTGCATCTGTTATGCCCCAGATTTTTTTTTATTTTATTTTATCTTGTATTACTTCTTTCTGATTCGCAAAGGGAGTTCGTATTAAACTGTAATCTTATATAAGAATGTTTATGACATTCTTCTCGATGTTATCTTGTTAACTTTGAGGAAGGAGGGTTAGAAGAGTTATTCTTTTATTTATTTATTGTGAAGGAGGGCTATGGATGTCCTTTCGGTTTTATTATCATTTAAGGAGTTAGGAAGTATTTTTTTTCTTTTTCTATTTCCTAACTTTCTTTTCTTATTTTCTAATTCATGCTCTTCTCCTTCCACGACAGTTTCCTCGCTTCCTCAACCCTCTCTCACTTTCATATCTTCTTCCTCTCTTTGCTTCTCTTCCTTCTCTTCAATCTCCTCCCTATAATCGATCAATGGAGATTTGCTAATGGAGTTTCGGAGTTGATAGTCGGTCGATCGTAAGGTTTGATTTGTAAATTTCGGTTCTCTTCTCCATTGAGTTTTCTTTTCTCCTTTCTGATTTTGCTTTTGTATTTGGGAATGGTTCAATTCGAGGGATTGTCGTTCGAGTGGGAATTCGAGGAAGGCATTTTGTAGAGTCCTCTGAGATTGCATTGCATCGGATGTGAGGTAGGTGGTGAATGGATTCGGTTGTGTGTGTTCATCCATGGGGATTTCTGATTTTGTTTGTTCTTCGTATATGGTTGTTTTAACTCTTTGATTTGGTGATGTTTTTGGTTGATTTTGATGTGCGTATGATGCGTTAAAACCCCATGGAAATGTGTTTTCGATTGGTTAATTTGCTACAATAAGTTATGTATGTTTTGTGGGGGATTTGTGGCTTGGTTCTGGCTGATTTCCGTAAGTGATTTTGCAGTTTTCGGTATGTCCTAACATGTGTCCGAACATTGAAGTTCGGACATCATACGCCGGAAGATTTTCTGACTCTCGAATTAGGTCCGAACATGCAAGGTCGGACGCATGTTCGGACCAACCTTTGTTTTAGCATAACTTCTTCGTTTGAGCTCCGTTTTGAGTGCCGTTTGCGGCGTTGGATTCCTCTTTTCGAGTACTATCTATTCTGGTATGTTTTGGTACATGTATATATGTACTTTGATTTGAAAGTCCTAAATAAGCCTTTGAACTCTGATTTGCTCTGGAAGAGTGTTTGAGCTTCTATGCTTCTGGTTGGTTTTCGTGTTTGCTAGTCAGTGTATGACTTTTGTTTTGATAAAGGATTATGATCCGTTTGATGTGCTTTGGCCCTCTGTTCTGTTCTGTTAAAAGCTTCTGCTTTCTGCTCTGTTCTGACAAGGACTTTTGTCTTGTTCTGTTTAAAGCTTCTGTTTGTTAAGCTTCCGTTTTGGGACCTAGTTACTCTGCTTCTGAGCCGTGAATGGCTGGGTCGAGCTATTCCATGGTATACCATGTAGACGTCATTCTGAGTGTGGGTCATGCCCTATCTGTTCTGTGGGTTGACGAACCCTTTGGCCTTCGGGCCATTTCTGCGTTGTCGAGGGATCTGTTAGATCCATGGGTCTTCGACCCTCTCTAAGTGTTATGCTTGGTGCTAGTGTCCCACTTCTGTTTGTGTTCTGTTCGGCTTCTGTCTGTTCTCTCTGCTTTTGTATTTGACAGACTGCTGTGTGCTTTCTGTCCTTTGAACATGACCTTAGAACTTAATTCACTCAATAATTGCAGGCACATTCCAAATTAATGGAGTGGAGGCCACCGTCCTGTTTGATTCCGGAGCCTCCCACTCCTTCATATCCCAAGCATTTCATACTAAGGTAAATGCCCCCACAGAGGATATCCATGATTGCTCAGTTTTGTTGCCTTCCAAAGAATTGATCAAATGCAGCAAGCAGTGCAAGAATCTGAGCATGCACATCAAGGGAGCAGACTTTCTTCTCGACGCCATTGTCTTCCCTGGCATGGGATTTGACATGATTGTGGGCATGGACACGCTACAGCGGTACAGAGGTAGACTACACTACGCAGAGCATCGTCTCCTCTTGAAGTCAGCCACAGGGATCACAGTATCATACCGAATGCAGCCTAAGCAGCCGACTGTGAAGGTTGTATCAGCATTATCCCTGATGAAGGAAGTGTCCAAGGGCGCTACTGCCTACTACTGCTACGCCCAGGATCTGAGGACGGATCCGAAGTTCAGGAGCGACGTTCCCATTGTGTCGGAGTACCCCGATGTTTTTCCAGAGGAGCTGCATGGACTACCACCGCTGAGAGAGGTTGAATTCAACATCGACCTCGTACCGGGCACGGGACCGATTACTAAGGCTCCCTACCGGATGGGCCCTGCAGAGATGGTCGAGTTGAAGAAGCAGTTGCAGGAGCTACTGGATAAGGGCTTCATCAGACCCAGTGTCTCACCTTGGGGCGCTCCTGTGCTGTTCGTCAAGAAGAAGGACGGGAGCATGAGACTCTGTATAGATTACAGAGAGTTGAACAATGTCACGATCAAAAACAAGTACCCACTGCCCAGGATCGATGACTTGTTCGACCAGCTGAGGGGAGCAAGGGTGTTCTCTAAGATTGATCTGCGATCCGGATATCACCAGATAGATGTAGCTGAGCCAGACATTGAGAAGACAGCCTTCCGGACCAGATACGGCCACTATGAGTTCACAGTGATGCCGTTTGGACTGACCAATGCACCGGCGAGATTTATGGATTTGATGCAGAGAGTCTTCCAAACCCAGCTAGATAAGTCGGTAGTCGTATTCATAGACGACATTCTAGTCTTCTCCAAGAGCAAAGAGGAACATGAGCAGCATTTGAGGACAGTCTTGGAGACGCTGAGGGAGAAACAGTTATATGCCAAGTTCAGCAAGTGTGAATTTTGGTTGGACAAGGTGTCATTTCTTGGACACGTGATATCAGCTGAGGGAGTTTCTGTAGACCCAGCTAAGATCGATGCAGTGCAGAGCTGGCATAGACCTCGCACCGTGACAGAGGTTAGGAGTTTCCTTGGGTTGGCTGGCTACTATAGACGCTTTGTGAAGGACTTCTCCAGGCTGGCCAAGCCCTTGACCTCCTTGATGAAGAAGGACAGCCCTTTTGTATGGACAGAGGCTTGTGAGGTCTCCTTCAAGGCGCTGAAGGACGCCTTGACCACAGTGCCAGTATTGACTATCCCAGAGGGGAATGAGGGGTACGAGGTATATTGCGATGCTTCAGGCAGAGGAATTGGTGGAGTACTGATGCAGCTGGCCGAGTAGTAGCGTATGCTTCTAGACAGCTGAAGAAGCACGAGGAAAACTACCCCACCCACGACCTTGAGCTCCTCGCCATAGTCTTCGCCCTGAAGATCTGGCGACATTACCTGTATGGAGCCACAGTCCGGATTATGACTGACCATAAGAGTCTGAAGTACATCTGGACCCAGAAGGAGCTCAATTTGAGACAGCGACGATGGGTTGAGCTACTGGCCGATTATGACATCAACCTCCAGTACACAGAAGGGAAAGGAAATGTCGTGGCAGACGCTCTGAGCAGAAGAGCTTATTCACTACTCGCCCTACTAGAGACGACCACGATAGCTGAGGAGGTGTATGCAGCCCAGGACAGTGACGTTTATCTACAGGGCATCAGACAGAAGTTAGCAGACGGGTTGACTGACGGTTTGAAGTACGACTATGAGCTGGACAGCGTGGGACACCTTCGAGTCAGAGGTAGACTCTGCGTTCCTCAGGATGCGATAGAGCTTCAGACCAGGATTCTTTCGGAGGCTCATTCCTCGACATTATCAGTACACCCTGGAGCCACCAAGATGTACAAGGACTTGAAGCAACTATTCTGGTGGAGCAGGATGAAGAGGGATGTAGCTGATTTTGTCTCTCGATGCCTCACTTGTCAGAAAGTGAAGTTTGACCATCGTCGACCAGGCGGCCAGATTCAGTCACTTCCAATACCGTGCTGGAAGTTTGACGACATCAGCATGGATTTTGTGGTCGGTCTCCCTCCAGCTAGAGGTGGACTGAACGCCATTTGGGTTATAGTCGATAGGTTGACCAAGACAGCTAGGTTCATACCTATCAAGGACACATGGAAGGTGCCCAAACTGGCGGAGGTGTTTTCCACAGAGCATATCCGGTACCATGGGGTTCCGAAGACGATCGTCTCTGATCGTGACACTCGTTTCCTCAGTCGATATTGGCGTCAGGTACAGGAGGCATTTGGGACTCAGCTACGACTTAGCACAGCTTTTCACCCGCAGACTGATGGGCAGACTGAGAGGACTATTCAGACATTGGAGGATATGTTGCGAGCAGTCGCTCTGGATTACCAGGGGAGTTGGGTAGAGCGTCTACACCTGGTAGAGTTCTCCTATAATAACTCTTACCACGCGTCTATCGGCATGGCACCATTCCAGGCCCTATATGGCAGGCCGTGCCGGACTCCCTTATCATGGAGTGACCCTGCTGAGGCGGTCTTGATTGGGCCTGAGTATATTCAGACACTGCAGGATGACGTTAGGGTTATTCAGCAGCACATGAGGGCAGCTCAGTCCAGACAGAAGTCTTATGGGGATCAGCGTACCAGAGAGCTCGAGTTTCAGTTGGGAGACATGGTCTTCTTACGAGTGTCCCCGATGAGAGGGATATTCAGATTCGGGATGAGGGGGAAGCTAAGCCCTAAGTATGTCGGGCCGTACAGGATTACGGAGCGAGTGGGCCCAGTTGCTTACCGACTCGTGCTACCAGCTGAGTTGGGGAAGGTACACGATGTGTTTCACGTATCTCAGTTGAAGAAGTATATGCCTGACCCTTCTCACGTGCTGCAGCCAGAGAGGTTGGAGATTGAGCCAACACTGAGGTATGAGGAGACTCCTATACAGATCTTGGACACGAAGGTCCGAGAAACGAGGGGCAGATCAGTTAAGTTAGTGAAGGTTCTTTGGGAACATCATGGGGTCGAGGAAGCTACTTGGGAGACCGAGGACTCCATGAGAGTTAAGTACCCACATCTGTTTGCATGATACTCTGCTATCCTGAGATGATTCACGTTAGTGGCGGTACGAGGGCGTACCTTAGCTCTTTTAAGGGGGATATGCTGGCATACTCCTCCTTCGTTATCTCATCCGGATTATGCCTCGTTGCATTATTAGTAATGAGAGGTGTATGTATGTACGTAGTTTTACGTTGTGGCACAGTACTTTCACGTTTGTGTTGTGCTTGCTTCAGTTTATACTTTGATTCACGTTGTTATGGTTTCGGTACTTTGATTTCGGTACCCTTGAGTGGAATGTTGAAATGGAGATAAAGGATTGGAATGGTATGGAATATCATCGAAGTTATTATTGTCTCAGCACACCCGAAGCGGTGTGAGTGCCTATTAGTTGATTGTTAAACTTCGAGGCGAAGTTTCTTTTAAGGGGGATATGCTGAAATACCCCTAAATTAATTTAAATTAATTTAGGGGATTTCTTTTATTAAAAATTAAATTATGATATGGAATAATGAATATTAAATTATTATATGGAGTTGTGAAATTTATTTAGGGGTTTTCTTCTATTTAACCCTAATTATTATACATTATTATATAGTATTATGAATTTAATAATAAGATTTATAAGTCAATAAATCTTGGAAAAATTATTAAACACTCCAAATATATTATAAAGATTTTAGGAAGTGTTGGAACATTGTTTTGAAATATAAAAGTCAATATAAAATTCTAGAAACCTTAAAGCTTATTAAGCCTTGCTAGAGTTGACTTTTTGAGAATGGTCAAACCAGGTCATGAAACCTATACCAATAAATAGGTTATGAAAAACCATGAAGATCGATAAAAAAAACGTCAAAAACGGATCATCCTAGCCAAAGTTATGCTAGATTGAAGTTTTGAATCAAAATTTTAAGAAGTGCCACGTGTCACTCTGTAATGGGTCGCCCACACTTAGCCGATTTCCTTCCCTGATTTTCGTAACCGATTTCACTTCCTAGCCCTAACTTTAGACGGCTATAACTTTCACATCTCTCAATATTTTTCCATGCCGTCTTCACCACTCTCTTCTCCTACAATTACTCTTTCCAACCATTACTCATACAAACCCTAGATCCTTCTGAGTCAACCGGAAAATCGAGCCAAAGTAGCCACCTTGCTAGGCTGTTTCCAGAATTCCGGAATTTCCTTCGTTTTCAGGTTACTTGCGTCGATCATAACTTCTTCGTTAATCAACCAAAATTCGATTTCTTTAGCTCGTTGTAAAGATCTCTAATCCCTCTACAATTTTCGTGTTTATGTCCAAGTCTGAATCGCAACCAGTTGGGAGATATAGAGGTCTAAAGTTTCGGTTTCAACAGCACATAAAATAACACCCAAACAGGAAGGCAAACTCGTGTTTTGTAACTTCAAAATCTTTTTGTATGGTGCGAGTTAGGATTAGTTCTAGTTATGAATGTGTAGAGCTACGTTTCATCTTTCTATTGAGCCAATTAACAAAGCCTAAATCGATCTGTACAATAACTTATAGATCCTCGAAGTTGGCTTCACGAACTGATCGGAAGTTCGAGTTTTTCCAGAACCCGTTCTCGAATTCTCCTCCGATATTGCAATTCCGGTGAGTGTTTCCTCAAATTCTTCCGTTGTTGCTAATCTATACTTCATTTCGACCTAACCCATGTCTCAATTTCATCAACTACGTGTTAGATTAGGAGAATTGGTACGATTTGTATTCGAAATCGACTCGGTACCGAAATAAAAACCTAACTCTCGAATCAGTTTCGAATCTTGGTGTATACTGTATTAAAATTGGGGAAATCGGTACCAACAGAACCGAAATTTGATTACGAATCCATAGAAACAAAAATCACTCAATTTCGTTCTGTGGATTAGGAGAAATTAACGATTTAGTACTCGGGGGTAGAAGTGAGCTCGCTGATGAACTCGACGTACAGGAGCCGTCCGATCTCGATTTAAGAGATTGGACGGCCGAGATTAAAACATTCCAGAATTTTGTTTAAAAGGGTTTTAATAAATTCCAGTAAATGGTCTTAACTTGTTGGGTTAATTTAAATATCTTCCCGAATGTATTTTGACTTGAAATTTTAACCATAGATTCCTTATTTTATGTAGTTTGTTTTGATGTAAATTATTATGGTTTTGGAGTTTTTAAACATAAGTTATGATTTTTACAAGTTACGGGTTTTCTGGAATTATTTGGCTAAATTAAAAAGATATTTTTATGAAATAAAAATTTTATAATATGTCTAAAATGCTATAGTTACTGTATATTAAATTTGGGAATTTTTGGGCAACGGTAAAGGGTTTTAAAAATTGTGTTTATGAGTTTTTCATAAGAATAACCTATAATATAAAGTTTTTAATGTAATAAAAAATTAAAGTAAGGTTTGTTAATTAACTTTTAAGCTGGGGAAAATAAAGGGAACTAAATTAACATTTTATAACAGTAAGTTTATAAATGTTTTTGTATTAGCTTTTAAGAGAAATGAAATTATTTACATATATGTATATTTACTTACTTAAGTAGGAACTTATATAAATTAAGGAATTTAATTATCCTACATTTTATTTACTATATTATAAGGGGGTTAATATTTTAAATAAACTAAGGAACAAATATATATAAATATTATTTAATACGCATTTAAAAAAAAGGGGAATTAAGAAGTAACTTAAAGTAAATCAGGGAACTAATTAAAGTACCACTTATAATAACTAAACTTTATAAGAGCTAGAACCTTAAGATATGGTAAAATAAATACTTTATGAAATATACTTAGAATACAGTATAAGGTCGTATTAATAAGATAGTTTAAATATGGTGAACTACATAGGGAAATGTCTTAGTAATTTCTAATACGGGTATACTTATATATTATATAAGTCAAGGAAACACATTATGTTATAAACTTTAAGTCAGTTGTGTTAAGCCTAGAAGTTATTGAACATTAATAAATACAGTAAAATTCCTAAAAATGCTATGGATAAATTTTAATACATAAAGATATATATATATATATAAATATACATGTATAAATACATTAACATGGTTGAGGGAAATAATAATCCTTGTGATAGTTGTAGTAAGTAGGTTATATATATGTTTAACCTTAGGTTTTAGTCAGTGAGTGATTAAGTAATCACTAATAATTCAAGAGTTATTACACAACATAACTTAACCCGGTCTTGGGCTAACCCATTAAGCCCAAGTCTATGAACTCCAAAAGCCCACTTTAACAATCCAAAGAGAGTTTGGGCCACTCTCAGGAATAAATTCTAAATCATTCCAAACTAAACGAGATGGGCCTAACAAAGGATTTAGTTAACAAGTCGAGCCCAAACCTTTGTAAAGGAATAATGGTAAACCTAGAACTATTAACCAGTAAGTGAAGAAGGTTGTTAAGTTTATAAGTCTCTTAACTAATCGACATTTGGGACACCTTAATTATAGGTTACTGTTGGGGAATCACTTTTACGAGTTAGTTATTGTGCTTCACATACCAGGTACGATTTCTCGTACTCCGATATTTTTAATGGTTGACTTGTGGAATGTTTTGGAAAACGCTAACAGACTTTAAGAGGAATTTCTAAGAAAAAAATGGTTGTGTGACTAACTCAGCTTGTGTGACTAACTGAGCCTTGGATGTGGAACTCAATTGGGTATTGGTTTCTTCTACTTGGTTGCCCGTTAGACATTGGCTGCTTAGGGTTTACGCTTCTGCACTCTGTAGGACTGAGTGTTTTGGTATTGCTCTGGGTAGTTGGTGATCTAGCGGGATTTTTGGAAAAGGTCAATCTTGGAAATCTTTCTTTCGATGTGCGCGTGTCTTCAATGGTAACAGTGAGGGGCTGTATATCCCCTGTCCCAAAAAGGGACGTGATAGACAGTGAGGGGCTGTATATCCCCTGTCCTTAGTGGACGTGATGAACAGTGAGGGGCTGTATATCCCCTGTCCTTAGTGGACGTGATGAACAGTGAGGGGCTGTATATCCCCTGTCCTTAGTGGACGTGATGAATAGTGAGGGGCTGTATATCCCCTGTCCTTAGTGGACGTGATTGGCGGTGGGGGCCATCTCTCCCAGTTAAATTATTCCACTCTTGAGTTCTTGGTTATTGGATCTATTTTATCATTCCTAGTCCTTTGTGACTATCTGAGTCTTTCTACTCCTAACGGGAATTGGGTTTAACTAAGGAAATGGATGTTCACTAACACATGATGTGATTTTGTTCCACTAACTTTATCTTTCAGTTATTAAACTTTATTCTTATCTTAGTATCTTGATTTGGTGATTGTGAAATGCTTTATTTCTCAGAGTGTTTTAAGTGTTTGTTTTCAAGTTATTATTTATTTAAGAATTGTATTTTAAGTTGTTTTTGGAGGATCGTACCAGTTCCATTCCAGGGAACTGACCCGCCCCTTCCGGGGTGGGCTGCTTGGTTTTATCTTGCAGGTACGTGTTATCTAACAGGTGGCCACGAAGAGAAAGAGTGATTGGGATGGGATTAGGCTTGGAGAGTTTTTATGTTTTATTACTTCTTATTTTTGTTAAGTTTTCTCGTGGTTCAGGCCGTGACTTGTGTAATCATTAAGTTGTGTTTTGGTGAGGTTTGGTACCGGGTGTTTGGAACCCGATGATCTGTACGCCTTTAGTATTTTGTTTCCGCTATAAATATGTTAAATAGGGGCGTTACAGAAATTGGTATCAGAGCGTAGTTACGCTCTGAACCCGAGAAAACAAGCCGAGTGAAATACTTAGATTATAGGTGCACTTAAAACTAGGGAACTGGGGTAGAATTGGGAAGTGAGAATTCCAGAAAGGCACGTGACCCTACCCCATACTTACTACTTATGTTTTAATTCGTGTACATACGAACCGTCCTTAGGACGTTATAAATTTTAATACATAGATAGTTAGACTTTACGATACGCCTTCTGAGTAACAACAATCGTCATACCAGCTAGATGTCTCGAAGAGGAGGAAGAGGAGGAGCGGGACCCTCAGGAGGCTTGGGACCAGACGCTGTCACCCCGGAGGTCATAGCACAGATAGTGACAGCTGCATTGGCCCAGCAGCAGGCTCAGATCCCACAGCCACCACCACCACCGAATGGTCCCCGGGAGTTCAACTGGCTGAAGGTGGTTAACGCCTTCGTCCTCCCATCTATGAAGGCCAGCCATAACCGAGGACGTTGGAGAAGTATATAGATGAGATGCAGAAGGCCTTCACCTCTCTGCATGTTCCAGTGAACCGTCAGGTGGACATAGCGGCCTACTTTCTTCAGGGACCCGCGCATAGATGGTGGCAGACCGCTAGAGCCGAGCTGACGGCCCAGGCGAACTTCGACTTCCAGGCATTTCTGGTGGCCCTGAGAGCTAAATTCTATCCATCCTATCTACAGAAGAGGATGAGGAGCGAGTTTGAGCAGTTGAAGCAAGGGAGTCTTTCTGTTGCTGAGTACCACAATAAGTTCGTGGAACTACTTGCTATTATTGGAGAGGGAGCTTACGCTCCAAGATATCTGGTGGACAAATTCCATACCGGCCTGAACTTCAAGATCATGACTATGATCGGGTCCACTAGAGGGATGACCCTACAGGTATGGAATGTGATTTAAAAATTTCTGGTACACAAGGTTTCTCCACTAACATATATTGTCACCACAGGAGTTAGCGGAGGATGCGAATGATTGTGAGACCACCATTGCCTATCAGGATTCTGTGCTAGGCAAGAGGAGGAATGACAATGGAGGAGGAAATGGGAGAGGACCCCCCAGACTCAGGAAAGGAGGGGAAAGTTTTTCAAGGGAGGAAACGAGAAAGCCATTGTCTCCTATCATGCTGATGCTGAGCCACTCCGCCCCCAGCCATTTCAGGGTGAGATAAATTAGAAACCTCAAAGTGATTACATCTTGTTATCAATTACTAACCTTGAGACTGAAACAGGGAACCAACTTGCGAGAAAGTTCTTCTGCAAATGGTGCAAGAAGGACCACCCGGGCAAGGATTGTAAGGGCAACCTGGTGAACTGCCACCACTGCGGTAGGAAGGGGCACAGATCGTTCGAGTGCTTCCTGAACCCGGATTCCAGGAACTATAAGCCACGCACCGGGACCACTGCTAGAGCCCCAGTTGCTACTACTACTGGAGGAGGTCGAGGTAGCACAGGAGGTGCTGGACCATCCACCGGTCGCCCTGCCCAGAGTCATCAACAGAGGCCGGGACAGAACTATCCCCAGAGGCCGGGCAAGGCACCGATCCTCAACCTGGTGGACCGTATCGAGGCAGCCAGTGATGACCCGAGCCCACCTGGTGAGGACTACTTCCCTCACGAAGAGGCTTAGACTTTTACTTTCTTTACATTTCATTGGCTAGTTTTCCTTTTCGTTGTCAATGTAAAAAAGGGATGAACTATAAACCCTTCATTTTATTTCGTTACGAACCTTTCAATTCCATTTGTGAACCATGACTTACTTATTTAATGACAATTGTTCCTCAGCTTTCGATATTTGCTTTCCTATTTTGCCCTATACCACACCCAATATCCCTTTTGAAGCCAAACCACACCCCCAGAGAAGTGTGAGGTCTTGAGACCCGGGATGATCTTACTACGAGAGTACCTGACCCCGGCAGTCCAGTATGCATTGATCCTCAAGATCAGGGAGTTAGGTGTGAAGGAAGGAAATTTTACACCCCTACCTTCAAGAATGGTTCGACCATGAAGGTGAAGATCATGTGCCTAGGTAAGAAGTGGAACCACACCACCAAGACCTATGAAGAAGTGGAGGTGCCACCAATCCCGGAGGAACTGCAGACCATCATTAGAGCTGCAGTTAAGGCAGCACAAGAATTGGAGGATGAGCCCGTCCCAGACCTAACCTCAGACGTCTACATCAATTTTTATGGAAAAGGTAAGCTAGGGTTGCATCAAGATAAGGATGAATCCCTAGAATCCATCACCAAAGGAGTTCCAGTGGTTTCCATATCACTTGGAGACGACGCGGAGTTCCTATTTGGTGACCAGAAGAGGATGGACCTTTCCACCAAGATCCTCCTGAAGTCAGGATGATGTACTGATCTTTGGTGGGGCAGCTAGACTCATCTACCATGGAGTGAAGAGAATCAAGCCCAACACAGCCCCCACATCCGTTATTAACCAGACTCACCTGAAACCTGGCAGATTAGACCTGACCTTTAGACAGATCTAGCTTTGTACTTTACAATTTCAGCCTTGTAATCATTAAAACTGCTCATGAAGCTTTCAATAAGAATGAGAATTCTAAGAAATTATTTCTTCATGTAGGAGCTGGAAATTTAGAGGTCAGGCTGAATGTGTTGGACCAGGCTCAAGCAAAGAGCAATGGAACGGTCATCACAGGTATACCAATTAACCTTGAACAACTATGTTTGTTTGTACTGCTTCCGCCAGTTCTGTTTGTTTTCAAACTCAGATAGGCTGCTGTGTGCTTCCTGTCTGTTGAGGATTTCTGATTTGTAAAGTGCTCCACTTCGTCTGCTCTCTATCTGTATTGATTTGAGTCGGTCTGTTGTGTGCTTACCGCCTTCTGATAAGTTCCAGATTTTGCTAAGCATCTGATTTTGCTAAGCTTCTGATTTTACTCTGGCTAAGCGCTTTCGTATACGTGTATATGTATGTTCAGTATCTGTTTTGAGCATGCTCAGCTGATGAAGTTTATCACCTGCTGAGCAATAGTTTTGCTCACCCTGTAGACACCAAAAATTCTCACCCGTTTTATTTTAAAACAAAGATTCAAAAATGAGCATGCCTTCAGAAACAAGGCGGTCGTCCCCGTTTTCAACTAAAGGAATTTCTTTTTCCCAACATTTAAATCTCACATTCCTATGGAAAAGGGAGCACGAGCCTTTTATCGTAATCCGTTTTAACCTGCTTCGTTTTTGTATACGCATTTTATTACTAAAACATTTCACGGTTTCGTTTTTATCTTGTATTATTTCTCGCGTGGGTATACTGAAAACCGACCCAGCATAATTGGTAAAGCACTCGGCATGCATTCCTTCTGGTCCCGAGTTCGATCCCTGGCAAGGAATGAGTGGCGTTTTATTTTTTCCTCTTGTCCTGGCTCGCAACGGGGCTTTTGTTTCACTAGTTACGGTAGTATACCGAAAACTGTCGTGGCTCAACTGGTAGAGTATGCGGGAGGAGGATGTTGGGGTACCGAGTTCGAAACTCAGTGGAGGTGTATTTTTTTATGCGAACTCTCATTTTTTTCTTTCTTTCTTCAGTAGCTTGCGGCCCAGGCCCTGTTTCGGGTCCGATTGTTTTCCTTCCTTGCTAAGCCCACAACAATCCAAATAAAACCCTAAACAAACACATGTCTACCTCCATTATAAAACATCCTAAAAACCCTACAGTATACCCACGTTTTTACTACTCAGCAGACACAAATCCCGATTAACATTCCTCCTGCTCATCGTTCTACCTTCCTCCATTTTCGAAACCAAGAAGCTAAAACACCAGAACCGACTTCTCCTTCTTCCTCGAAGAGCTATCATTTTCCCCTCTCGAAGCTTCATCCCATAAGCCGATACTGCCCGTTTCCTTCGTATTTCGATTTCGGTTGCGATTACCGGCAGAGTAAGTTTCGTCTTAACTCATTTCGTTCTGCATGTTTCCTCTCTGATAACTTCTCCTCTTCGATTTTCGCCCAAGTGAACCGAATCGGCAATGGCTCTACTGGGTGCGAGGAATGTGGTTCTCCGGAAGCTAATTTCCGACGTTAATATCAACTCTCGCACTCCAGACCTCGTTTCCTTTCCTCTTGTTTCAAAAACGTCAAGATTTTCGTCGTCCTTGCTTTATTTCGTTTTCGACTGCAAATGAATGCCAAGTCTATTATAGATTTTGGTTTCGTTAAGCTCATAAACAAGTCGAATACCCCCCTTTTTATCTTCTCGTCGTTTACGTGAATGCGCTAAGCTACCGTGAATACCGGACTCCAAAAATGGGTCTATGGGTTCGAAAATTGCAGAAAACCATGTTGTTTGTTTGTTTCTGCTAGGATTTTCTTTCAATTTCTCCTAAGACTCTTGAGAATCGATTTTGATGAACTCCGGTTTCGCCATCTTTACTCCCTGTTGGCATTGAAAGGATACTAAATCTGGTATGGATGTTTGAAGTCCATGGACAGAGGCGAAAGCGTTTACTATACTTGGCTTTTACGATTGAACCCACCTGTTCATACTCGGTTTTGATACTAGCTTGTGAAGGAGAGTAGACTGATCTGTTTTCAGTCTTAGAATCTGTTTATGTTACCCTTAATCCCCCTTTGGAACTGGATAAGTCATCGTTGTTAATTATATTCGTGCCTAAGCTGCGGTAGATTCATAGGGAGCATTTGATTTGCTCATCCTGTTTGGTGATTCGATTTTAATCCATGGGTGAACCCGCAAAGATTGGGTTGCTGTCTAGAGTTTTGTTTTGCCTGTCACCCAGCTTATCTGTGTATCAAGAACTAATGCTCTGTTTAGTCTCTTTTGGTTTTGAGTTGCTTGCAGGAGATTTCTGTACTCCCTCTCGGTACTAAACCCTAACTCTTGTTATCTGTTGATTTCACTAGTGAAACATTGTCTGCTTCATACCTGTCTCTTGATGTTTATGCCTAGTTTTAATATTCGTTTTGCCTCTGAAATTGCTCAGTCCGGTTGCTTATTTGCTGATGTTTATATCCACGGTGTGTAATGTTAACTCTGAATCTGTTACATCTTCTTTTTCTCTTGGCAGTTCGGTTGATAGACTGATGCATCACAAACAAAAATGATGCGGGGTTGGTTTTGGCTGTTAAGTCCGCATTTCTCACTGCTAGTGTTTGATCCATCAAAGAATTAGAACTTGGCAATATCTGTATGCGAATAGTCAAAACTTTTTTTTTGTGTTGTTATGAAGCATGTCTGTAAATCCCGACTGGAAATATAGGTCATATTTGTACCATCCGACTTTTCCACATAATTTGGTAGGTTCATAAACAACTCAACTTTGGCTTTAAAGAACGTTGAGCAGAAGTGATTAAAAAGAAAATTTGATCCGTTTGTTCTAGGTCTCTGTCTGTTTTGTTTAAGTGACCCATGACTTTCTCTGTATTCAAGTTTCAAATCATTTTGCTCACTGGTTATTCATGTACATGTTTTGTTCACAGTTTTCTGCTCACTTATAATTTTCTGTTTTGATCCATGTCCTTAACCTGCGCTTATTTGTACATGTTCTACCCTTTATTTGTACATGTTTACAGTTTCTGTTTAAATCCTTGTATATATTAATCTATTTACTAAGCCCTAGTTACTAGACCTTTAGGACCAAGCCTTAGGATAGAGGGTGAACCCTAAGATTTAGGTGAGCCATGGTCCCACCTAATAAGCTGGGTAATCCCTAAAGCCAAACCACATCTTGTAATAATTTGTATTAATTTAAACACCTTCCTCAGATTTCATTCTAGTACGATCCATTGTTCTTTTCGAATCCTCCAAAGCTTAAACCAAGCCCCAGATTGTCTCTTTTACTCTTTTCCTGACTTTGTTTAATTTTTCAAAACCTTCTCTGATTTCTTCAAACTTGCCCATTTGCTTTGACCCGGCCCAAGGTTCAATCCAAACCCAAACCCAATCCGGCCCACTAATCCAATCCGGCTCAATGCCCGATTCAAACCAGGCCCAACCGTCTCAAATCAACCTAAGCCCGCACCAGCCCAAAGCCGGCCCAAACCCAAACCCGACCCAATACCCATATGCAGCCCAGCCTAAAGCCGGCCCAAATCCAAGCTTGGCCCACTTCCAAACTCAGCCCATCCCAAATCGACCTAAAGCCCAATCCGGTTCAACCCCACCAAGTCCAAAACCTAAAGACCCAAGTCCAAAGACCCAAGTACACGGCCCCAAGTCCACACTCGGCCCAACACCCATGACCCAAACCCAATCCGACCCACTAATCCAATCCGGCCCAAGGCACAATTCAAACCTGACCCAAATTCTTGACCCAGCCCGATGCCCACAATCGGCCCAAAATTCGAAGCCCAAACTTACTCACTCTACCCGGCCCAAAAGCCCAAAAACCCGAAGCCCAAGCCCAAAAACCCGAAGCCCAAGCCCAAAAACCTGAAGCCCAAGCCCAAAAACCCGAAGCCCAAGCCCAAAAACCCGAAGCCCAAGCCCAAAAACCCGAAGCCCAAGCCCAAAAACCCGAAGCCCAATACTACATGATCCAAACCCATGGTCCAAAACCATAAAAGGCCCATGTCTCAAACAAGGCCCATGTCTCAAACAAGGCCCATGTCTCAAACAAGGCCCATGTCTCAAACAAGACCCATGTCTCAAACAAGGCCCAAGTCTCAAACAAGGCCCAAGTCTCAAACAAGGCCCAAGTCCACAAACAAGGTCCAAGTCCACAAAGCCTAAATCTATAAGCCCACAACCAAACCAAGTCCATAAAAATCAAACCAAGACCACAAGAATCAAACCTTGACCCGAATGTTGACCTTTGACCCAGTCCGACTTTGACCTGGCCCGTTTTCCAATCCTTGCCTAAATCCAATTCCAACCCAATTCAATTCAATTTGGTCCAATCCAATTTAAATTCAATTCAATTTAGCCCATTTGAATTCAACCCAATTCATCTTCAACTCAGTTCAACTCGATTTGATTCATTCAATTCAGCCCAAATTCAAACCAAACTTGTAAATTCCATTCAAAATCCAAAAATCCAGATAATCCCCCTTCTCGAATTTCAAACAGTCTTTTTATTCAAAGTTCACCAAGTTTTCAAAGAAACCATTTTGTAGAATTTTAAAGGAAAAACTCTTCTCACATCACAGAAAACTCTTCTCTATTGCAGAAAGTTCTTCTCACACATACAGAAAGTTTTCTCCCAAAACATTTCTCAAAATCAGTGTCTCTTTACCGAGAATTCCGAACAACTTCAAAAGTTTTCCAACTCAGTTTTTTAACTCAAATAAACCGCTTTCGGGGAACAAGTAATGTCTAACCCCTTCAAAACATTTCCTCCATGGTTAGGACATCACTTGTCTTCCTTCCCAAAAAATAAAAATCCGAGGCGGGGCACTGGGGTCATAACCTCCCTTGTCGCAGTCTGGATCCCTTTAGGCGGGGCATTAGGGTGACAAACCTCCCCTAATTGCAGCTTAGATTTTTACAAGGCGGAGTGCTAGGGAAGTAACGACCTTCCTAGTTGCAGCCGGGATTTTAGAATCGTCTAACTCCCTTCCGCTCGATTTCAATGTTTTCGGATTTTAATGTTTTAAAACCCGGGAGTTAGAGACATTATTAGGGTTCGACCGAGAACATCTCATTCATGGTGTTTCTCTCTAAATCCTATTTTTCGACATAAATTCATTGCCCCATCTTTCGAGCCTCAGCACTTACCATTAATTAAGTGTCGTGTTCGAGGGGGTACATAGGGTAATCCCTTAGGATTATCCGCCCTTTTTACAACAAAAATGATTTTCGATTTTAAAACTTTAAGAGAGACAGTTTTGACAATCATTCCTCCAAACAATTCAGTCCACCATTATCTCACTCTAGATTCGAAATATCCCAAAACATCAACCCTTTCATAATCTCAAATCCGAAAAACCCGGGATCTCTACTCAAACTTCAATTGCCTCACACACTCAAATAATCTTCAAAACTCCAAATCACTTCATACCCAAATCTTCATTCAAACTCCAACTCGCATTAAACTCAAATCCCCTTACAAATTCCAACTTCATTAAAACTTCCAAAGTCTCACAGGCTCGAGCGTCTCATAGACTCGAACATTTCACGAACTCGAATGTCTCACAGACCCGAGCGTCTCACAGACTCAAATCATTCTGAGATTTCAATGTCTCATAGACCTGGGCGTCTCACAGACTCTAACCTCCCAAAACCCGAACTTCTTGAAATTCGAATCCTTCTGAATCTCAAACACTACAAATATCTTCAAGCCCCACAAACATCAAAAATTTTCAAACCCAAAACCGTGAACTACGTAAGGTCTGATCTCAACAGGGAGTTGAGTACGTAGGCAGCCCATCTAGGGTGCGACCCCATTCCGAACAAAAAACCTTCTTCCCCTCTGAGGTGACGCTCATATCTCTCAAAACACGTAAGCCTTCTTCGGCTCCCACAAACTTCATACCATCAGACTCCAAGTCTTGTCTATTCACTCAACCTCAAACTTTTCCCAAATCTTCATTCTATACTCTTTTGAATTCACCAATTCTTCTTCTTGGCGCTAGCTTGGCAGAAAAGCTCGCCTCATCCACTCTCTTTCTCTCCTCCCATCTCAATCCTATCCTCTGGCTTTAATTGAATCTCTCTAATAAGGTTTTGAAAGAAGGCAATCCCGACAATTGGAGACCGAGGTTTCCTCGGGCACCAATCTAAAGTCGTGGTCGTTGCCACTTCTAAGGGGTGTAACCCAGTGCGAACCCACAATAGAATCTCTTATTTGATCAGATAAGTCCTATCCTTAGGCAGCAAATTCAGAGTCAACCAGCGGTTCTTAGAACCCTCCTCCACTCCCTTCCTAGTTCCTTAGGTCAAACTAGGTGGCGACTCTAGTCAATTCCGCCCTTAGGGCATAAGTCCGCGTGGAGCCCATTGAGAGCGGGTGTAGTGTTCACTAACATTCCCCATTAAGCTTTCTGGGAAAGACGGACGATGAAGTAGGTATTTGAGGGATGCCGAGGTGACAGGTATTCACCCTCCACAGAATGGCAGTTTGTAGGATCTAGACTTCTCAGTCAAAACCATTTAGATAGACCCCCCCTCATACCGAAAAATCACCCTCCACACAATGGCGACTCTGCTGGGGAAAACTTGAGTAAGTTTTTCTCAAACTCAAGGAAGACTGAACTCCATTCAAAATTGTCGGGATTCCCCAACTTCTCTTAAAACCTTCAAGAGATTCTTTTCAAAGCCTCTAAGATTATTCTACTCCACACTTAGAGTGTGTACCTGATGAGGACAGTTAGGATTTGATAGATCCTCAACAAACATGACAACAATTGGGTTAATAATTAGCTCACGATTAGAAAGAGACACTTAGGATTGAATGAAGCTAACTTCCCTTTAGGTTAATATACAACCAATTTGGAATCACTTTCAAGATAAAACTCTTAGCAGATAGGATGATACTGACTTCATCGCTTTTATATTTGTGTTGTGATTGTGGGGTGCATGGGAGGGTAGCTTAGGACATGCATTCCTCTGTGTCACCTGATTTATCCACGAGTCACGGAATCCCGACCGGTCCACGGTTGATTTCCCATGAGCTGGGTCATTTATCTAAATGGCTAACCCACGGGGCAAGAAAGTCATCGACCTACGCCCTGCAGGCTCATGATCCAAAATATCCTCCATTATCCGAGTTTAAGCCAGCATATAGTGAACCATGAGCCTTCAGTGTCCAGCTGCCTAATCCGGTGTCTAAGACGGGTTTTACGGGTAGCCACCCTCTTGTATGCCGCCTGTTTGACCACCCTTCTACTTTACCCTGAAGATTGCATGGGCTCAGTTCTCCATTGTTCCTCTGCACCACGGGTGTCTCTAAAGCCCAATGTCACGCTACACGTCCATAGAGGATCCCGTATTTACCGGATACCCATACATGGCACAACGTAGTTAGTGAATAATTTGGACTTTAGACACACCTGACCGTGCAGATGACGAGAGACTCGTTCCCATGCAGTACTTCCCCGAGTTTCCCGAAAAGTGGGGTGTTGTCGGATCATCACTGGCCGTGGCGTATGTTTCCATATCACTTCGGGTGTCCTGACCTTTCGAACTTAAGCACTCCGGACTTTCTTGATAACGTGCCTCGCAAGGGGCATAGCAGAGAAAAACCCCGAGAGATGACAGTGAAGGGACGACGGTTCCCCCGGTGAGACAGGGTCATAATTGACCTGGAAAGTGATTATCCCAACATTAACACTTACAACTCCACATAAAAAAATAACCACGATTTACTTTATGCTATACATGTGTGCATAAATGTTTGGGGT
The DNA here is from genome assembly GCA_023374045.1 of Limonium bicolor. Taxonomy (NCBI): domain Eukaryota; kingdom Viridiplantae; phylum Streptophyta; class Magnoliopsida; order Caryophyllales; family Plumbaginaceae; genus Limonium; species Limonium bicolor. The sequence continues at coordinate 263,203,987 of CM041782.1, read as the reverse complement.
TTTAAAACCTGTCACTTCACCGTTGTTGCATTGAAGTGTTATTACCAAAACAGTCTTCAAAAATCGATTTCGAATAACCTACTTTTTGCAAACGAATTTCAAAAGGGTTTTCAAAATTAGTCTTTCAACTTTTTAAACTAGTTTCCATTTCCAAAAGCAAAGGCCGTGCTATTAATTGCTGGGTCATCCCCTTAATCAAGACTCATCACATTCTTTCCCTTTGTTTTCCTTTCACTACTTTCTTTTGCAGATCTAATCATGTTCAACAGATTGGTACCAGTACCAGGAGAGGAAAAGAAACGCCGAAGGGCCCAAAGAGAATCAGGGGAGGCATCCGCAGCCAGAACGCAAGTCCAGCCCTCCACTTACCAACAAGAGATGAATGAGGAAAAAGATTTTGCCCGAGAGCTTCTGGATCGGTGCATAGAAATGAAGGATACATGCAAGCCACTCTTGATCGGACTAGCATACCTATGCAAGGTTGACATGGTTTACGAAGCTTTATTCGAGTCCGTCAGCTACTGGGACCCAGCAGACCATCTATACCGTTTCTTTCTGCAAGAGCTGATCATACTGCCCGCTGAGATGGATACATTCCTCAAGATAAAGCCACATCAGGAGATGCCAGTTATCCCCATCGATCGAAGTCAAACCCCGAAGTTCGCAGCCAGATTCTTGGAGGTCAACCTGGAGCAGGTTGAAAACTTTGGGCATATGGGTTTGAGCTTACGTAATCTCCTGAACCAGTTCTACAGACCTTATATCTCATGTGAAACCCGAAGACGTGTGCTGGATCTATGCATCATGGGGCTTTATCTCTTTAGACAAAGAGGCTTAAGAATGAATCCGCGGGTAATATACTTATTAGAAGCCTTTGAGAAAGGTTGCAGCATTGGAACAGTAGTGGTGGCTGAGATAGTTCGATCCCTAGACCGATGGAAAGAAGAAGGAGCTATAGAGACCTTCTTCATGGGCAGTCCTTTGCTCCTTCAGATATGGTTGTTTGATCACTTATGGGTACTACCTTGGTCCTCTAAGTATGTGAAGGTCAATATGGACACATATATGACAGCACGAAAGCGGGAGATGAAACCAGATGGGGGATGGAGAGTCTTCTTCCGGGATATTACTAGTGACAAACAGATCAAGTGGGTCATCAAGGATTGGGATGTCCAAGGAGGGGCCGTCCAATCAGCGGGTAACAATGGTCTGATCCTCATCGGCCTTGATAGATTCATCACTATCTATCCACAGAGGGGGATGCGGCAATTTGGGCGTGAACAGACCATCCCGGGAGCAAGTATAGAGGGCTTCAGAAACCACCGATACACAGATCCTACAGCCAGATATCTTACCCAAGCCTACCGCTCCGGGATGAAATGGGCTGTCCTCGATATTGATCCATATTACATGAGCTTAGGTCCTGAATATTCAGCATGGTTGGAAAGCAGAATTGATAGATTGATACCCCACGCCTATTCTTTGGAGCATTCGATGATCAAGCATGATCCCCGCCTTCCGATCGTAGAAAGCCTACAACTTTCGGAATTTGATGTCTCGCAGAAGAAGAGAAGAGAAAAGAAACGACAGAGAAAGGAAAAAGAGAAACGGCAAAAAAAGGAAAATAAGGAGCTGAAGCGTCAGCAAGCCACGGGTTGATTGGCTATGTATTAGATTTGACTATTCGGATATAGTTATCCCCTCTTTTGGATTTGAATGTAACTCCCTTTCCCCCTTATTATGGAGCTCGGCTATGTAATTAAAATTTGACTATTCGGATGTAGTTTTCCCCCTCTTTTGGATTTGGATGTAACTCCCCTTTCCCCTTATTGCGGAGTTCGGCTATGTAATATTATCTAACGTTGGATTAACTAATATTATGTTTTCCCCTATGAACTCGGATGTAACCCCCATTTTCCCCGATATATGCAACCTCGATTGAGCAATGAAATAGTACGGCGTTTATTCTTGGAAATGGAAATTGGCTTGTGCGCCTTTTCCGCATTATCATTTTACGAAAGGATTTAATTTTTGAAACACCTCGTTTCACCAACATTGGGGACGACCTCCTCTTTTGCTTTATCATTTTATGAAAAGGATTTACGCTCATACTAACATCTTCCACGCATTCCATATTCCCTGGTATCGCAGAAACCAACCAGAGCAAAGCAGAGTGTCAGGAGTTTTCTTCTAGTTTTACCAACATTACTCGACTGTGGAAAAGAGATTCCCGGGGCAGGCTGGCCAGTGACACCGCGACCGAAACCTCATCCGAAACTATGGATCCAAATCTGATTAATCCAACTGCCTCAGAAGGCGCCCCAACCATCCCGGCTGTTAAGGCAAGTGCAGTTGTAGGAGCTAGCGGCGGTAGCTCACGTCTTCCTGATCCAAGTATTCTCTACCGTATGCTAGAACAGTCAACAAGAAATGAGAACATGCTGAAGCAAACTGTTGAAAGGCTGGAGGAGCAATTGCGCAGGAGAGGTCAGCTAAGGGAAAGGATCCATACCTTACTGACCCCGATGAGGATTATATTGAGGATTCCTCCCCACACCCCAACCGAGTCTGGAGCAATCAAAACCCTATGTTCAACACCAACATACCACAACCGACCACAGGGAAAGAACGCACCACCATCCACCCAGTCACCACAACTTTTCAAACGGCTGACCTACTCTCAGGAGCACCCCTGCCACCTCCAATCATGACCACGGTCCCTACAGTACCAACCACCTTCCCCAGACTACCACCGTTCCCACCTGCCGGAGCCACTGTCCAAACAGCCCATCTATACCAAGCCAAACAGCCTGAATTCATTCATCCCAACTCACCACACCCTGACCCCATCCAACTCAATCAATACCAGTACACCACCCCCGGACATGCTGTCCGTTTTGAGGAAGCAATTCCCCAGACCCAACTGTTACCCCAACCATCTAACCATTTGATTCATGGTTACAGCTAAGCCCCGCCTGCTGAGCATCTTCCGCTTGACCTCAACCAAATAAAGAAATCCCTGAAAGAAGAGCTACTGGCAGAGATGCAGCTCGGGGAGAGGGCGAAGATGTTGGGTTTTCGTCAGTTCCAACTAAGACCAAACTCCAAATTGCCCGAAAATCTAAAACTGCCGGAAATCTCTAAATACTCCGGAAAAGGGGACCCTAGGCATCATCTCGCCCAGTTTGATCGGGTCATGACTATGTATGGGCTAGATGATGAGATGAAGATAATCTGTTTCCCCAGTTATCTTGAAGGGTCAGCCCAAACTTGGGTATCAAGAATGGATTTCTCAGGGAAAAAGTTAGAAGAGGTCTATCAGGCTTTCGTGGAGCAGTACAGTTATAACACTCACCTAGGGGTCACCAGGAGAGACCTAGAAACAATGAGACCAAGAAATCACGAGACAGTGATGGAGTTCATCACTAGATGGAGAGAGAAGGCGGGCCTGATATTAGACCGCCCCAGTGAAGATGAACAAATCAGAATCATAATTGATTGTCTAGAAAATCCTTGTTCAGATTACCTCAAATCCTTGGGGATTTGTGACTTCAAACATTTGAAAGCAGCTGCCACGGCTGCAGCTGAAGAACTAGCTCTGGCCGGAAAGTGCAGGCCTACATTTCCAAGGAACATTTCCCCGACAGTCGAACTACCAAAACAAGCAGTCCAAGACGGACACGAGCAGTAAGTTTGTTCCTACTCCACCAACCAATCAACCCCCACCACCAGTGTTTCAAGCCCAAGTTAGTGGGTCGACTTCAAACTATTCTGCAACTCCACCACCGAACAGTTACCAGTCCCAGCCAAGGAGAAATTACACGAGTCTAGGCATGCCGATGGGCAAGGCCTATGAGAAGTTGAAGAAGAGTGGATTCTTATTGAGGCACCCGAATCCAAAACCCGGAGTAACTCAGATGGGGCTTGACCTCAACAGCCTATGCGAGTATCACATGATCAAGGGACATAGTACTGATAATTGCCGGGCCTTGCGGCATGCCATTCAGGACTTGATCGATGCTGGGGAGGTAGAATTCCCGAAAACTAATCCGAATACTCAGAACAATTCTATCCCCAAGCGTGAATATGATGAGTCTGATGGGAGAAGAGAAGAAGAGTCAGATGTTAGCAGAATCACAAGGATCCATGCCATCGAGAACTCCTCTGAGCCAGCAATCAAGCACACCCCCTCCGATCGTACTATCTCCGGAGCTAGACGCCTTCCGAGTCGTCGTCCAGAAATCCACATGATATTCACCAAATGCATGAGTATCTAGCTATGACGCATGAGATACGTGCTACAGTCGAGCGTCTAGTAGGGCAAGGAAGGGTGTCTATCATCACCCTGTTGATAGTAGGGCGGCAAATGGAAAAGAACCTAGAGTTACTCGTGGGACTGAATCTTGAGGCACGAGAGCTCTACAACACTATGAAGCATTGGAGGTGGTAGAAGCTTGGTGCCGACAGAAGGTTGCCGAAAGAGAGGAAGGAGAACTGAGTGCAGTGTCATCCTGATCACCAACGAGGATGATGGTCCGCCTGCGGTAACCCCGATCAGGGCACCTCTTTTGATCAAAGATGAAGATCTAAGTCAGACTCACCATCTTACCCGTTCAGGAAAACACTACAAGCCGGTCGAGCTTGCTGAAGAGACCGTGTCATTACCCCAGAAAGTGCATGATCTCACTTTGAGTGAATCGGAAAGTAAATTGGCTGGAGAAGAAGAATTGCTCAAGAAGTTGAAGAGCACGAGCATCCCAATCACAATCTGGTCCCTGTTGACCATGTCAGAGGAACACAAGAATGCAGTGGCCCGACATCTTAAAATGGATAAGAAACAAACGGTCAGTGTAGACACCATTGTAGCCCACTTGACCCAGACCCCTGCTATGGCAATCACCTTCACGGATGAGGAAATCTCCCGCCAGTCTGGACGAGCCCTTTACATATCTGTAAAAGCCGGGGGTTTCAATGTCCCCAAGACACTCATCGATGACGGTGCTGAAGTAAATGTCTGCCCGCTGCGTGTTGCTCGGCACATGGGGTATAACGATCTCAAACCTGTGGAGATGACTTTAAGCGCATACGATAACAGCCACAGGAAAGTCTTGGGGATGATCACCCTGCCAATCCTAATCGAGGACGCTTCCTTCTCTATCGAAGTGATGGTCATTGATATTTCTTCCACCTTCAACTTATTGCTGGGCCGGAATTTCATTGACCAAATCAAGGGTGTGCCCTCAGTAGTCCACCAAAAGCTCAAGTTTAAGCATGAAGGACGGATCGTGGAGGTGCTAGGAGAGGCAAGGAATGAATCCCAACTGTTCGAGATCAAAGCGCCAGGTCAACAGGAGCTAACCCTTGGAGGGTTCACAGTGACGAAACCGGCGCAGCAGGTAAGTCAAACTTCTTTCATCACTCCTCTCTACTTCGACCCTAGTGTCTATAGCCCCGCATCACAGCACATGATGTCTCGGATGGGCTACAAACAGGGGAATGGATTAGGAAAGGAGCTACAGGGCATGGTAGAGCCGTTAGCACCATATGCTGGAGGCCGAGGAGCCGGCTTAGGATTCACAGAAATGCCAGGTACGATGTTGACAGATTCACATGTAAGAGTCCCCATAGATTTTTTCTTACCAGTTAACCTTGAACCATGTGTATCTGTGAGTTGTGAAAGCAGAAAGCAGTTCAAGCTCAGGGAAGTCAGGAGACAATGGAGTGGGAGAGCTGGTGGACCACTTCACTTCCCCTCTACTCATGCCTTGAGGACCATGACGACAAGGGATGCGACCAAGGAATGCCCGAGGACGCAGCGGAGAGCAGTGTCACGACCAAACCAGTCATCAAGGACCCCGCACCCTCGGTAGATGGCCATGGAGCGTGTCTTGTCGTCTATCATAAGAGAGAGGAGCTGATTTTCCAGGAGCCATACTCAATCAGTCTAGTAGATAGTGATAGTAGTAGCAGTAGTGATAGCGGTAGTTCTTGTAACGCTGACGATGAAAGTGGTATCTGTCTTAACTTTGACGAAGAAGAAAGAGTGGGGGAGCCACCATTTTCCGCTGTAAAAATGGTGGCAATTTTCTAACAATCACTGAGTTACCCAGCTCTTCGAATATTAATGAAAGTTCAGTTTATTCAGAAAATTCATCTCTTTTGTCACTTGATTCAATGCAAAACTATGAGGCAGAAGAAGAAGAATATGACGAGGAGAATATGCCTCCCACAGAACAATATTCCACCCACACTCAGATTGTAGAGGACACTGTAGCAATAAACATCGGAACACCTGATAACCCCAAAACTTACAAGTTGGTTTGGGTCTGAGTGAAACGGAAAAACGTGACTTGACTTCCCTGCTAATTGAATATGTCGATGTTTTTGCTTGGAGCTACGCAGACATGCCAGGGATTGACCCCGACATTGTCCAACACAGAATACCGTTGTACCCAAATGCCAAACAAACTAAGAAACAGCGTTTGAGAAGAAAACCGAGCACCAATTGAAAGTGAAAGAGGAAGTTGAGAAGTTGTTACGTGTTGGCTTCATTCGGGTCGTCAATTACCCCGATTGGCTAGCCAATATCGTAGCCGTCCCAAAGAAAAATGGAAAGGTGCGAGTATGCATCGATTTTCGGGACTTAACGAGGCAGCCCCAAAGACAGCTTCCCTTACCCCACATTGATATCCTTGTGATAATACTGCCCAACATGCACTACTGTCATTCATGGATGGGTTTTCAGGTTACAATCAGATTCGAATGGCTGTAGAAGATCAGGAAAAGACGTCTTTTATTACACAGTGGGGAACCTTTTGTTACGTGAACATGCCTTTGGCTTGAAAAATGCTGGAGCCACGTATCAAAGGGCCGCCACTACCTTATTGCATGATATGATTCACAAGGAAGTGGAGGTATACGTAGATGACATGATTGTCAAAGCTGCCCAACGGGAGGACCACTTGATAAATCTGAGAAAGTTCTTTGATCGGATGCGGAAGTACCAGATGAAGCTAAACCCCGAGAAATGTACATTCGGAGTGACCGGAGGAAAGCTTTTGGGCTTCATGATCACTACTCGAGGAATCGAGGTAGACCCGGATAAGATAAAGGCCATTCAAGAAATGCCTCCTCCAAAGACCGAAAAAGAAATCAGAGGTTTTTTAGGCAGAATTCAGTACATCAGAAGGTTCATCATGCAGCTAACCGAGACTTGTGAGCCTATCTTCCGTCTGCTGAAGAAGAAAGACATCTAAAGTCTGGAATGAACAGTGTCAGGAAGCCTTTGAGAAGATAAAACCTATTTGCAGAACCCGCCCGTCTTGGTACCGCCCCAGGAGGGCAAGCCAATGATCCTTTACCTCACTGCCCGAGAAACGTCAATGGGCGCCATGCTGGCCCAGGAACAAGGATCCCCACCGCGTGAAAAGTCAATCTACCATATCAGCAAGAAATGGGTCGATGCAGAAACACGATACTCTGACATCCACAAATTTTGTGCTGCTTTGGTCTGGGCTACGAAGAAGCTAAGGCACTACTTGTTAGGCCAAGAGGTTCATCTGATTGCACGCATGAACCCTATAAAGTACCTTCTGGAAAAGCCAATTCTAGACGGTCGCTTATCCAGATGGTCCCTATTGTTGTCTGAATTCGATATCACTTTCAAAATTCAAAGTCAATCAAAGGGAGTGCCATAGCCGAACACTTAGCAGAATGCCCAGTAGCGTCCGAGTTCTTTGGCAATGACGATTTCCCAGACGAGCAAATCATGACATTACGAAAAACTTGCTGGAGGTTATACTTTGATGGTGCCGTCAACCATAAGGGTAAAGGGGCAGGGATCTTGTTGATCCACCCTGAAGGGGATCTACTTCCAGCTGCTGTAAAAATCAATTATCCGGTCACTAACAACATGGCAGAATACGAAGCCTGCATCCTGGGACTTGAAATGGCATTAGAATTGCAAGTGGAGGAGTTAGAGGTTTTTGGCGATTCTAATCTCGTTATTTCGCAAGTCAATCAGACTTGGGAGATCAGAGAAGAACGATTGATCCCCTACCATGACTACCTTTCATACTTGATCACCTGCTTTCGAAATGTGACTTTCAAGCATGTGAACCGGAGCAAGAACATCTTTGCCGACTCTTTAGCCTCTCTGGCTTCAGTGGTCCAAGTACCGACCGGTTCGCTATACTTCCCCTTGTGGATAACCATGACTAATACACCCTCGTTTGAGATTGGAGCCATCGAGACAGGGGAAGTAGAGGATGAGTGGTTTGTGGACATCGAGAATTTCCTCAGAAGAGGAGAGTATCCGCCCGAAGCCACTAAGCAGGACCGCATCGCGCTAAGAAGAATGTCAAATCAGTATGTGGTCTGCGGAACCAGGATCTATAAGAGAATGCCGAATGGAGTCCAACACTTGTGTGTGACCCGAAGAGAGGCTGATAAGATCGTCGAGGACGTCCACGAGGGAGTATGCGGGACCCATGCTAGAGGACATTCCCTATCCCGGAAAATCCTCAGACTAGGGTACTACTGGACAACAATGGAAGCCGATTGTCACGAATTCGTGAAAAAGTGCGCCAAGTGTCAGACCCATGCTAACTTGCAACACCTGCCTCCTCTACCCCTAACAGCCATGGCGGCTCCTTGGCCGTTCTCTATATGGGGAATCGACATCATTGGAGAAATCCACCCCAAAGCTTCAAATGGACACCGCTACATCCTTGTGGCGATAGATTATTTCAGCAAATGGGTAGAGGCACGGTCATTCGCAAACATCGGATCAAGGCAAGTCGCCCAGTTCATTGAACGAGATATCATATGCCGATACGGGGTTCCATCAGAGTTTGTATCCGACAACGGTCCTCAATTCGACGGAGACACCATCCGGGTCATGGAAAAATACAACATCCGTTACCATAGGTCCTCCCCATACAGACCTCAGACTAATGGAGCAGTCGAAGCCGCCAACAAAGCCGTAAAAAGCGCACTGGCAAAAATGGTTGAAACGTACAGAGATTGGCCGGAAAAGCTACACTATGCTCTCTGGGGTTACCGCACTACTGTCAGAACTGCAACCGGAGCCACCCCGTATTCCTTGGTGTATGGGTCAGAATGTGTTTTGCCAATCGAGCTTGAAATCCCCACTCTTCGGGTCACTAACGAACTGAGAATTGTTGAAAGTGATTGGTTGCAACAGCGTTATGACAGTCTTGCCCTTCTTGATGAGAAACGCCTTCAGGCATTATATCACATCCAGGGTTACCAGAAGAGAATGGCTAGAGCGTTCAACAAAAGGGTCAAAGAACGTAACATCCAAGTGGGCGATCTCGTCCTAAAAGAACTGAGGAAAGATTTACCAGACCCACGAGGGAAGTTCAGACCGAACTGGGTGGGCCCTTATCTGGTCAAAGAAATAACCCCTCATGGTGCTGTATTACTCACAGATTTGGACGGGGAAGAGTTTCAAAGCCTTGTCAATCTTGACCGGCTGAAACGATATTATGTCTGAACCGTCATAAAAACCCCAAAAAAAAAAACAACAACACACGCATTCATTCAAAAATCCAAAAAATGCATCCACGAAATGCATCCATAAAAAAAATGCATCCACAAAAATGCATCAAAAAAAAAATGCATCCACACAAAAATGCATCAAAGGCCGCCGAATTCTTGTATCATTTTCCCCGAAGAGGTCTTGAAAGGATCTCTAATCTCCCGTGAGAGTTGAGTGCATGAGAGAAACACAGAGCGTGCAAAACCCAGAGCGCTTGATGCATTTAAATTTCAAAACACCATGTGAGGATCCCCCTTCACGGAACTAAATATTGATGAGAAAAGCGCGTTACCATTCATGTCAAAATTTGAGAATAGTAGAGGAAACAATTATCTGTCGATAGGGATGACGAGGCACCTAGGATCGAAGAAAACCTCCACAAGGCCAAAAGCCTTATTGACCCTGAAAACGATCCCTTAGTGAACCCCGCTGGGCATTTCATTGAGAATCCTTTTGAAAACAGCTCCACGATATACCACCCTACATCACACAACCATTCACCCCTGCAAGAGAGGATAAACGAGCTGGAGCCATGGTTCCTTCCCCACCGTTTAAAACATGGAAGAAAGCTTGAAAGAGATGCCCAAAGAGGATAAAAATGGGAGAAGCGGAGCACAAGATGCTCAAAATAGTAAATAGAGGAAATGAAAATTTCACACCACTCGATGTCTCCACACTCGATAAATAGATGAGACCAGAAATGTCAAACATGAAGAAGTGCAAATAGACTACTCAAAGAAAGTGCCAAATCAAAAATGAGAACACATAATAATCCGCACAAAGGTGAAAAGAGTCCAAAATCACTCCATCCATGGTGAAGGTGAAGCATATCCTCCGTTGCACCAAAGCTACACAATCCTCAAACAAATCCTCCAGTCCCATATGACATACCCTGCAGCCCCGTTATAACCCATCGAAAGACCTCCGACTTAGAGATGATATTTGCTTGATTCGAAGAGTACCAAATTTGAAACATGAAAGGCCACAACGCGTCCGATCTGACAATACGCACACAAACGAGCGTCAAAGAAATCAGGAAGGTAGAGAAGAAACGAGTGTTCATCACCCCGATTAAAGAAAGCCTAACTGACCTTATGAAAGGAAACGGAAAGGTAAGAGATCCCGAGAGACCTCTTTTGGGTAGATTTTTCAAGAAAGAAGTGGCTAGAAATGACTAATCTGACTTAACTAGAATTCTTGGCTGAGCTCACCTTGACACGACCTCCTCGTTGCATTCAATCATATCAAAAAAAAATGCATGTAGAATAGATTTGCATCCATCGGTTCGGACATAATATCCTACACCACGGAAAGAGAAGAATGAGTATGCTCCTTTAGAAGGGGAAGCCACAGCACAGAGCCTGTCTCCTTCACCAACCGGCACGACAGCAATTCTTGGAGACCGCACAGCCATCAAAACAAAGGATCAAAAGTCTTCGGGTGCTGTTCAAAGAAAATGCCCCGCAAGACATCCCCCCTCACCACCGAATTCCTCACTCGCCAAAATTCATGAACTACGTAAGGTCTGATCTCAACAGGGAGTTGAGTACGTAGGCAACCCTCTGAGGGTGCGACCCCGTCCCAAACAAAAACCCCTCCTCCCCTCGAACCACGAGGTCGTTGCCTTCACTCTTTGGAGGAGCTCGCCTCAATCAAGAAAATCATCCCGGGACTATACCGGAGCCATCTCAGAGCCGTACCGGAGCCAACCGATCAAAATGGAGCCATCCGATCATACCGGAGCCCCGGATCATATCGAAGCCAAACACATCAACCCTCCCAGAGTCGTTGCTCACAAGGGAGCCACAGATCAAACTGGAGCCATCTGATCATACCGGAGCCCTTAGATCATATCGAACCCAAACCCATCAAGCATCCCAGAGTCGTTGCTCACAAGGGATCACATACCAAACCGGAGCCATCTCGAACTCTGGAGCCAAGAGTCCTATAGGATCCCGAAACTACAGCGCACATCGGGCGAGACTGTCAAAACAAAAGTCCCACACTGGAAAAGCCAAGGGCAACATCTATCACATCCCTTACAGGAGCAACCGAAAAGCATTCAAACTCAAGTCAATCCAATCAGAGTCATCCCCAAATCAACCACTCAAAGCAGCGGGTTTCGTACAACCCCACAAAGTATCATAGGCTCGTCATAAGTCCTATGACTAGATGTCAAGAGGTCTAGTTGAGGCTCGTCATAAGTCCTCGTACTTTTAATTGCATTATAGGCTCGTCATAAGTCCTATAGCTAGATGTCAAGAGGTCTAGTTGAGGCTCGTCATAAGTCCTCGTGCACCCAATCAACCTAGTTGTTAGTATCATAGGCTCGTCATAAGTCCTATGACTAGATGTCAAGAGGTCTAGTTGAGGCTCGTCATAAGTCCTCGTACTTTAATTGCATTATAGGCTCGTCATAAGTCTAAGCTAGATGTCAAGAGGTATAGTTGAGGCTCGTCATAAGCCTCGTGCAAACAAATCAACCTAGTTGTTAGATCATAGGCTCGTCATAAGTCCTATGACTAGATATCAAGAGGTCTAGTTGAGGCTCGTCATAAGTCCTCGTACTTTCAATTGTATTATAGGCTCGTCATAAGTCCTATAGCTAGATGTCAAGAGGTCTAGTTGAGGCTCGTCATAAGTCCTCATGCATCCCGCTATCGTGTAATTTTTCCCGTTGCATTCGTACAGTGTTCCATTTGCAACCGCATCTCGGTGCACGCACAAAACCTTAGTGAGAATTTTTGGCGCCCCGTCAACCTTGATCCAATTCTGCAAGCCTTCTATTGCAGAATTGAATCAAGGGGAGCCATCTGTAGACACCAAAAATTCTCACCTGTTTTATTTTAAAACAAAGATTCAAAAATGAGCATGCCTTCAGAAACAAGGCGGTCGTCCCCGTTTTCAACTAAAGGAATTTCATTTTCCCAACATTTAAATCACACATTCCTATGGAAAAGGGAGCACGAGGCTTTTATCGTAATCCGTTTTAACCTGCTTCGTTTTTGTATACGCATTTTATTACTAAAACATTTCACGGTTTCGTTTTTATCTTGTATTATTTCTCGCGTGGGTATACTGAAAACCGACCCAGCATAATTGGTAAAGCACTCGGCATGCATTCCTTCTGGTCCCGAGTTCGATCCCTGGCAAGGAATGAGTGGCGTTTTATTTTTTCCTCTGTCCTGGTCGCAACGGGCTTTTGTTCATTAGTTACGGTAATATACCGAAAACTGTCATGGCTCAACTGGTAGAGTATGCGGGAGGAGGATGTTGGGGTACCGAGTTCGAAACTCAGTGGACACATTTTTTTTTATGCGAACTCTCGTCTTTTCCTTTCTTTCTTCAGTAGCTCGCGGCCCAGGCCCTGTTTCGGGTCCGATTGTTTTTCCTTGCTAAGCCCACAACAATCCAAATAAAACCCTAAACAAACAAATGTCTACCTCCATTATAAAACATCCTAAAAACCCTACAGTATACCCACGTTTTTACTACTCAGCAGACACAAATCCCGAGTAACATTCCTCCTGCTCATCGTTCTACCTTCCTCCATTTTCGAAACCAAGAAGCTAAAACACCCAGAACCGACTTCTCCTTCTTCCTCGAAGAGCTATCATTTTCCCCTCTCGAAGCTTCATCCCATAAGCCGATACTGCCCGTTTCCTTCGTATTTCGATTTCGGTTGCGATTACCGGCAGAGTAAGTTTCGTCTTAACTCATTTCGTTCTGCATGTTTCTCTCTGATAACTTCTCCTCTTCGATTTTCGCCAAGTGAACCGAATCGGCAATGGCTCTACTGGGTGCGAGGAATGTGGTTCTCCGGAAGCTAATTTCCGACGTTAATATCAACTCTCGCACTCCAGACCTCGTTTCCTTTCCTCTTGTTTCAAAAACGTCAAGATTTTCATCGTCCTTGCTTTATTTCGTTTTCGACTGCAAATGAATGCCAAGTCTATTATAGATTTTGGTTTCGTTAAGCTCATAAACAAGTCGAATACCCCCTTTTTATCTTCTCGTCGTTTACGTGAATGCGCTACCGTGAATACCGGACTCCAAAAATGGGTCTATAGGTTCGAAAATTGCAGAAAACCATGTTGTTTGTTTGTTTCTGCTAGGATTTTCTTTCAATTTCTCCTAAGACTCTTGAGAATCGATTTTGATGAACTCCGGTTTCGCCATCTTTACTCCCTGTTGGCATTGAAAGGATACTAAATCTGGTATGGATGTTTGAAGTCCATGGACAGAGGCGAAAGCGTTTACTATACTTGGCTTTTACGATTGAACCCACCTGTTCATACTCGGTTTTGATACTAGCTTGTGAAGGAGAGTAGACTGATCTGTTTTCAGTCTTAGAATCTGTTTATGTTACCCTTAATCCCCCTTTGGAACTGGATAAGTCATCGTTGTTAATTATATTCGTGCCTAAGCTGCGGTAGATTCAGAGGGAGCATTTGATTTGCTCATCCTGTTTGGTGATTCGATTTTAATCCATGGGTGAACCCGCAAAGATTGGGTTGCTGTCTAGAGTTTTGTTTTGCCTGTCACTCAGCTTATCTGTGTATCAAGAACTAATGCTCTGTTTAGTCTTTTGGTTTTGAGTTGCTTGCAGGAGATTTCTGTACTCCCTCTCGGTACTAAACCTTAACTCTTGTTATCTGTTGATTTCACTAGTGAAACATTGTCTGCTTCATACCTGTCTCTTGATGTTTATGCCTAGTTTTAATATTCGTTTTGCCTCTGAAATTGCTCAGTCCGGTTGCTTATTTGCTGATGTTTATATCCACGGTGTGTAATGTTAACTCTGAATCTGTTACATCTTCTTTTTCTCTTGGCAATTCGGTTGATAGACTGATGCATCACAAACAAAAATGATGCGGGGTTGGTTTTGGCTGTTAAGTCCGCATTTCTCACTGCTAGTGTTTGATCCATCAAAGAATTAGAACTTGGTAATATCTGTATGCGAATAGTCAGAACTTTTTTTTTGTGTTGTTATGAAGCATGTCTGTAAATCCCGACTGGAAATATAGGTCATATTTGTACCATCCGACTTTTCCACATAATTTGGTAGGTTCATAAACAACTCAACTTTGGCTTTAAAGAACGTTGAGCAGAAGTGATTAAAAAGAAAATTTGATCCGTTTGTTCTAGGTCTCTGTCTGTTTTGTTTAAGTGACCCATGACTTTCTTTGTATTCAAGTTTCAAATCATTTTGCTCACTGGTTATTCATGTACATGTTTTGTTCACAGTTTTCTGCTCACTTATAATTTTCTGTTTTGATCCATGTCCTTAACCTGCGCTTATTTGTACATGTTCTACCCTTTATTTGTACATGTTTACAGTTTCTGTTTAAATCCTTGTATATATTAATCTATTTACTAAGCCCTAGTTACTAGACCTTTAGGACCAAGCCTTAGGATAGAGGGTGAACCCTAAGATTTAGGTGAGCCATGGTCCCACCTAATAAGCTGGGTAATCCCTAAACCCAAACCACATCTTGTAATAATTTGTATTAATTTAAACACCTTCCTCAGATTTCATTCTAGTACGATCCATTGTTCTTTTCGAATCCTCCAAAGCTTAAACCAAGCCCCAGATTGTCTCTTTTACTCTTTTCCTGACTTTGTTTAATTTTTCAAAACCTTCTCTGATTTCTTCAAACTTGCCCATTTGCTTTGACCCGGCCCAAGGTTCAATCCAAACCCAAACCCAATCCGGCCCACTAATCCAATCCGGCTCAAGGCCCGATTCAAACCAGGCGCAACCGTCTCAAATCAACCTAAGCCCGCACCAGCCCAAAGCCGGCCCAAACCCAAACCCGACCCAATACCCATATGCAGCCCAGCCTAAAGCCGGCCCAAATCCAAGCTTGGCCCACTCCCAAACTCAGCCCATCCCAAATCGACCTAAAGCCCAATCCGGTTCAACCCCACCAAGTCCAAAACCTAAAGACCCAAGTCCAAAGACCCAAGTACACGGCCCCAAGTCCACACTCGGCCCAACACCCATGACCCAAACCCAATCCGGCCCACTAATCCAATCCGGCCCAAGGCATAATTCAAACCTGACCCAAATTCTTGACCCAGCCCGATGCCCACAATCGGCCCAAAATTCGAAGCCCAAACTTACTCACTCTACCCGGCCCAAAAGCCCAAAAACCCGAAGCCCAAGCCCAAAAACCCGAAGCCCAAGACCAAAAACCCGAAGCCCAAGCCCAAAAACCCGAAGCCCAAGCCCAAAAACCCGAAGCCCAAGCCCAAAAACCCAAAGCCCAAGCCCAAAAACCCGAAGCCCAAGCCCAAAAACCTGAAGCCCAAGCCCAAAAACCCGAAGCCCAAGCCCAAAAACCCGAAGCCCAAGCCCAAAAACCCGAAGCCCAAGCCCAAAAACCCGAAGCCCAAGCCCAAAAACCCGAAGCCCAATACTACATGATCCAAACCCATGGTCCAAAACCATAAAAGGCCCATGTCTCAAACAAGGCCCATGTCTCAAACAAGGCCCATGTCTCAAACAAGGCCCATGTCTCAAACAAGACCCATGTCTCAAACAAGGCCCAAGTCTCAAACAAGGCCCAAGTCTCAAACAAGGCCCAAGTCCACAAACAAGGTCCAAGTCCACAAAGCCTAAATCTATAAGCCCACAACCAAACCAAGTCCATAAATATCAAACCAAGACCACAAGAATCAAACCTTGACCCGAATGTTGACCTTTGACCCAGTCCGACTTTGACCTGGCCCGTTTTCCAATCCTTGCCTAAATCCAATTCCAACCCAATTCAATTCAATTTGGTCCAATCCAATTTAAATTCAATTCAATTTAGCCCATTTGAATTCATCCCAATTCATCTTCAACTCAGTTCAACTCGATTTGATTCATTCAATTCAGCCCAAATTCAAACCCAACTTGTAAATTCCATTCAAAATCCAAAAATCCAGAGAATCCCCCTTCTCGAATTTCAAACAGTCTTTTTATTCAAAGTTCACCAAGTTTTCAAAGAAACCATTTTGTAGAATTTTAAAGGAAAAACTCTTCTCACATCACAGAAAACTCTTCTCTATTGCAGAAAGTTCTTCTCACACATACAGAAAGTTTTCTCCCAAAACATTTCTCAAAATCAGTGTCTCTTTACCGAGAATTCCGAACAACTTCAAAAGTTTTCCAACTCAGTTTTTTAACTCAAATAAACCGCTTTCGGGGAACAAGTAATGTCTAACCCCTTCAAAACATTTCCTCCATGGTTAGGACATCACTTGTCTTCCTTCCCAAAAAATAAAAATCCGAGGCGGGGCACTGGGGTCATAACCTCCCTTGTCGCAGTCTGGATCCCTTTAGGCGGGGCATTAGGGTGACAAACCTCCCCTAATTGCAGCTTAGATTTTTACAAGGCGGGGTGCTAGGGAAGTAACGACCTTCCTAGTTGCAGCCGGGATTTTAGAATCGTCTAACTCCCTTCCGCTCGATTTCAATGTTTTCGGATTTTAATGTTTTAAAACCCGGGAGTTAGAGACGTTATTAGGGTTCGACCGAGAACATCTCATTCATGGTGTTTCTCTCTGAATCCTATTTTTCGACATAAATTCATTGCCCCATCTTTCGAGCCTCGGCACTTACCATTAATTAAGTGTCGTGTTCGAGGGGGTACATAGGGTAATCCCTCAGGATTATCCGCCCTTTTTACAACAAAAATGATTTTCGATTTTGAAACTTTAAGAGAGACAGTTTTGACAATCATTCCTCCAAACAATTCAGTCCACCATTATCTCACTCTAGATTCGAAATATCCCAAAACATCAACCCTTTCATAATCTCAAATCCGAAAAACCCGGGATCTCTACTCAAACTTCAATTGCCTCACACACTCAAATAATCTTCAAAACTCCAAATCACTTCATACCCAAATCTTCATTCAAACTCCAACTCGCATTAAACTCAAATCCCCTTACAAATTCCAACTTCATTCAAACTTCCAAAGTCTCACAGGCTCGAGCGTCTCATAGACTCGAACATTTCACGAACTCGAATGTCTCACAGACCCGAGCGTCTCACAGACTCAAATCATTCTGAGATTTCAATGTCTCATAGACCTGGGCGTCTCACAGACTCTAACCTCCCAAAACCCGAACTTCTTGAAATTCGAATCCTTCTGAATCTCAAACACTACAAATATCTTCAAGCCCCACAAACATCAAAAATTTTCAAACCCAAAACCGTGAACTACGTAAGGTCTGATCTCAACAGGGAGTTGAGTACGTAGGCAGCCCATCTAGGGTGCGACCCCATTCCGAACAAAAAACCTTCTTCCCCCTCTGAGGTGACGCTCATATCTCTCAAAACATGTAAGCCTTCTTCGGCTCCCACAAACTTCATACCATCAGACTCCAAGTCTTGTCTATTCACTCAACCTCAAACTTTTCCCAAATCTTCATTCTATACTCTTTTGAATTCACCAATTATTCTTCTTGGCGCTAGCTTGGCAGAAAAGCTCGCCTCATCCACTCTCTTTCTCTTCTCCCATCTCAATCCTATCCTCTGGCTTTAATTGAATCTCTCTAATAAGATTTTGAAAGAAGGCAATCCAGACAATTGGAGACCGAGGTTTCCTCGGGCACCAATCCAAAGTCGTGGTCGTTGCCACTTCTAAGGGGTGTAACCCAGTGCGAACCCATAATAGAATCTCTTATTTGATCAGATAAGTCCTATCCTTAGGCAGCAAATTCAGAGTCAACCAGCGGTTCTTAGAACCCTCCTCCACTCCCTTCCTAGTTCCTTAGGTCAAACTAGGTGGCGACTCTAGTCAATTCCGCCCTTAGGGCATAAGTCCGCGTGGAGCCCATTGAGAGCGGGTGTAGTGTTCACTAACATTCCCCATTAAGCTTTCTGGGAAAGACGGACGATGAAGTAGGTATTTGAGGGATGCCGAGGTGACGGGTATTCACCCTCCACAGAATGGCAGTTTGTAGGATCTAGACTTCTCAGTCAAAACCATTTAGATAGACCCCCCCCCTCATACCGAAAAATCACCCTCCACACACCCCTATCTCCGTCTGATTTGCAGGTTTTAGTTCGTGCTTGGAGATTCAGCTTTTACTTTTCGTTTTGGCATTTGAGTTTTGTATTTAGTTTGTTTGGCCTTAGGGCACAGTTATATTTTAGGATATGCTTTGTAATTCAGTTTGGCTTCCGCCTGTGTATTGTAAAGACATTTTGTAATCGTTTATCTGGTAATATTTGAGCATCAGTTTCTGTTTTGAGGTTTCGATAGTGTAGCCTTGCGTGTCTTAGGTAATAAGCGTGCGGCGTGTAACGGTTTCCCAACCAGGGTGGTTTTGGGGTCGTTACATTTAGTGGTATCAGAGCCAGGTTTGGTTTTCGTTGGGATTTGTGGGTGTTTGCCTGTCTACGCTTCCGTGTCTTTGCCTGTTATCTGCTATGTGCTAACTGTTGCGTGATTGTGATTGCTATATGGTGTCTATAATGTGTGCCTGCTCTGTGGTTGTCCGCTATTAGATTAGCGCAGCGGAAGCGTAGTGTCTGTTTGCATGTGCTTGTGAGTTCTGAAAGTGAGTCAGAGGGAGTCGGGTCCTTTGGGAAAGGATGACCGAATGTGAGTTCTTGTTTGTCAGAGTTGTGTGCTTCAGTTGTGAGCTTGTGTTACGTGCTTGTGTTGTATGTTCTGTGTTGTGTTATGGTGGGAGTTCGCGAGTATGTTGGTCCTTTAGGTAAGGACACCTCTAAGAGTTCTTGTGCATTTAGGTTGAGTGTTAGTAATCTTCTGTTTCACCTCTTATGTCAGTGAGTCAGCTAATAAGTTTTGAGTGCTAGATTTGTGAGGTGCAAGCTTATGAGATATGTGAGTGTTGTTCCTATTCCTTCAAGCTTAGCCTTTGTGATCTTTTGCTTTGCTCATTCTGTTAGTGAATCAGCTAGTGAGGTCCATGTGTTAGCTCGTGTAAGTAGAGCTTCTGAGATATGTTAGCGTTCTTCCAATGTCTTTGTGCTGAGCCTTTAGTGATCATCTGCTTTGTTTCTTCTGTCAGAGAGTCAGTTAGTGTGTTCTGAGTGTTAGCTCTTCGAGGTTGGAGCTTCTGAAATGAGTGAGTGTTCTTTCTGTCCCTTGTGCTAAGCATTAATGATTATCTACTTTGTTTCCTCTGTCAGCGAGTTAGCCAGTGTATTCTGAGCGCTAACTTTGTGAGCGTTCCCTTATGTGCCTTAGAAGTTATGTGTTAGTACTCTCCTGCTTCGTTTCTTCTGTTAGTGAATGAGCCAGTAGGCTCGATGTGTTAACTCGTGTAAGTTGGAGCTTTTGAGATGAGGGTGAGTGACCTTTCTTAACCTTAGGGATAATCTTCTGGTATGTTCCTCTATTAGCCAGGCAGCAGTGAATCTGAGTGTTATGTTTGGGGCTTCAAGTTGATTTTCAGTAATTATTTCCATGTCCCTTCAATCAGTGAGACATTTAACAAGTTCTGAGTGTTAGCTCTGTGAGGTCAGGCTTCTGAGATGTGCAAGCGTTTCCTTTTGTGCTTTTAGGCTGAATCTCTTAAAATAATCTGCTATATGCTAATGTTAGTCAATGACCAGTGAGTGTGAGTGTTGTTCCTAATTCTTCAAGAGTAACCTTCTGCCGTCTTCTGCTTTGTTCGTTATGTTAATGAGTCAGCCAGTGAGGTTTTTGTGTTAGCTCGTGTGGGGTTCGAGCTTCTGGGATGTGTGAGCATTCTTCCTGTGCCTTCGTGCATAGCCTTCAGTAATCATCTTCTGCATGGTCTTTTATCCGCCAATCAGCAACCAGTTCTGAGCGTTGGCCTTGTGAGTGTTCATTGTATTCTGGCACTGGAAGTGCATTTGTTCACATTCTGGGTTTCGTCGAATTTCGAGGACGAAATTCATTTTAAGAGGGGTATGTTGTTATGCCCCAGATTTTTTTTTATTTTATTTTATCTTGTATTACTTCTTTCTGATTCGCAAAAAGAGTTCGTATTAAACAGTAATCTTATATAAGAATGTTTATGACATTCTTCTGGATGTTATCTTGTTAACTTTGAGGAAGGAGGGTTAGAAGAGTTATTCTTTTATTTATTTATTGTGAAGGAGGGCTATGGATGTCCTTTCGGTTTTATTATCATTTAAGGAGTTAGGAAGTATTTTTTTTCTTTTTCTATTTCCTAACTTTCTTTTCTTATTTTCTAATTCATGCTCTTCTCCTTCCACGACAGTTTCCTCGCTTCCTCAACCCTCTCTCACTTTCATATCTTCTTCTTCTCTTTGCTTCTCTTCCTTCTCCTCAATCTCCTCCCTATAATCGATCAATGGAGATTTGCTAATGGAGTTTCGGAGTTGATAGTCGGTCGATCGTAAGGTTTGATTTGTAAATTTCGGGTCTCTTCTCCATTGAGTTTTCTTTTCTCCGTTCTGATTTTGCTTTTGTATTTGGGAATGGTTCAATTCGAGGGATTGTCGTTCGAGGAAGGCATTTCGTAGAGTCCTCTGAGATTGCATTGCATCGGATGTGAGGTAGGTGGTGAATGGATTCGGTTGTGTGTGTTCATCCATGGGGATTTCTGATTTTGTTTGTTCTTCGTATATGGTTGTTTTAACTCTTTGATTTGGTGATGTTTTTGGTTGATTTTGATGTGCGTATGATGCGTTAAAACCCCATGGAAATGTGTTTTCGATTGGTTAATTTGCTACAATAAGTTATGTATGTTTTGTGGGGGATTTGTGGCTTGGTTCTGGCTGATTTCCGTAAGTGATTTTGCAGTTTTCGGTATGTCCTAACATGTGTCCGAACATTGAAGTTCGGACATCATACGCCGGAAGATTTTCTGACTCTCGAATTAGGTCCGAACATGTAAGGTCGGACGCATGTTCGGACCAACCTTTGTTTTAGCATAACTTCTTCGTTTGAGCTCCGTTTTGAGTGCCGTTTGCGGCGTTGGATTCCTCTTTTCGAGTACTATCTATTCTGGTATGTTTTGGTACATGTATATATGTACTTTGATTTGAAAGTCATAAATAAGCCTTTGAACTCTGATTTGCTTTGGAAGAGTGTTTGAGCTTCTATGCTTCTGGTTGGTTTTCGTGTTTGCTAGTCAGTGTATGACTTTTGTTTTGATAAAGGATTATGATCCGTTTGATGTGCTTTGGCCCTCTGTTCTGTTCTTGTGAGCCTCGATTTTAAACCCTATCCTATGTTGATTAAAGCTGATTAGGATCTAACCGGGTTTTAGGTCCACTTATAACCTAAGATTAATAACTATGCCATATAACAATAATTATTAAAACCTAAGCTAGCTCACTGGAACCTATTATGAGTCGCCACCTAATTTTAACCTAAATCAAATTAGGAAAGGAGAGTTCGGGTTCGGGGGCTTGGTATTCGACTTATTTAGGGTTCAAATTACTTTCATTACCCTTCCTAGGTCGTTTTTCCTCTACTTGGTTCATTTACGGCTTATTACGAGTCGTTTTAACCTAAGTGCGCAACCTTCTGTTTTTTTGTGTTTTTTAGCATTTTTTGACAGAAAATAAAAGTGAAAAGTGAAATTACCTAAACTAGGGTTTCGGAGGCAGAATTAGGTCGAATTTTGGTTCCGTCCGTGGCCACGGACCTATTGTCCGAACCCACGGACCCCAGTTAACCTAATTACACAGAAAAGTCAAATTTAAACAGAAACGAGATTTTGAAAAGTCCGGGGCCACGGACAGGACGTCCGTGGGCCCGGACATGTTTTATAAAACCCTAACTTTTGAAGATAAAAATATCCCGCCACCGTCCGGGGGCGTCCGACTTTCGGACAGAGCGTCCGGGACCCCGGACATAGCGTCCGTGGGTGCGGACCGACCTCGGACGGCGGCGTTGAGGCTGTTCCCGACGGTGTTTTTGGCTCAAAATTTATGGGTACGTAGCCTGAAAGATTCTAAACACGTTAGTGATCAGAAGTTTACATTTTGAATTCGAATTAAACACGAAACTTAGCAAACAAGTTATTGGGCAGAAGCGAAAGCAAACGTTAATTCAGGAGCGGTAAAAAGTCAATTCGACTCCAAAATTTAACACAGAATAGTTAAAGTCGAGCAAAGTCAGAAAAATTTGATTTCAACCTGTTTTACCTTCGGGTTTAATGAGACTCTTCACATCGGGGGTCTTTTGGTGCTTCGTTGATGCCGGTTCTGGATTGACTTCGAATTGAGCTTCTGAATCCTTCTTCTTTATGCTGTTAAGGACGTGTTTCTTCTGTTTTTGTGGTATTTTGGTGCTTGGAAGTTCAATAGGAGAAGAAAGGATGAGTTTTTGCTGATTTTGGGGTGATTTCTGCAGTGTTTCGGTATTGATTTGAGGCTTGGAAGTGTAAAAACGTGGGAAGAAGGTTTGTGGCTGTGTTCTCTGACTTTGGAGGTGTTCTCCCCTGCCCTAGGTCGTTTTTGGAAGGTCCTTTTATAGAAGAAGCAAGGCCATGTTGATAGAACAAGATCTTTATCTAAAACACTGATTTTGTGCACTAAGGGAATCTGATTTATTAAAATATGTTGCAGGCCGATAAAAATTATGAAATTTTAACTGAAGATAGAGGATGATTTTTAAGAATTTTGAGAGTTGGAATCGGGTTATTTTGATAAATAACCGATTAGATAAAAATCTCACAATCCGGAATCTCCCATAATTCATAAATTATTATTGGAAAGTCGAAATAACGAAATTCCAACGGCATTAGTCTCTAATAATCATCCTCTCTCTTGTGTTAAAATTTCATGACGTTTTGTTTTGATTTCGGTACTTTCCATAGGAGAGAGAAAATTGCAAAAATGATTGAATTTCTCTTTTAAATTTTGGGTTAAGGTTCCAAATAAAGTAATTTCAGGTTTATGACTGTATGTAGTCATGCTAACCATGTGACAATTTTATTTTAATTTTGGAAACCTTTTATTATTTCTATTTTAAGGTTATTTCATGTGTTAATTAAAGAAATTAGCTTATAATATGAATTAAAAGCTAAATTTGCAGAATAAACATTATCAGAAAATCATGAAATACCTTTCATAATGACTATGATATTTGGAAGCGTTTGGAGATGATGAACAAGTCATATGAAAATAGAAAATCCCTAGAATGTCCCTGGAAAATCCTGCATTGGTGCATTTTGACCATTTTGCCCTTTGTAACACGTATGCCTTTGAGACTACTCCGGGGGGGTTGAAATTTTGGGTATAACAGTTCTGTTAAAAGCTTCTGCTTTCTGCTCTGTTCTGACAAGGACTTTTGTCCCGTTCTGTTTAAAGCTTCTGTTTGTTAAGCTTCCGTTTTGGGACCTAGTTACTCTGCTTCTGAGCCGTGAATGGCTGGGTTGAGCTATTCCATGGTATACCATGTAGACGTCATTCTGAGTGTGGGTCATGCCCTATCTGTTCTGTGGGGTTGACGAACCCTTTGGCCTTCGGGCCATTTCTGCGTTGTCGAGGGATCTGTTAGATCCATGGGTCTTCGACCCTTTCTAAGTGTTATGCTTGGTGCTAGTGTCCCACTTCTGTTTGTATTCTGTTCGGCTTCTGTCTGTTCTCTCTGCTTTTGTATTTGACAGACTGCTGTGTGCTTTCTGTCCTTTGAACACCTATGTTTGTTTGTACTGCTTCCGCCAGTTCTGTTTGTTTTCAAACTCAGATCGGCTGTGTGCTTCCTGTCTGTTGAGGATTTCTGATTTGTAAAGTGCTCCACTTCGTCTGCTCTCTATCTGTATTTGATTTGAGTCGGTCTGTTGTGTGCTTACCGCCTTCTGATAAGTTCCAGATTTTGCTAAGCTTCTGATTTTGCTAAGCTTCTGATTTTACTCTAGCTAAGCGCTTTCGTATACGTGTATATGTATGTTCAGTATCTGTTTTGAGCATGCTCAGCTGATGAAGTTTATCACCTGCTGAGCAATAGTTTTGCTCACCCCTATCTCCGTCTGATTTGCAGGTTTTAGTTCGTGCTTGGAGATTCAGCTTTTACTTTTCGTTTTGGCATTTGAGTTTTGTATTTAGTTTGTTTGGCCTTAGGGCCCAGTTATATTTTAGGATATGCTTTGTAATTCAGTTTGGCTTCCGCCTGTGTATTGTAAAGACATTTTGTAATCGTTTATCTGGTAATATATGAGCATCAGTTTCTGTTTTGGGGTTTCGATAGTGTAGCCTTGCATGTCTTAGGTAATAAGCGTGCGGCGTGTAACGGTCTCCCAACCAGGGTGGTTTTGGGGTCGTTACATTTAGTGGTATCAGAGCCAGGTTTGGTTTTCGTTGGGATTTGTGGGTGTTTGCCTGTCTATGCTTCCGGGTCTTTGCCTGTTATCTGCTATGTGCTAACTACTGCGTGATTGTGATTGCTATATGGTGTCTATAATGTGTGCCTGCTCTGTGGTTGTCCGCTATTAGAGTAGCACAGCGGAAGCGTAGTGTCTGTTTGCATGTGCTTGTGAGTTCTGAAAGTGAGTCAGAGGGAGTCGGGTCCTTTGGGAAAGGATGACCGAATGTGAGTTCTTGTTTGTCAGAGTTGTGTGCTTCAGTTGTGAGCTTGTGTTACGTGCTTGTTGTATGTTCTGTGTTGTGTTATGGTGGGAGTTCGCGAGTATGTTGGTCCTTTAGGTAAGGACACCTCTAAGAGTTCTTGTGCATTTAGGTTGAGTGTTAGTAATCTTCTGTTTCACCTCTTATGTCAGTGAGTCAGCTAATAAGTTCTGAGTGCTAGATTTGTGAGGTGCAAGCTTATGAGATATGTGAGTGTTGTTCCTATTCCTTCAAGCTTAGCCTTTGTGATCTTTTGCTTTGCTCATTCTGTTAGTGAATCAGCTAGTGAGGTCCATGTGTTAGCTCGTGTAAGTAGAGCTTCTGAGATATGTTAGCGTTCTTCCAATGTCTTTGTGCTGAGCCTTTAGTGATCATCTGCTTTGTTTCTTCTGTCAGCGAGTCAGTTAGTGTGTTCTGAGTGTTAGCTCTTCGAGGTTGGAGCTTCTGAAATGAGTGAGTGTTCTTTCTGTCCCTTGTGCTAAGCATTAATGATTATCTACTTTGTTTCCTCTGTCAGCGAGTTAGCCAGTGTATTCTGAGTGCTAACTTTGTGAGTGTTCCCTTCTGTGCCTTAGAAGTTATGTGTTAGTACTCTCCTGCTTCATTTCTTCTGTTAGTGAATGAGCCAGTAGGCTCGATGTGTTAACTCGTGTAAGTTGGAGCTTTTGAGATGAGGGTGAGTGACCTTTCTTAACCTTAGGGATAATCTTCTGGTGTGTTCCTCTGTTAGCCAGGCAGCAGTGAATCTGAGTGTTATGTTTGGGGCTTCAAGTTGATTTTCAGTAATTATTTCCTTGTCCCTTCAATCAGTGAGACATTTAACAAGTTCTGAGTGTTAGCTCTGTGAGGTCAGGCTTCTGAGATGTGCAAGCGTTTCCTTTTGTGCTTTTAGGCTGAATCTCTTAAAATAATCTGCAATATGCTAATGTTAGTCAATGACCAGTGAGTGTGAGTGTTGTTCCTAATTCTTCAAGAGTAACCTTCTGCCGTCTTCTGCTTTGTTCGTTATGTTAATGAGTCAGCCAGTGAGGTTTTTGTGTTAGCTCGTGTGGGGTTCGAGCTTCTGGGATGTGTGAGCATTCTTCCTGTGCCTTCGTGCATAGCCTTCAGTAATCATCTTCTGCATGGTCTTTTATCCGCCAATCAGCAACCAGTTCTGAGCGTTGGCCTTGTGAGTGTTCATTGTATTCTGGCACTGGAAGTGCATTTGTTCACGTTCTGGGTTTCGTCGAATTTCGAGGACGAAATTCATTTTAAGAGGGGTATGTTGTTATGCCCCAGATTTTTTTTATTTTATTTTATCTTGTATTACTTCTTTCTGATTCGCAAAGGGAGTTCGTATTAAACTGTAATCTTATATAAGAAT
Source organism: Limonium bicolor (assembly GCA_023374045.1). Lineage (NCBI taxonomy): Eukaryota > Viridiplantae > Streptophyta > Magnoliopsida > Caryophyllales > Plumbaginaceae > Limonium > Limonium bicolor. The sequence continues at coordinate 263,177,521 of CM041782.1, read as the reverse complement.
GTTTATGACATTCTTCTGGATGTTATCTTGTTAACTTTGAGGAAGGAGGGTTAGAAGAGTTATTCTTTTATTTATTTATTGTGAAGGAGGGCTATGGATGTCCTTTCGGTTTTATTATCATTTAAGGAGTTAGGAAGTATTTTTTTTTTTTCTATTTCCTAACTTTCTTTTCTTATTTTCTTGTAACACCCCAACCGCTAATCCTATGCTTACCGTCTAATCGTCCTATTAGTCCTACGAGTTCGCAGCGGAATTACTACATACTTACTACGGCGGGTGCAACAATGCCGCTAACCGCCCATACGGCTAGCTAGGCTACTCATACTTACAGTCACGGTCTGATGAGCATAACGTACCGAGCTACTATAATTCATACTGAATACAAAATAACCTACTTACATTCTGGATCACCGAGTATTTAAAGTATTACTTTACATCCTTTACCACACTTCCCAAAAGAATGAGTTTCTATCTTTTGCTCGTCTATACCGATTCCCTTCCATCAATATCCAAAAAGGTGTACCCCGTGGTACACCGGCTAATCAAAAGTTACAGCCATGTACTACTTAGTACACCCATCATAAATTCATTGTTTACAACCAAAAGAAGATAAAAGAAATGAAAGTAGATCTTCACATCTTCATCAATCTCGAGTACCTGCGTGTAGTAAAAATGGTGCCCCAAGGGGCTCAGCAAATTGCTGCGCATAAACTCCGCATATACCGCGTGCTAGCTAGGGCACGCCGACTATTTGACGTCCACTAAACATGCCATTCATTATTCATACATACATGCTCTTCATACAATATACATGCTACACAATTCATTACACAACCAAGGCAACATTACAAGTACACATCTTACTTACCTTCGCAAGGTTAGCCAAATTATGCATCCGGGTTAATCGGAATGCTTTACTCTTTTACTCATTACTTACTTCTTCTTACTTACAATTACTTACTTTCAATTACTTTACTTACTCATTCTTACTTACTTACTTATACTCAAGTCAAGTCGTCGGGACCTCCGGCCTTGGGGACTACACCGTCCCACATCCGGGATTTACTTGACTCACTAATCCGAGATGCTACCCACTTAAGGGATTTGGGCCGCGGACTAGTTTAAGAGTCAGGAATTGGAGCCAACCTCTCGTGACTCCGCATCCTCACGCGTGGCCGAAACTATATCGGACTTCTACTCATTCCAATTTAATTACCAATTTAAGTTAGGATTGTTAGCTTGTTAGGAATAAGTTAGAAGTCCAACTCATCACAATCGGTCACAGTACAGTACATCATACATGCACACATTCATACCATCCATACATTTCATGAAGTATACAAACTAAGATTTAAAGAAAATATACAACATCATACAACACTACATATTCACAAGTATGCATATTAACTCCGATTCGTGCATTTATCTTATTTGGTGATCAATTAGCACACAACACACAAATCAGAGTAACCAAGATAGCACCCGGGGCATGAGGAATCCATACCGTTCACCGTTGTACGTGTTTCCAAACGTGCCTCCGGTGTCACAAATCAAATCCTATTACATACATACAATTAAATGATTAATCTAGCTATCATTACTTATCTCATACTTACTATGTCCTTGTACTTCTTACACTTACACTTTACTTACTTACTTTTCCTTTACTTAAGGTTCTATCTTCTTACTCAAGGTTTGCATGCTTACACACACATATACATATACGTATATGTATGGGTATACATATACATATACATATACAATTATTATTTAAATTAAGATAATAATAAAATTTTTTTTTTTTTTTTTTTTTTGTCAGGACCGGACTTGCGACCGACCTTGCAAGTCCGGTCCATTCCAGTAGCTACCAGTACCGAAAATTCCTGGCCCGACCGAACTTGCAAGTCCGGTCGCAAGTTCGGTCGCTTCCAGTAGCTCAGGTTACGGAAATTCTTCTGGCCGACCGAACTTGCAAGTCCGGTCGCAAGTTCGGTCGATTCCAGTAGCTATCCTCGGGAAATTTTCTGGGCCGACCGAACTTGCATGTCCGGTCGCAAGTCCGGTCGATTCCAGTAGGTTACAGGATGGAAATTCTTCTGGCCGACCGAACTTGCATGTCCGGTCGCAAGTCCGGTCGATTCCAGTAAGTTACAGGATGGGAATTTTCTGGCCGACCGAACTTGCATGTCCGGTCGCAAGTCCGGTCGATTCCAGTAGGTTACAGACGGGGAAATTTCTGGTCCGACCGAACTTGCATGTCCGGTCGCAAGTCCGGTCGATTCCAGTAGCTCACCCGTCTTTGTAAGTCTGGGCTCGACCGAACTTGCAAGTCCGGTCGCAAGTTCGGTCCGGCCCAGTATTTGCATTTTAAATTCTGTTTTCAGTCCTCTCTTTAACCCAATACTTCCCCATTGTTCCTACACTTAATCCTACATGTTTTAACACCATTTAAACCTCCTAATACATCTTAGTTCATTAATTAATTCCTTACCCAATTTTATACTCATTCACTCATCTAATTTTCCAAGTTTCACTCAACACTCAACTAGTTTCTTCTCTAGTTACCTTATGCTACAGATTTTAACACTTACACTTCTCCTCTACATCTCCCTCTCCTAATGTCATTTCTAACACTCTTACTATATCTAGAATCCATTATCTAGCTCTCTCAACTTACCCTTCAACTATCCAAATCAAAATCTATTACAACACTCTTCATTCACCTAGTTTAAATTCACTAAGTGTTCTAATCCTAGGTAAATTTTGCCATAGTCTCCCTTGTATTTTCTATACACTCACCACATATTCTAGTTCACATTTTAACTCTTATCTCACCTGTTTCAACAATCAAAAATATACAAGCTCCCATTCATAATCCAATACCAAACAACACTAAAATTTCCTGCACTCAACACTAATTCCCAATCTGTTTTGTAACAGTTTTTACATATCTTTTAAAGCTTCAAAATACTTATATTCTCTTACACCTTATACCACTAATGCATTATCATTTTACAATACACATTTCCATTCTTAAAAACCTGTTACATACACAACATAATACTACACAAAGGTGAGTATATATTACCTTGTTACTTCACAAGCTTTCTTCTCTCTCTCCTTCCTCTTCTCTACCGGTTTTGTAATCTCAATCCTCTAACACTACAACCATTCATATACACCATTCAATATTTAAAACTAACCCTAACCATTAATCAAGTTCTATTGCACATTCTAGGGTTTAGAATTTATATTACCTTGCAAGGGTTCAAATGGAGCTTGGAGTGGTTCAAGAACAATATTTCCAACTCCACCAACAAGCCAAAATCGGCTAGAACAAGAGGAAGAACAAGGGTTTAGTTCTAGATTTTCGTTTTGCCCATAAGGGCTAGAAAAAGATGGAGTTTTCAAAATATTTTTACCTTAGAAGAACAAGGAGGAGGAGGGCCTTCTAATGGTGGTGTTGAAGCCTCCAATGGTGCATACCCATGAAAACGAAAGTGGGTGTTTTCGAGTTTTGAAAATAGGAATGTAGCCTTTGATGAGGGGATTCCAATGGTGGTGTTTTATAATTTTTGGAAGAGTGTGGAGAGAGTTACAAGGAGAGAAGTTAGTTTTGTGAGGGTGTTTCTTCTTTCACCATGGAAATCGTGAGAGAGGTAGAAGAAGAAGAAAAGAGAGAGTGAGGGAGAAGGGCATCCACGTGAGAGAGGGGAAATGAGGTAGGAGAGAGAAAAATATTAGAGTGGGGGTTACTTTATTGTTTTTGTCTTTTGTAAATAGAGAGTTGGTGAGAGAGTGAGAGGGGGAGTCCCCATCGGTCACACACACACACACATATGTTACTTTTGCTTTTTATTTTCAAAGTGGACACATAACTTTTGTTTATTTGTACTTCTACCCCACAACTTCCCGTTTTTGACAGTTTTTACTAATTTCTCGTTTTCTTGATTTTATTGGTCCTACAGCCTCACTAATATTTATTAATGAATATTTAGTAGCCTAAAATTGTTACGAGTCTACTTGACCCGCTTAAAGACACGTTTTCCCGGTTACCTCGAAAAACGCGCTTTGAGGTTCGGTAATGTTTTAAACCGTTTCAAAGGTCCGTTTTCTTCGGGATTTGTTCCCTAATAATTATTCACACTTAATTAAGCTTCTAAATTACTTATTAGCCTAATTAATCACTATTTTTAATTACGGGGTATTTCAATCTACCCCCCTTAAGAAACTTTGCCCTCAAAGTTGCTCAAGGTTAATAGTTTAAGTATTCTACTCATTAGGCAAACCAATTGTCCTAATGTGTCTTTCTACACCTATGAGGTGTTTACTCCTTTCACGTCACAAGCACAATACACAATTCGCAATTCATACACAATCCATCATGTTCATTCATACCATTCCACAATTCACAATACACCATTACCATTCCCAATACACATTACAATCCACAATACATAATACATCAATACACCATACCTTGCACATACACATCATTCATTACACATTACACATACATACACATCCGTACTAAGTTCACTTGCACTACATGTGCCATACAAAATGCAATGCTTACCCCGAAGCAATGCTAAAGCAAAGGGTTCTACCCCCCTTAAAAGGGGTACGACCCGTACCCGTATACTAAATACTAGACTAACTAGTCTATGAATAACTGCGGGTATTTAGCCTTCATGGCATCTTCCAACTCCCATGTCGCTTCTTCGACATCATGGTTAGACCATAGGACCTTCACCATTCGTATCGACTTATGGCGAGTGTCTCTGGTCTTCCTATCAAGGATTCTCACTGGGGTTTCGACATATCTCATGTTTGGCTCAATAGATAGTCTCTCGGGCTCCAACACATGAGAAGGATCAGCCAAATACTTCTTGAGTTGTGACACATGGAATACATCATGGACACGTCCCAAGTCCTCAGGTATGCTAACCTGTAGGCTACTGAACCAACTCTTTCGGTGATAGTGTACGGCCCTACAAATTTTGGGCTTAGCTTGCCCTTCTGACCAAATCTGAAGACACCCTTCATAGGTGAAACTCGCAAGAACACTTGGTCGCCCACGGCGAACTCGAGGTCGCGTCGTCTCACATCCGCATAGGATTTCTGTCTATCTTGGGCTGCCTTCATGTTAGCTCGGATTTGTTGCACTTCGGCTTGCACTTGCTCAAGGTATTCCGGTCCTATATGACCGCTTCGCTTGACTCATCCCAACACAAGGGTGTACGGCAAGGTCTACCGTATAGAGCTTGGAAAGGCGACATCTTAATCGAGGCGTGATAACTATTTATACGAGAACTCGATAAGTGAAGCTTATCTAACCAACTCCCCTGAAAGTCCAAGGCACATGCCCGAAGCATGTCCTCCAGTGTCTGGATGGTCCTTTCTGTCTGACCGTCGGTCTGAGGATGGAAGGCGGTACTCAACTTCAGTTCTGTACCCAACGCTTCCCTTGTAGCTCTCCAGTATCTCGAAAGAAATCTGGTATCGCGGTCAGATACTATGGTCTTAGGGACTCCATGGTGTCTGATAATCTCCTTATCAAAAAGCTCAGCTAGCTTTACTACCTTCCAGGTGTCCTTCATCGGTATGAATCTGGCAACCTTGGTAAGGCGATCTACTACAACCCAGATCATGTTGAGTCCTCCCCTAGCAGGTGGGAGTCCTACAACAAAATCCATGGAGATATCATGAAATTTCCACTCCGGAATTGGCATCGATTGTACCATTCCGCCCGGTCTACGGTGTTCAAATTTTACCTTCTGGCATGTCAAGCATCTCAATACAAATTCGTCACATCTGATTCATTCCAGACCACCAGAAGTACCTCTTCATGTCTTTGTACATCTTGGAGGCTCCCGGATGGACTGATAATGTAGAACTATGTGACTCTCGCAGGATGCGATCCCTTAGCTCAGCATTGCTTCGGGGGACGCATAGCCTGCCATTCAACCGAATCAAACCATCTTCATGTAGCTTAAAATCATACTTTTTCTTCAAATGTACCATTCTCGATCTTGTGTCTGATTTCGGTTAGGTAAGGGTCGCTCGACTGAGCGTCTCGCACCTCGTCAACCAAGCTAGAAGAAAGCGAGTAGCGAATGGAGCGAGCGTGTGTGCTCGACGGCTCAGGGCGTCGGCTACAACATTTGCCTTCCCTTCCTTATACTGCAGTTGATGTCGTAGTCTGAGAGAAACTCCATCCACCTTCTCTGTCTCAAGTTGAGTTCTTTCTGAGTGAATACATACTGTAAGCTCTTATGTCGGAGTAGATGGTGATGCTTACCCCATAGAGATAGTGTCGCCATATCTTCAAGGCGAAGACAATGGCTCCTAACTCTAAGTCGTGAGTCGGGTAATTCTCCTCATGTTTCTTCAGCTGGCGGGAGGCATAAGCAACAACCTTGCCATGCTGCATGAGTACGCATCCCATTCCTTTGCCTGATGCATCACAGTATACCTCAAATCCCTCTGTGCCCTCTGGAAGAGTAAGGATGGGCGCTGAGGTCAATGAGTCCTTAAGGCTCTGAAATGATGACTCGCAGTCGTCTGTCCATACAAATGGTGCATCTTTCTTCATCAATGTAGTCATGGGCTTGGCGACTTTCGAGAAGTCCCTTACAAATCTCCGGTAATAACCGGCTAGACCAAGAAAGCTCCTAATGTCGGTAACAGTCTTGGGTCTAGGCCATGATCGTACAGCTTCTACTTAGAAGGGTCAACTGAGATACCTGCGCTCGAGATGACATGTCCAAGGAATGATACCTGATCAAGCCAAAACTCGCATTTGGAGAACTTCGCATAAAGCTGGTTCTCGCGCAGTGTCTCAAGCACTTTCCTCAAGTGGGTTTCATGTTCCTCTGGTGATTTAGAATATACAAGGATGTCGTCGATGAAGACCACAACCGAAGTGTCCAACTGCTCACTGAATAAACGTTCATGAGGTCCATGAATTTGCCGGTGCGTTTGACAAACCGAATGGCATCACTGTGAATTCGTAGTGGCCATATCTGGTACGGAATGCCGTTTTCTCAATGTCTTGTTCCTTGATTGCAATCTGATGATACCCAGAACGGAGGTCAATCTTGGAGAAGACCGATGCTCCTTTCAACTGGTCAAATAGGTCGTCGATGCGTGGCAGTGGGTATTTATTTTTGACTGTGACCGCATTCAGCTCGCGGTAGTCAATGCAAAGGCGGAGGCTACCGTCCTTCTTCTTCACGAAGAGAACCGGTGCTCCCCAGGGTGATACGCTCGGGCGTATGAACCCTTTGTCTAGAAGATCTCTCAACTGCTCTTTCAATTCGGTCATCTCTGCTGGTGCCATGCGGTACGGTGCCCTAGCAATGGGACCGGTACCTGGCAATAGATCAATTTCAAATTCCACTGCTCTCGGTGGTGGCATGCCGGGTAGCTCCTTAGGGAATACATCGGGATACTCAGATACAATAGGTACATCGTCACTGAACTCTGGATCTCTCTCCAGGTCTTGTACATAACAAAGATACACTTCTTGGCCCTTTCTGAGCTCCCGGTACATAGCCATGGCAGATATGAGTGTGGTCGAAGGCTCTCTCGGTCTCTGGCGGTAAGATACGGTAACCCCAGAAGGACTCTTGAGCAGCAAACGATGCTCGGCGCAGAGGATTCTACCCTTGTGCCGCTCCAACCAATTCATCCAATAATTAAGTCGAATCCCAATCCATTGAATTCGATGAAGGAAATGGGAAACGCTTCATTTTTGATTTGGATTGTGGCTGATTGATATATTTGGTGCACTTTACTCGCTCCTTCGATGGGAGAGTAACCATGAAGTTCGGTAGCTCATCCGCATCTAGCTTCAACCTCTTCACAAAGGATGGTGATACGAAAGTGTGAGAGGCGCCGGAGTCGAATAACACATTGGCATCAATGCCATTTACTGGGAAGGTTCCCGTTAGAATGGTGCCGCTTCTGCCGGCTTGTGCTTAGGTGAGGATGCTCAGGTTACCTTCGGTACCGAGTCCACAACCTATTGGATTCACAATTGGATAAGTATTGATGGTGGACACAAGTGGAATTAAATCAACACTGCTCTTTATTGATAAACCAACCATCATACATCGTGTCTCTAATACACGTTACTAATAGATTACATGATACTAGGAATTTAATATTTTCTAAAGGTAAGGTTCAGGCGTCCTGGTTTCATGTGTGTGGCATTGATTATTGCCGGCGGTGCCGTGTTCAACTTGATCTTGTTGATCCCGTGATACAGCATCCTAGAGTTTCCACCCATGATTAGGACATCTCCTGATCTCAATACCAGTTTCTGTGCGAGGTCCACACGCTTCTGCTCGCTATACAGGAATATGGCGTCATCACCAATGGACCAAGACACTACGGGCACTCCTTGTTCAAGAGATTCCGCTGTCTCGTCCTTGTCTTGGTGTAACCCAAGTCGTCCTTCTTTTTCATAGAAGTTGACGATACAAAGGTCCGCTTCAAGTGCGGGGATTGGTTCAGATTCACATTGTTGTGCAAGTTCAACTGCTTGAGTGATGAGGGTCTGAAACTCTGGTGGTATTGTCGGTGGCGTCGCTCCTCGTGTTCGTGTCTCCTGGTATGTCTTGGTATAAGGATTCCAGTCCTTTCCCAAGCACATCATTCAGCTTCATCTTCGCTCCACCGGGGAATTCGGGTGTGTAAAATCCACCTTGACCCGTTCCTAGCTCGTTGCATCGTCGAATAATTGAGATTTGCGCTTCGGGTGTCAGGTATCCCCTTAAAATCATACCTGGGCGGATGACCTGACACTGTTTGTTGGTGTAGTCGTGGTTGGTGATGTCGATCTCTTCTTGATTCAAGGTTACCGGTATTGGGTAACAGATACTAAAGTTCCTATGGTTACAAATTTCATCTACGGTGAGTACTAGTTTCAACTACTTCATTTCATGCTCAATATACACTTCATTGATTTACTCATGCATTCAATCATACAATTACTCTACTACTAGGCATGCTATTTCAAGGATTAAAGGTTTAGGTGATTACCTTGGCCGGATTTCGAACCGGGCCCATCGCGGTCAATCACATGGAGAACAGGCTGCCTCTGAGGTGCGCCTCTCTGAGGGCCCCGGGATCCCTGTCCCTGAGGTGCCTGCTGGGCCGGTGCATCGCCAGATGCCACCTCCTTGCCCTCTCTCTGCTTGTAGTTCTGGAAGGTACCCTTCGGCTTTCCACTCTCTGGGCACTTGTTAGCTGTGTGTCCCAGCTTCTGGCAGTGATAGCATCTGATCTCCCTCCCGTAGCAATCCTTACCAGGATGGTCCTGGTTGCACTTTCTGCACACATAGGTGCGGCCGTCGGAGAAGGTTTTGGCGGCTCCGGAGCTAGAACCTGAGGTTAGAGGGTTAGCACATGTGTGCGTGGGTATACTAGAAATGATACTTATACGAATACAAATTGGAAGTAGAATTTACCCTTAGGAGGGTGTGATCTCAGTGGCTTAGCTGCCACCGGTGCAGAATAACCAAGCTGAAGGATCTCAGCTGGTTTGCCCTGCTCAGCATGGGCACTGCTCTCACTTGGGGACTTCTTCTGAGAAAAGAAGTTCCCTTTCTTCTTCTTCCAGCTTTTACCCTGGTTCTGCTCCTCGGTGCTGGTATTTTTGTTATTGGCCTTGCGCTTCAGCGCGGTTTCTTCATCCCTCAGTTGGCAAGTGATCTCAACGCGAGAAGCCGCGTGATAACACTCCTGAAATTTCAGGTATTAGCCGGGATTCTCATTTAAGGAAGGATAAGAAAAGATTCAAGGAATTCAAGGAATTTAAGGAATTGACATGATACTAAGGGTTAACCGTTTATTTACCTGAAGGGAGGTAAATCTGGTATAGCCCATACCGTACCGAAGGCGATGGCTCAGACCGCCATAGAAGCGATCGACCAACACCTGGCCGGTGTATCCAAGATCGGGGAGGAGACGGGATGGAGGTGAAGGTGCGGTAGTACTCATCCACAGACATCTTGTCTGTCATCTTTAAGGCGTCTAGCTCTAGCCTTTTCTTCGTTTTTACATGCTCCGGATAGTACTTGGATCGGAGGAGAGATGCGAAGGAATCCCAGTCGAAGGTGGGGTCGCTGACATGCTCGTGCTTCACCAGTTTCCACCAATCCATGGCCGCATCCTTCAAGTAGTAGGCGGCTACCTGACTCGAACTCCAGCAGGAGCTTCGAGTGTTTCAAAAGCAGTCTCCATCTCGGAGATGTATGCTTCTAGCTTAGCCGGATCACTCTCGCCCCTAAAGCAAGGAGGGCGGAGTTCCGCTACAGCTTTCACCCAATTGGCTTCTCTGGGAGGAGGGGGAGGGATTGGCCCCGTTTGAGTTTGTTGGTTTTGTTGGGATTGTTGTACAGCTTGTATAACTTGTGGTAGCATCTGTGCTACCGTGGCGGCGACGATCTCAGCTATCGTCTGCGCGCCGGTTCCATCTGAGGCTTCGCCTCTAGGTCGGCCTCGGCCTCGTCCTGACATCTGAATGTTTAACAGTTACATTAGGCTTTGCAAGATAGGACTCAAAGGTCTTGGAATTTAAGCAAGGCATCGTTCATAAGAACGTTAAGGGTATCCGTTGTTAACAACGGTAGTTCCTAGTTAGGTTTCTAAGTATCCGTCTTAAGACGGTTGAAATCCTAACTCGGTAATCCCCTATGCTCGGTACTATGGACATCAGAGCGTAACTACGCTCTGATACCACTTTTTGTAACACCCCAACCGCTAATCCTATGCTTACCGTCTAATCGTCCTATTAGTCCTACGAGTTCGCAGCGGAATTACTACATACTTACTACGGCGGGTGCAACAATGCCGCTAACCGCCCATACGGCTAGCTAGGCTACTCATACTTACAGTCACGGTCTGATGAACATAACGTACCGAGCTACTAATATAATTCATACTGAATACAAAATAACCTACTTACATTCTTGGATCACCGAGTATTTAAAGTATTACTTTACATCCTTTACCACACTTCCCAAAAGAATGAGTTTCTATCTTTTGCTCATCTATACCAATTCCCTTCCATCAATATCCAAAAAGGTGTACCCCGTGGTACACCGGCTAATCAAAAGTTACAGCCATGTACTACTTAGTACACCCATCATAAATTCATTGTTTACAACCAAAAAGAAGATAAAAGAAATGAAAGTAGATCTTCACATCTTCATCAATCTCGAGTACCTGCGTGTAGTAAAAATGGTGCCCCAAGGGGCTCAGCAAATTGCTGCGCATAAACTCCGCATATACCGCGTGCTAGCTAGGGCACGCCGACTATTTGACGTCCACTAAACATGCCATTCATTATTCATACATACATGCTCTTCATACAATATACATGCTACACAATTCATTACACAATCAAGGCAACATTACAAGTACACATCTTACTTACCTTCGCAAGGTTAGCCAAATTATGCATCCGGGTTAATCGGAATGCTTTACTCTTTTACTCATTACTTACTTCTTCTTACTTACAATTACTTACTTTCAATTACTTTACTTACTCATTCTTACTTACTTACTTATACTCAAGTCAAGTCGTCGGGACCTCCGGCCTTGGGGACTACACCGTCCCACATCCGGGATTTACTTGACTCACTAATCCGGATGCTACCCACTTAAGGGATTTGGGCCGCGGACCAGTTTAAGAGTCAGGAATTGGAGCCAACCTCTCGTGACTCCGCATCCTCACGCGTGGCCGAAACTATATCGGACTTCTACTCATTCCAATTTAATTACCATTTTAAGTTAGGATGGTTAGCTTGTTAGGAACAAGTTAGAAGTCCAAACTCATCACAACGGTCACGGTACAATACATCATACATACACACATTCATATCATCCATACATTTCATGAAGTATACAAACTAAGAATTAAAGAAAATATACAACATCATACAACACTACATATCCACAAGTATGCATATTAACTCCGATTCGTGCATTTATCTTATTTGGTGATCAATTAGCACACAACACACAAATCAGAGTAACCAAGATAGCACCCGGGGCATGAGGAATCCATACCGTTCACCGTCGTACGTGTTTCCAAACGTGCCTCCGGTGTCACAAATCAAATCCTATTACATACATACAATTAAATGATTAATCTAGCTATCATTACTTATCTCATACTAAGGTTCTATCTTCTTACTCAAGGTTTGCATGCTTACACACACATATACATATACGTATATGTATGGGTATACATATACATATACATATACAATTATTATTTAAATTAAGATAATAATAAATTTTTTTTTTTTTTTTTTTGTCAGGACCGGACTTGCGACCGACCTTGCAAGTCCGGTCCATTCCAGTAGCTACCAGTACCGAAAATTCCTGGCCCGACCGAACTTGCAAGTCCGGTCGCAAGTTCGGTCGCTTCCAGTAGCTCAGGTTACGGAAATTCTTCTGGCCGACCGAACTTGCAAGTCCGGTCGCAAGTTCGGTCGATTCCAGTAGCTATCCTCGGGAAATTTTTCTGGGCCGACCGAACTTGCATGTCCGGTCGCAAGTCCGGTCGATTCCAGTAGGTTACAGGATGGAAATTTTTCTGGCCGACCGAACTTGCATGTCCGGTCGCAAGTCCGGTCGATTCCAGTAAGTTACAGGATGGGAATTTTTCTGGCCGACCGAACTTGCATGTCCGGTCGCAAGTCCGGTCGATTCCAGTAGGTTACAGACGGGGAAAATTTCTGGTCCGACCGAACTTACATGTCCGGTCGCAAGTCCGGTCGATTCCAGTAGCTCACCCGTCTTTGTAAGTCTGGGCTCGACCGAACTTGCAAGTCCGGTCGCAAGTTCGGTCCGGCCCAGTATTTGCATTTTAAATTCTGTTTTCAGTCCTCTCTTTAACCCAATACTTCCCCATTGTTCCTACACTTAATCCTACATGTTTTAACACCATTTAAACCTCCTAATACATCTTAGTTCATTAATTAATTCCTTACCCAATTTTATACTCATTCACTCATCTAATTTTCCAAGTTTCACTCAACACTCAACTAGTTTCTTCTCTAGTTACCTTATGCTACAGATTTTAACACTTACACTTCTCCTCTACATCTCCCTCTCCTAATGTCATTTCTAACACTCTTACTATATCTAGAATCCATTATCTAGCTCTCTCAACTTACCCTTCAACTATCCAAATCAAAATCTATTACAACACTCTTCATTCACCTAGTTTAAATTCACTAAGTGTTCTAATCCTAGGTAAATTTTGCCATAGTCTCCCTTGTATTTTCTATACACTCACCACATATTCTAGTTCACATTTTAACTCTTATCTCACCTGTTTCAACAATCAAAAATATACAAGCTCCCATTCATAATACCAATACCAACACAACACTAAAATTTCCTGCACTCAACACTAATTCCCAATCTGTTTTGTAACAGTTTTTACATATCTTTTAAAGCTTCAAAATACTTATATTCTCTTACACCTTATACCACTAATGCATTATCATTTTACAATACACATTTCCATTCTTAAAAACCTGTTACATACACAAACATAATACTACACAAAGGTGAGTATATTACCTTGTTACTTCACAAGCTTCTTCTCTCTTTCTCCTTCCTCTTTCTCTACCGGTTTGTAATCTCAATCCTCTAACACTACAACCATTCATATACACCATTCAATATTTAAAACTAACCCTAACCATTAATCAAGTTCTATTGCACATTCTAGGGTTTAGAATTTATATTACCTTGCAAGGGTTCAAATGGAGCTTGGAGTGGTTCAAGAACAATATTTCCAACTCCACCAACAAGCCAAAATCGGCTAGAACAAGAGGAAGAACAAGGGTTTAGTTCTAGATTTTCGTTTTGCCCATAAGGGCTAGAAAAAGATGGAGTTTTCAAAATATTTTTACCTTAGAAGAACAAGGAGGAGGAGGGCCTTCTAATGGTGGTGTTGAAGCCTCCAATGGTGCATACCCATGAAAACGAAAGTGGGTGTTTTCGAGTTTTGAAAAGATAGGAATGTAGCCTTTGATGAGGGGATTCCAATGGTGGTGTTTTTATAATTTTTGGAAGAGTGTGGAGAGAGTTACAAAGGAGAGAAGTTAGTTTTGTGAGGGTGTTTCTTCTTTCACCATGGAAATCGTGAGAGAGGTAGAAGAAAGAAAAGAGAGTGAGGGAGAAGGGCATCCACGTGAGAGAGGGGAAATGAGGTAGGAGAGAGAAAAATATTAGAGTGGGGGTTACTTTATTGTTTTTGTCTTTTGTAAATAGAGAGGAGTGTGTGAGAGAGTGAGAGGGGGAGTCCCCATCGGTCACACACACACACACATATATTACTTTTGCTTTTTATTTTCAAAGTGGACACATAACTTTTGTTTATTTGTACTTCTACCCCACAACTTCCCGTTTTTGACAGTTTTTACTAATTTCTCGTTTTCTTGATTTTATTGGTCCTACAGCCTCACTAATATTTATTAATGAATATTTAGTAGCCTAAAATTGTTACGAGTCTACTTGACCCGCTTAAAGACACGTTTTCCCGGTTACCTCGAAAAACGCGCTTTGAGGTTCGGTAATGTTTTAAACCGTTTCAAAGGTCCGTTTTCTTCGGGATTTGTTCCCTAATAATTATTCACACTTAATTAAGCTTCTAAATTACTTATTAGCCTAATTAATCACTATTTTTAATTACGGGGTATTTCATTTCTAATTCATGCTCTTCTCCTTCCACGACAGTTTCCTCGCTTCCTCAACCCTCTCTCACTTTCATATCTTCTTCCTCTCTTTGCTTCTCTTCCTTTTCCTCAATCTCCTCCCTATAATCGATCAATGGAGATTTGCTAATGGAGTTTCGGAGTTGATAGTCGGTCGATCGTAAGGTTTGATTTGTAAATTTCGGTTCTCTTCTCCATTGAGTTTTCTTTTCTCCTTTCTGATTTTGCTTTTGTATTTGGGAATGGTTCAATTTGAGGGATTGTCGTTCGAGTGGGAATTCGAGGAAGGCATTTCGTAGAGTCCTCTGGGATTGCATTGCATCGGATGTGAGGTAGGTGGTGAATGGATTCGGTTGTGTGTGTTCATCCATGGGGATTTCTGATTTTGTTTGTTCTTCGTATATGGTTGTTTTAACTCTTTGATTTGGTGATGTTTTTGGTTGATTTTGATGTGCTTATGATGCGTTAAAACCCCATGGAAATGTGTTTTCGATTGGTTAATTTGCTACAATAAGTTATGTATGTTTTGTGGGGGATTTGTGGCTTGGTTCTGGCTGATTTCCGTAAGTGATTTTGCAGTTTTCGGTATGTCCTAACATGTGTCCGAACATTGAAGTTCGGACATCATACGCCGGAAGATTTTCTCACTCTCGAATTAGGTCCGAACATGCAAGGTCGGACGCATGTTCGGACCAACCTTTGTTTTAGCATAACTTCTTCGTTTGAGCTCCGTTTTGAGTGCCGTTTGCGGCGTTGGATTCCTCTTTTCGAGTACTATCTATTCTGGTATGTTTTGGTACATGTATATATGTACTTTGATTTGAAAGTCCTAAATAAGCCTTTGAACTCTGATTTGCTTTGGAAGAGTGTTTGAGCTTCTATGCTTCTGGTTGGTTTTCGTGTTTGCTAGTCAGTGTATGACTTTTGTTTTGATAAAGGATTATGATCCGTTTGATGTGCTTTGGCCCTCTGTTCTGTTCTGTTAAAAGCTTCTGCTTTCTGCTCTGTTCTGACAAGGACTTTTGTCCCGTTCTGTTTAAAGCTTCTGTTTGTTAAGCTTCCGTTTTGGGACCTAGTTACTCTGCTTCTGAGCCGTGAATGGCTGGGTCGAGCTATTCCATGGTATACCATGTAGACGTCATTCTGAGTGTGGGTCATGCCCTATCTGTTCTGTGGGGTTGACGAACCCTTTGGCCTTCGGGCCATTTCTGCGTTGTCGAGGGATCTGTTAGATCCATGGGTCTTCGACCCTTTCTAAGTGTTATGCTTGGTGCTAGTGTCCCACTTCTGTTTGTGTTCTGTTCGGCTTCTGTCTGTTCTCTCTGCTTTTGTATTTGACAGACTGTTGTGTGCTTTCTGTCCTTTGAACACCTATGTTTGTTTGTACTGCTTCCGCCAGTTCTGTTTGTTTTCAAACTCAGATAGGCTGTTGTGTGCTTCCTGTCTGTTGAGGATTTCTGATTTGTAAAGTGCTCCACTTCGTCTGCTCTCTATCTGTATTTGATTTGAGTCGGTCTGTTGTGTGCTTACCGCCTTCTGATAAGTTCCAGATTTTGCTAAGCTTCTGATTTTACTCTGGCTAAGCGCTTTCGTATACATGTATATGTATGTTCAGTATCTGTTTTGAGCATGCTCAACTGATGAAGTTTATCACCTGCTGAGCAATAGTTTTGCTCACCCCTATCTCTGTCTGATTTGCAGGTTTTAGTTCGTGCTTGGAGATTCAGCTTTTACTTTTCATTTTGGCATTTGAGTTTTGTATTTAGTTTGTTTGGCCTTATGGCCCAGTTATATTTTAGGATATGCTTTGTAATTCAGTTTGGCTTCCGCCTGTGTATTGTAAAGACATTTTGTAATCGTTTATCTGGTAATATATGAGCATCAGTTTCTGTTTTGGGGTTTTGATAGTGTAGCCTTGCGTGTCTTAGGTAATAAGCGTGCGGCGTGTAACGGTCTCCCAACCAGGGTGGTTTTGGTGTCGTTACAGTATCTCGTTGATGTATCTCTCTAAGGTATTCGGCTCTGGCTGGCCTTCGTAGACTGGGGAATGAAGGTCGTTGACTGCCTTCAGCCAGTTGAACTCCTAGGGACCATTAGGTGGTGGCGGTGGTGGCTGTGGGATCTGAGCCTGCTGCTAAGCTAATGCAGCTATCACAATCTGCGCTATGACCTCCGGGTGACAGCGTCGGGTCCATAGCCTCCTGAGGGACCAGCTCCTCCTCTTCGAGACATCTAGCTGGTATGACGGTTTGTTACTCAGAAGGCGTATTATAAAGTCTAACTATCTATGTAGTAATATAATGAAATATTTATAACGTCCTAAGGATGGTTCGTAGTTACGTGAAGTAAGTAGTAATGTAAATATGGGGTAAGGGTCACACGCCTTTCTAGAATTCTCACTTCCCAATTCTACCCCAGTTCCCCAGTTTTAAGTGCACCTATAATCTAAGTGTTTCACTCGGCTTGTCTACTCGGGTTCAGAATGTAACTACGCTCTGATACCAATTTCTGCAACGCCCCTATTTAACATATTTTAGCGGAAGTAAAATACTAAAGGCGTACAGACCATCGGGTTCCAAACACCCGACCGACCCACGACCGACTCACGACTTCTGGGTCGGTCCGTTCCAGTGTCTTTTATTTTCGTTGCTTAAGCCCCGACCGACCTACCGACCGATCCAGTCTTTGGGTCGGTCGGTAGCAGAATGTTGCTACAGACCATATTTTTCATTCGCTTTCTTACCCATTTCTTCCCCAATCTTCCTACATATATTCTTACAAGTTTTAGTACTAATTAAACACTCTAAATCATGTTATTTCATTCCTAAATTCATTACACAATTCTATACTAAGTTATACACACAATTTTCCAAGTTTCAACACAACACTCACATTGTTTCTTCCCTTAATGCATTTTCTTGCTACAGATTTTAGCACTTACTCTCCCCATCTATAGCTCCCTCTTCTAAGGTCATTTCTAACACTCCTAATGCATTATAATACATTAACTATCTATCCCAATCTACCCTCTAACTACCTCCATCAAAATCTATTACAACATATATCATTCACCTAGTTTCTAGTTCATTAAGTGTTCTAATCCTAGGTAAATTTTGCCATAGTCTCCCCTATATCTTTACACTCTCATCACATTGTTTTCACACACATTATCACTTATCCCACCTGTTCATACACAACAACAATATACCAAGTTCTTCAACACAAATATTACCCATTCAACACATTAAATTCCTGCACTCAACATCCCAATCCCAATATAGTTTATGACAGTTTTTTAATTGTCTTTAAAGCTTCAACACAATCCAATTCTTCTTCTTCATTACACTATTGTTCATTACCATTCTACAATGCAAATTTTTCTCTTGTAAAATCTGTTACATACCTATACACAGGGGTAAGCATAATTACCTTGTTTCTTCTTCTAGTTTTCTTTTCTTCCTTGCTTCTTCCTTCTTCCTTCTCTCTCTTTCCACCGGTTTTAGCAACCCAAATTCTCTAACACTATAACCCATATATACATATTTCAATACACCAAAACTAACCCTAACCATCCTTTAAAGCTTAATGTAGGTTTTAGGGATTAGAAATTTCATTACCTTGCAAGGGTGTAGGTAATGCTTGGAATAGTTCACGAACAATATTTTCCACTCTCCAAGGAAGCCAAAATCGGCTGGGTACACAAGGAGCAAACAAGAGGTTTAGCTACATTTTCATTTTGCCCATAAAGGTTAGAAAATGATGAGGTTTCAAGAAGATTTTTACCTCAAAGGAACAAGGAGAAGAAGGTGGTTCTAGTGGTAGTCTTGAAGCTCCAAATGCTCCACACCCATGGAGATGAAAGTTCTCCTTTTCAGATTTTGAAAAGATGGAAGTGTTCCCCTTGATGAGAGGAAGGCAATGGTGTAATTTTTATAATTTTTGGAGGAGATTTAAGGGAGTAACAAGAGGAGAGAAGATAGAGTTTTTGTGAGTTGCTCAAGCTTCCATGGCTACTGGTTGGAGGAAGAAGAAATAGAGAGTTAGGGGGATAGGCTGCGTACGTGAGAGAAGAGAATGGGGTAGGAGAGAGAGTGAGTGAGTGGGGTAAAGTAGATAGGGTAGTTTACTTTATTATTTTGTTGTTTTGTAAATAAGAAGGAGTAAGTGAGTGTGTGAGAGAGGGAGGTGGGATCGGCTAGCACCAGCACACACACAAAAACTTTACTTTTTATTTTAAAAGTGGACACATAAGTTTTGGTTATTTATGTTTCTACCCCACAACTTCCCGTTTTTGACAGTTTTTACTAATTTCTCATTTTATTGATTTATTGGTTCTAAAGCTTCACTAATATTTATTAATGATTATTTAGTTGACCAAAATTGTTACGAGTCTATTTGACCCGCTTAAAGTCATGTTTTCCCGGTTTCTTTGAAAAACGCGCTTTAAGGTTCGTTAGCATTTTTAATCCGTTTTAAGGATCCGTTTTCTTCGGGATTTGTTGCCTCATGATTATTTACACCTAATTAAGCTTCTAAATTACTTATTAGCCTAGTTAATAGCTATTTTTAATTATGGGGTATTTCAATCTACCCCCCTTAAGAAACTTTGCCCTCAAAGTTGCTCAGGGTTAATAGTTTAATAATTCTACTCATTAGGCAAACCAATTGCCATAATGTGTCTTACTACCACCTATGAGGTGTTTACTTCCTTCCACATTGGACGCATACACACTTCAAGCACAATACGAATTCACATACACAATACATCATTTCCATACACATCATATCCACATTACATAATATATCACTGCAATTCACAATACACATTGCACAGATACATTACATGTTACACATACACATCCATACACTACACATTACACATACATACATACACATACCAAATTCACTTGCACTACATGTGCCATACAAACCTATTACAATACCTACACACTATGCAATGCTCACCCCAAAGCAATGCAAAAGCAAAAAGGTTCTACCCCCCTTAAAAGGGGTACGCCCCGTACCCGTATTACAAACACTAGACTAACTAGTCAATGAATAACTGTGGGTACTTAGCCTTCATGTCATCTTCCAACTCCCATGTCGCTTCTTCGACATCATGGTTTGACCATAGGACCTTCACCATTCGTATAGATTTATGGCGAGTGTCTCTGGTCTTCCTATCAAGGATTCTCACTGGGGTTTCAACATATCTCATTGTCGGCTCAATGGATAGTCTCTCGGGCTCTAGCACATGAGAAGGATCAGCAATATACTTCTTGAGTTGTGACACATGAAAGACATCATGGACACGCCCAAGTCTTCAGGTAGTGCTAACCTATAGGCTACGGATCCAACTCTCTCGGTGATTGTGTACGGCCATACAAATTTTGGGCTTAGCTTGCCGTTCTGACCAAAACGGAATATGCCCTTCATAGGTGAAACGCGCAAGAACACCTAGTCGCCTACGGCGAACTCAAGGTCGTGTCGTCGCACATTCGCATAGGATTTCTGTCTATCTTGGGCTGCCTTCATATTGGCTCGGATTTGTTACACTTCCGCTTGGACTTGTTCTAAATACTCCGGTCCTATGATGACCGCTTCGCTTGACTCATCCCAACACAAAGGTGTACGACAAGGTCTACCGTATAGGGCTTGGAAAGGCGATATCTTAATCGAAGCATGATAGCTATTATTATACGAAAACTTGATAAGATGAAGCGTATCTAACCAACTCCCCTGAAAGTCTAAGGCGCATGCCCGAAGCATGTCCTCCAGTGTCTGGATGGTCCTTTCTGTCTGACCGTCGGTCTGAGGATGGAAGGCGGTACTCAACTTCAATTCTGTACCCAGCGCTTCCCGTGTAGCTCTCCAGTATCTCGAAAGAAATCTGGTGTCGCGGTCAGATACTATGGTTTTATGGACTCCGTGATGTCTGATGATCTCCTTGTCGAATAGCTCTGCGAGCTTCACTACCTTCCAGGTTTCCTTCATTGGTATGAATCTGGCAACCTTGGTAAGGCGATCGACTACAACCCAGATCATGTTGAGTCCTCCCCTGGCAGGTGGGAGTCCTACAACAAAATCCATGGAGATATCATGAAATTTCCATTCCCGAACTGGCATTGATTGTACCATTCCACCCAGTCTACGATGTTCAAATTTCACTTTTTGGCATGTTAAGCATCTCAATACAAATTCTGTCACATCTGACTTAATTCCAGACCACCAGAAGTACCTCCTCATGTCTTTGTACATCTTGGAGGCTCCTGGATGGACTGATAATGTGGAACTGTGTGACTCTCGCAGGATGCGATCCCTTAGCTCAGCATTGCTTCGGGGGACGCATAGCCTGCCATTCAACCGAATCAGACCATCTTCATGCAACTTAAAATCGTACTTCTTCTTCTCAAATGTACCATTTTCGATCTTTTGTTTGATTTCGGTCCGGTAAGGGTCGCTGAACTGAGCGTCTCGCACCTCGTCAACCAAGCTAGAAGAAGCGAGTAACGAATGGAGCGAGTGTGCTCGATGGCTCAGGGCGTCGGCTACCACATTTGCCTTCCCTTCCATATACTGTAGGTCGATGTCATTGTCTGAGAGAAACTCCATCCACCTTCTTAGTCTCAAATTCAGTTCTTTCTGTGTGAATACATACTGTAAGCTCTTGTGGTCGGAGTAGATGGTGATGCTTACCCCATAGAGATAGTGTCGCCATATCTTCAAGGCGAAGACAGTGGCTCCTAGCTCTAAGTCGTGTGTCGGGTAATTCTCCTCATGCTTTTTCAGCTGGCGGGAGGCATAAGCTACAACCTTGCCATGCTGCATGAGTACGCATCCCATTCCTTTGCCTGATGCATCACAATATACTTCAAATCCCTCTGTGCCCTCTGGAAGAGTAAGGATGGGCGCTGAGGTCAATGAGTCCTTTAGGCTCTGAAATGATAACTCGCACTCATCTGTCCATACAAACGGTGCATCTTTCTTCATCAGTGTAGTCATGGGCTTAGCGACTTTTGAGAAGTCCTTTACAAATATCCGGTAGTAACCGGCTAGACCAAGAAAGCTCCTAATGTCGGTAACAGTCTTGGGTCTAGGCCATGATCGCACAACTTCTATCTTAGAAGGGTCAACGGAGATACCTGCGCTCGAGATGACATGACTGAGGAATGATACCTGATCTAGCCAGAACTCGCATTTGGAGAACTTCGCATACAGCTGGTTCTCGTCGATGAAGACAACAACGGAAGTGTCCAACTGCTCACTGAATAGTCGATTCATGAGGTCCATGAATTTTGCTGCTGCGTTTGACAAACCGAATGGCATGACGGTGAATTCGTAGTGGCCATATCTGGTACGGAATGTCGTTTTCTCAATATCTTGTTCTTTGATAGCAATTTGGTGATACCCAGAACGGAGGTCGATCTTGGAGAAGACTGAGGCTCCTTTCAGCTGGTCGAACAGGTCGTCGATGCGTGGTAATAGGTATTTATTTTTGACTGTGACCGCATTCAGCTCGCGGTAGTCAATACATAGTCGAAGGCTACCGTCCTTCTTCTTCACAAAGAGGACCGGTGCTCCTCAAGGTGATACGCTCGGGCGTATAAACCCTTTATCAAGTAGGTCTCGTAACTGCTCTTTCAGTTCTGTCATTTCAGCATGTCATACGGTACGGTGCCCTAGCGATGGGACCGGTACCTTGCAAAAGGTCAATTTCAAATTCTACCGCTCTCTGAGGTTGCATGTCGGGTAGCTCCTTAGGGAATACATCGGGGAATTCAGATACAATGGGTACTTCGGGGTTGAACTCTGGATCTCTCTCTAGGTCTTGTACATAACATAAGTACACTTCATGGCCCTTTCTGAGCTCCTGGTACATAGCCATAGCTGATAGGAGTGTGGTCGAAGGCTCTCTCGGTCTTTGGCGGTAAGATACTGTAATCCCAGAAGGACTCTTGAGCAGCAATCGATGCTTGGCGTAGAGAATTCTACCCTTGTGCCGCTCCAACAATTCATTCCGATATTCAAGTCGAATCCCAATCCATTAAACTCGATAAAGGAAATGGGAAACGCTTCGTTTTTTATTTCGATGGTGGCTGATTGATAGTACTTGGTGCACTTTACTCGCTCCTTCGATGGGAGAGTAACCATAAAATTCGGTAGCTCATCCGCATCTAGCTTGAACCTCTTCACAAACGATGGTGATACGAAGGTGTGAGAGGCGCCGGAGTCAAATAACACATTGGCTTCAATGTCGTTCACTGGGAATGTTCCCGTTAAGATGATGCCGCTTCTGCCAGCTTGTGCTTCGGTGAGGATACTCAGGTTACCTTCGGTACCGAGTCCACAACCTATTGAAGTCACAATTGGATAAGTATTGATGGTGGACACAAGTGGAATTTAAATCAACACTGCTCTTTTTTGATAAACCAACCATCATACATACCGTGTCTCTAATACACGTTACTAATAGATTACATGATACTATGAATTTAATACTTCTAAAGGTAAGGTTCAGGCGTCCTGGTTTCATGTGTGTGGCATTGATTATTGCCGGCAGTGCCGTATTCAACTTGATCTTATTGATCCCGTGATACAGCATCCTAGAGTTTCCACCCATGATTAGGACATCTCCTGATCTCAATTCCAATTTCTGTGCGAGGTCCACACGCTTCTGCTCGCTATACATAAATACGGCGTCATCACCAATGGACCAAGACACTACGGACACTCCTTGTTCAAGAGATTCCGCCGTCTCGTCCTTATCTTGGTGTAACCCAAGTCGTCCTTCTTTCTTATAGAAGTTGACGATACAGAGGTCCGCAACAAGTGCGGGGATCAGATCATGTTCGCATTGTTGTGCAAGTTCTACTGCTTGTGTAACAAGCGTCTAAAAATCTGGAGGTATTGTCGGTGGCGTCGCTCCGTCTTGAGTACGGGTCTCTTGGTATGTCTTGGTATAAGGATTCTAGTCCTTTCCCAAGCACATCATTTTCAGCTTCATCTTCGCTCCACCGGGGAATTCGGGTGTATAAAATCCACCTTGACCCGTTCCTAGTTCGTTGCATCATCGAATGATTGAGATTTGTGCTTCAGGTGTCAGGTATCCCCTTAATAAAATCATACCTGGTCGGATGACCTGACACTGCTCACTGGAGTAGTGGTGAATGGTGATGTCGATCTCTTCTTGATTTGGTTTCGATGGTATTGGATAGCAGATACTAAAGTTTCCTATGGCTATAAATTTCATCTACGGTGAGTACTAGTTTCAACTACTTCATTTCATGCTCCATACATACTTCAATTATTTACTCATGCATTTACTCAAACAGTTACTCTATTACTTAGACATGCTTCTCAAGGATTCAAGGTTTAGATAATTACCTGGGCCGGACTTAGAACCGGACCCGTCACGGTTTATGATATGCAAGGCAGGCTGCCTCTGAGGTACGCCCCTCTGAGGACCTCGGGATCCCTGTCCCTGTGGTGCCTGTGGGCTGGTGAACCGCCAGATGCGACCTCCTTGCCTTCCCTTCGCTTGTAGCTTTGGAAGTTCCCTCTCGGTTTAGCATTTTCTGGGCATTTGCTAGCTGTGTGTCCCGGTTTCTGGCAGTTGTACCACTTGATTTCTCTCCCATAGCAGTCCTTGCCAGGATGGTCTTGGTTGCACTTCCTGCACACATAGGTGCGGCCGTCGGAGAAGGTTTTGGTGAAGCCGGAGCCAGAACCTAAGGTTTAGAGGGTTAGCACATGTGTGCGTGGATATACTAGATATGTTACTTGTACGAATATGAATTAAAAATAGAAGTTTACCCTTAAGTGGGTGTGATCTCAGTGGCTTCGCAGCCATCGGCGCAGAAGAACCTAGTTGAAGTAGCTCAACCGGTTTGCCCTGCTCAGCATGGGCACTACTCTCACTTGGGAAGTTCTTTGGGGTTTGATTGAAGAACTTTCCCTTCTTCTTTTTCCAGCTTTTCCCTTGGTTCTTCTCCTCAGAGCTGGTGTTCTTGCTGTTAGCCTTGCGCTTTAGCGCGGTTTCTTCATCCCGAAGTTGGCAAGTGATCTCAACGCGAGAAGCCGCGTGATAACACTCCTGAAGTTTTAGGTATTAGCCGGGATTCTCACTTGAAAGAGATAGAGGTAAAGATTTAAGAATTTAAGGAATTGAAATGGCACTAAGGGTTAACCGATATTTACCTGAAGAGAGGTAAATCGAGTGTAGCCCATACTGTACCGAAGGCGATGGCTCAGACCGCCATAGAAGCGATTGACCAACACCTGGCCGGTGTATCCCACATCGGGTAGAAGACGGAGGATGGAGGTGAAGGTTTTGTAGTACTCATCGACAGACATCGTCTCTGTCATTTTCAAGGCATCCAGCTCTAGCCTTTTCTTGGTCTTGACATGTTCCGGATAGTATTTGGATCGAAGGAGTGATGCAAAGGACTCCCAATCGAAGGTGGGGTCAGTGACATGCTCATGCTTGACTAGCTTCCACCAATCCATGGCTGCATCTTTCAGATAGTAGGCTGCAACTCGAACTCCGGCAGGAGCTTCGAGGGTTTTGAACGCCGTCTCCATCTCGGAGATATAGGCTTCTAGCTTAGCCGGATCACTCTTGCCCCTAAAGCAAGGAGGGCGGAGTTCCGCTACAGTTTTTACCCAGTTGGCTTCTCTGGGTGGAGGGGGAGGGATTGGCCCCGTTTGGTTCTGTTGGTTTGTTGGTTTTGCTGCATGGCATTGATTACTTGCGGTAGCATCTGCGCTACCATGGCGGCAACAATCTCAGCTATCGTCTGCGCGCCAGGTCCTTCAGAGGCTTCGCCTCTTCCTCGGCCTTAGCCTCGTCCTGACATCTGAATAGTCAACATTTACATTAGGCTTTGCAAGATATGACCTCAGGGTCTTGGTATTTAAGCAAAGATATCATTCCTAAGAACGTCAAGGGTATCCGTTGTTAACAACGGTAGTTCCTAGTTAGGTTTCCAAGTATCCGTCTTAAGACGGTTGAAATCCTAACTCAGTAATCCATATGCTCGGTAACTACGGACATCAGACCGTAACTACGCTCTAATACCACTTTTTGTAACACCCCTACCGCTATTCCTATACTTACCATCCAATCATCCCAAAAATCCTGAGTGCTCGCAGCGGAAATACTACTACTACGGCTGGTGATACAATGCCGCTAACCACCCATACAGTTAGCAAGGCTATTGCTACTTATAGTGACGGTCTGATGATCATAGTATACCGAGCTACTAAACATTGCTTACTAAATACAAAATACCATTCGCTTACATTAATGGATTACCGAGTATTTAAGTGTATTCAATTACATCCTTCCACTAGTTTCCAAAAAATGAATGAGTTTAAAACAACTACTCATCTATACCAATCCACCATCTTATCATTCTTTCACAATCCAAAAGGGTGTACCCCATGGTACACCGGCTAACAAAAATCTACAGCCGTGTACTACTTAGTACACCATTCATAATTCATTGTTTACAGACAAAAGAAATCAATCTAAGTCTTTACCATCTTCACCCCTCTCTTGCACCTGCGTGTAGTAAAAACATCTCCCCAACGGGTTCAGCAAAAGCTGCGCATGAACTCCGCATATACCGTGTGCTAGCTAGGGCACGCCGACTAATTAAGGTCAAATAGGCATGCGGTTCATTTTTAACATACATACATGCTTTACATACAACATACATTCAAATACAATACATTAGACAATCCAAGATGGCAATATAACAGCACACATACTTACCTTCACCGTGTTAGCCAAATTACGCATCCGGGTTAATCGGAATGCTTATTACTCTTGTACTCATTACACATTACTTGCTCTTACTTTACTTACTTACTTTAATTTACTTACTTACTCATTCTTACTTACTTACTTATACTCATGTTAAGTCGGTATGACCTCCGGCCCGGGGACTACACCGTCCCACCACCGGGATTTACTTGACTCACTAATCCGGGATGCTACCCACTTAAGGGATTTGGGCCGCGGACCAGTTTAAGAGTCAAGACTTGGATCCAACCTCTTGTGTCTCCGCATCCTCACGCGTGGCCGAAACTATATCGGACTTCTACACATTCCAATTTAATTACCAATTTAAGTTAGATTGGTTAGCTTGTTAGGAATCAGTTAGAAGTCCAATCACAAACACATTTGGTCACAGTACCATACATCACACACACACACTCATATTCATCCATACATTTCATGAATTATACAAACTAAGATTTAAAGAAAATATTCACAACATACAACACTACATATTCACAAGTAAGCATAATAACTCCGATTCGTGCATTTATCTTATTCGGTGATCAATTAGCACACAACACACAAATCAGAGTAACCAAGATAGCATAGGGGCATGAGGAATTCATACCGTTCACCGTTGTACTTGTGCCCCAACGTTCCTCCGGTGTTCACAGATCAAATCCTATGATATGCATACAATCGAGTGATTAATCTAACTATCATTAACTTAACTCGATTACTCTTACGTTTCCTACTCATACTTACTAAGTCTTTACATTCCTTACACTTATATTTTATTTACTTACTTTTCATTACTTAACAATGGTGTACTTACATATATATATATATATATGTACATATCTATAGGTGGGTATACATATCTATATATATACTAATTATAATCATATAGTTTTTTTTGTTTGTAAGTTATGGGTCGTCCGACCCAAGCCCTGGGTCGGTCCCTTCCAGTAGGTTTACGTTCTCTGAAATTTCTCCGACCGACCCAGAACTATTCCGACCGACCCATACACCTCTAGGTCGGTCCATCCCAGAAAGTTCCCATCCCGTTGTCCAAGTTCCGACTGACCCACCGACCGACCCACTTTTGGGTCGGTCGAAGTCAGAAACTTTGACAACAGAAAATCTTAGTCTGACCGACCCACGACCGACTCACGGCTCCTGGGTGGTCCGTTCCAGTGTCTTTTATTTTCGTTGCTTAAGCCCCGACCGACCCACCGACCGATCCAGTCTCTGGGTCGGTCGGTAGTAGAATGGTGCTACAGACCATATTTTTCATTCTCTTTCTTACCCATTTTTCAATCTTCCTACATACATTCTAACAAGTTTTAGTACTAATTAAACACTCTAAATCATGTTATTTCATTCCTTAATTCATTACACAATTCTATACTAAGTTATACACACAATTTTCCAAGTTTCAACACAACACTCACATTGTTTCTTCCCTTAATGCATTTTCTTGCTACAGATTTTAACACTTACTCTCCCCATCTACAGCTCCCTCTTCTAAGGTCATTTCTAACACTCCTAATGCATTATAATACATTAACTATCTCTCCCAATCTACCCTCTAACTACCTCCATCAAAATCTGTTACAATATATATCATTCACCTAGTTTCTAGTTCATTAACTGTTCTAATCCTAGGTACATTTTGCCATAGTCTCCCCTATATCATTACACTCTCATCACATTGTTTTCACACACATTATCACTTATCCCACCTGTTCATACACAACAACAATATACCAAGTTCTTCAACACAAATACTACCCATTCAACACATTAAATTCCTGCACTCAACATCCCAATCCCAATCTCGTTTGTGACAGTTTTTTTAATTGTCTTTAAAGCTTCAACACAATCCAATTCTTCTTCTTCATTACACTATTGTTCATTACCATTCTAGAATGCAAATTTTACTATTTTAAAATCTGTTACATACCTATACACAAGGTTACACAGGGGTAAGCATAATTACCTTGTTTCTTCTTCTAGTTTTCTTTTCTTCTTCTTGCTTCTTCCTTCTTCCTTCTCTCTCTTTCCACCGGTTTTAGCAACCCAAATTCTCTAACACTACAACCCATATATACATATTTCAATACACCAAAACTAACCCTAACCATCCTTTAAAGCTTAATGTAGGTTTTAGGGTTTAGAAATTTCATTACCTTGCAAGGGTGTAGGTAATGATTGGAATAGTTCAAGAACAATATTTTCCACTCTCCAAGGAAGCAAAAATCGGCGGGGTACACAAGGAGCAAACAAGAGTTTTAGCTACATTTTGGTTTTTCCTTATAAGGGTTAGAAAAGGGTGAGATTTCAAGAAGATTTTTACCTCAAAGGAACAAGGAGAAGAAGGTGGTTCTAGTGGTAGTCTTGAAGCTCCAAATGCTCCACACCCATGGAGATGAAAGTTCTCCTTTTCGAATTTTGAAAAGATGGAAGTGTTCCCCTTGATGAGAGGAAGACAATGGTGTAATTTTTATAATTTTTGGAGGAGATTTAAGGGAGTAACAAGAGGAGAGAAGATAGAGTTTTTGTGAGTTGCTCAAGCTTCCATGGCTACCGTTTGGAGGAAGAAGAAATAGAGAGTGAGGGGGATAGGCTGCGTACGTGAGAGAAGAGAATGGGGTAGGAGAGAGAGAGAGTGAGTGGGGTAAAGTAGATAGGGTAGTTTACTTTATTATTTTGTTGTTTTGTAAATAAGAAGGAGTAAGTGAGTGTGTGAGAGAGGAGAATGGGATCGGCTGGCACCAGCACACACACAAACTTTACTTTTTATTTTAAAAGTGGACACATAAGTTTTGGTTATTTATGTTTCTACCCCACAACTTCCCGTTTTTGACAGTTTTTACTAATTTCTCGTTTTATTGATTTTATTGGTTCTAAAGCTTCACTAATATTTATTAATGATTATTTAGTTGACCAAAATTGTTACGAGTCTATTTGACCCGCTTAAAGTCACGTTTTCCCGGTTTCCTTGAAAAACGCGCTTTAAGGTTCGTCAGCGTTTTTAATCCGTTTTAAGGATCCGTTTTCTTCGGGATTTGTTCCCTCATGATTATTTACACCTAATTAAGCTTCTAATTTACTTATTAGCCTAGTTAATCACTATTTTTAATTACGGGGTATTTCACCTTTTCACCGGAGTTAGCTTTACCATGTGTTCCCTCGTTCCTTGGTTCACACTTGTTCCACTGATAATGTTCCAACATTATTATCAATACCATACTCTTACGTTACACAAATAATTACTACTCCCGTACTTACCCCGTTATCCCGGTATACTTAATGTTCTCATACTCTCAACCTACTTAATTACTTTTCATACTTGTTTTCCTACTCGCATACTTACTTTCTTACCATTGGTGTCACATTAATGGTATATTACTAAAGTCCTTTGTATATGTACATATCCATATATATACATACCTATGATTACTATGTTACTCTTTTTTTTATATAAGTTAGGGCCGACCGACCCACCGACCGACCTAAGCCCTTGGGTCGGTCCATTCTAGTAAGTTTCCGTCCTCTGAAATTGTCCCGACCGACCCAGAACTATTCCAACCGACACATACGCCTCTGGGTCGGTCCATTACCAAAAGATTCAGTCCCGCTGTTTAAGCTCCGACCGACCCACCGACCGACCCAACCTATGGGTCGGTTGAAGTCAGAAATTTCGACAACCGAGAGCTCAAGTCCGACCGACCCACGACCGACTCACGGCTCCTGGGTCGGTCCGTTCCAGTGCATTTATTTTTCGTTGCTTAAGCCCCAACCGACCCACCGACCGATCCAGCATCTAGGTCGGTCGGTAGCAGAACATTGCTACAGACGTTGTTTTTCATTTCCTTTCTTTCCCATTTCTTCCCCAATCTTCCTACATACATCGTAACATGATTTAGTGTTATTTAGGCTTCCTAAAATACCTTAATTCATCCACCAAATCCATTACTAAATCAATCAATCACTTACACAATTTTCCTCACTTCTTTTCCAACACATGTAATAGTTTTTGTTTCACTTATGCTACAGATTTTAAAATCAACTTCTACCATTCAATATTTCGTCTACCAATACCACTTCTAACATCCCAAATACATTTCCAAGCAAGCACAATACCTATACCCAAGTCCAACATTCAATTTACTAAGTCTTATACTCTAATTCTTCCTAATCCCTCCAATAAAATCCAGTGCCTCTTGTTACAGATTTTATGCTCTTTTATTCACATACTACTACCACCATCATATGGTCATTAACCATCTCCACTATCCCCAATGCATGTCTTGGTTCTCCCATTCACCAAGTCAATCTTAATACACAATTCCTACTAAAATTTTGCCATTGTTCACCTACTTTCCTTACTTCCTCAAATACACATTCTCTCATCAAATTCAACCAAAAGCTAGCCACACCCAACAAGTGTCCTACCAGCACACAAGGTTCATACAAAATTTCCTCCAAAGCATATACACAATTCTCCAAGCCCAATACAATGCATTAACATAAATACATGGCACTTTGGCCCTTACTTTGCAATTCAACTTCACAACTTCCCCCAATATCAAACAAGCAAATTTCCTCACATGTTTTGGGTTCATTGATTCATTTACCCATCCCAATCCTATACATATAGATAGTGCATTAAGATAGGTTTTTCCTTACCTTGAGATCACAATTTTTTTTAAGTTCTCCACCTCTCCTCTTCTTCATTCTCGGTCAAGTTGAGCCATGGGGTTACCAAACCCCAAGCCAACATTCAAGAACACAAAATAGATACAATTAAACTCCTTAACCCATTGGATAACTCTAATTCAATGAAAGGCTTAAATGTCATTAGTTAGGGTTTTACCTTAGAGTTTCAAGAGAGGTTTTTATGCCATGAATACAAAGGAGAGTTCCTCCACCATTGGAGAGTTGAACCAAGCTCAAACAAGGAAGAAAATAAGGCATTACAAGAGGGGGCAAAATCGTCCACTATAGAGAGTGAAGAAAAATGGATTTTTCTTGAAATTTTTTACCTTAGGAGGAAGAGGAGACTCCAAGCTTCGATTTGGTACTATTTCCTCTTCAAATGGGCAAAACCCATGGAGATGAAGTTGCTCATTTTCAGATTTTGACAAGATAGAAATGTAGAGCTTGAAGAGGGGAGTTCAAATATGTATTTTATTTTACATTTGGAGCTCAAATGGAGCTAGAGCATGGAGAGAAAGAAGGGAAGCCATGGATGGTATTGGAGCTTCTCAAAAATCGCCAGCAAGGGGGAAGGGGGAGCTGCAGTCGTCTGGGAAGGAGGAGAAGGAAGGAGGAAAGAGAGAGAGGGGAAATGAAAATAAGGAGGAGAGAGAGGGTCCCCCTTTACTTTTGTACTTTTTACTTTTAGCTTTTTTATTTACTTATTGTTAGTTGTGTGTGTGTGTGAGAGGGCTGTTTACACTAGTAAAACTGGCCCCCACTGTTATACTAGCTGGAGCGTTTTTCGTCTTTTACAGAAAACGCTCGTTATTTTACCCGGTTTTGGTACTATTCACTAACCGGGCCCGTTTTCTGGAATTTTCTTGTTTCTTTATTTTTACTGATTATTAAGCTTCCGTTAATGCTTAATAATAGTTATTTAATGATTTATAATTTTTACGGGTTCGTTTGACCACTTAAGGTCACGTTTTTGAGTTTTCTCGAAAAACGTGCGCTAAAGCTCTATTAGCGTTTTAATACCTTATTTAGATCCGTTTTCTTTGGGAATCATTCCCGTATACTTATTAGGCAAGAATAAGCCTTAAGAATCCTTCTAATACACTAACCGAGGTCTCGTACCTCCTATGGTTATTTAACGCTTATTTTAGCGTTTTCCGCTTTCTAAGCGTTTTCTCATTTCTTTTGGATTTATTTTCTTTACCAAAATTACTTAGGCACTATTAGGCCCTTAAATACCGTATTAAAATAATTTAATCACCATATTTAAGTTCGGGGTATTTCAGCACCCATGGCACCACCACCTTCGTTTGCCCACTAAATGTTCATCTTAGCTCCAAATCCAAAACTAAGCATAGATTTCCCTTAGTTAGACCAAGGCCTTGTTTCCTATCTTTTCAAAATTTTAAAAGCTTTATTTTGGAGCCATGGGATAACACCATTGTAGGGGGAAAAACTAGCTTGAGGTGTTCATTGTCCTCTCCATTCACTCAAGGTAAGGAAAATGTAAGAAAAACCAAGTTTCCACCACTTTCCCTTCATAACTGAAAATCATCTTCTCATGGGACCTTGTTTTATCCCTTGTTCTAGCTTGATTCTATTCTCTAAGGACTTGAGGAGGTCTTGCCTTGCTTCATTATGAAATTCATTCCAAAATTAAAAGTAAACATACACTTTTAAGCTTTAAAGCACATATTTTAACCTAAGGATGAATTCTATGAGTTTAGGCATATTGCTTAGTGCTCATTAGATTATTTGAATGTGGATTAGAACATTGGAAAGAGGATTGAAGTCCTTGCCAAAATTCAATCAAGAATACCTAAGGAGGAAAGTAAGAGATGCTTGAGGAAAATAAGGTAAATTGCTTACCTAATGGTGGTTTAAGGTTTAAGGGATGAGATTTAGATAAGTACTAATGTAGCTTAAAGCTTACATTATGTAATGGGTTATATAACCTAAGAAAAAGAATGTAAACAAGCTTGTGAACTTGTGACTAAGGAGCCAAAGGGAATGAGTTAGTATGATAAGTATAACATAAATTATGAGAACATTATATTGCTATGGGAGCATTGTTGTGTGTATTTGGAGGTTGAAAGCTTTTATATGTGGGAAATTCAGTGTTTAAGTTTAAGTCATTTAAGGGCCTAAGAGACATGTTATTTAAGAGCCTTAGTGCTATGCAATTTAAGATTATTGCATTATATTGAGTTTATTATGAATGAGTTGATTTGGGTGAGAAAATATGATGAGAAAGGATTTGATGTGTGTGGGATGATTGAATGAGAAAAACAATGCATGTGGGTATGATAATATACTAGAGAAGCTATGGCGAAAATTGAGTAGAAAACAAGTGTTTATGTGATGGTTATGAATTAATATGACCTAGGGTTTACAAGGAGACATTAAAAAGGAATTTGAGTGGAAATGAGTTAATTAAGGAGTTCTTGAGGTTTAGTATGGCCTAGAGATGTATAGGAGGAATTAGGGGATTGGTGGGTGTATTAAACACACCAAAATCATGGTATGAGGAATGTTAAGACTTGAGCAAAATCAAGAGGAAATGGTGTGTATAATGTTTTAAGATGATTTAGGTATGAACTAGAGAATATAGCAATGAGAAATCTTGGTAGCTGTGTAAGTGGGGAAGATTCTAGTAGTGGATTAATAAGGTTATAGTTGGATGGTAATGAGTGGACTTGGGTGATGGAAGTGAAAATTGTAGGAGAATGTTAAAAATGTCAAGGGAAATGACTAGGAATGTATAAGGGTGTTTAACCATGAGAATGGGGGTTGATTCAGTAAAGGAGATAGAAATGTCTAAGGAGGGGTGTAAGATGGTCAAGATAAAGGAAGAACAATGTTAAGGTGCTAAGAGGATGGAAAGAAGGTATAGGAATGTTCAAGAGTTTAGGAGTGATGAGTAACAAATGGAAGGGAGAGAAGTTTGTGCATGGAGATGCAAGGTAACCTTGGAAAGTTTAGTAAAGGAAATATGGATGATTAATGAGGTTCGAGGAGTAGTTATATTGGTTGCAAGGAACCACTAAGTTTAGTTGGAGTTTCATACAAAATTTACATATTGGAAGTGTAAGAAATTAAGTTATAAGTGTTACGAGTTTTTGTAAGGAATTGGGTGAAAGATCAAGAAATTTAGTATGAGTTTGATGGATGAATTAGGAGGGTTTTAAGGTGCTAAAATGATGTTAAAACATGTTAGAATACTTGTGGAGAGGTTAGGAAAAGATTGGGCAAGATTTGAGGTTTAAAAGAAGTCAAAAATTGCAATTCTGTACAAATTTAGCCTTGGTCCGGGTTTGTAACCAAGTACATAAACCCGGACCACATCAAAAACTGTCTAGAAACTCATACCGTGACTTGGTCTGGGTTTATATCCAAGTACACAAACCTGGACGAGCCATTTTTACAAAGGAAGTGTGCTTTTTAAGAGGTAAATGAAGAGCGCTTGTTGGGTAATGTTATTATATGATTGTTAAGAGTTGTTTGTTGGATTTTTAAGGCCATTGGAGGTGTGAACAAGTGTGAGGTAAAATGAGAAGTAAGTAACATAAGAGGTTAAGCTTAAACTACAATGACTTAGTGGTATTTAGTTGGAAATCATTAAGGATTAAGTAAGCTAGGTTAATTAAAAGTAATTAACCACCCAATTCAATCAATGTTTTACGGTTTGAGAATTTGGACTCCAGAGGAGAGTAGGCAACCGAATGACCAATGGTGAACGGTACAGTCCTTCTTGTGACCTGCTTGCTAACGAGGTGTCCCTCGGCTTGTGTGCTATTGGTTTTTGTGTGCCCACTAAACAAGATAAAGCATGCAACCAGAATGTTATGTTTATTGTATTGCTCTGTGATGTTTGAAAACTAACACAACTTACCGTGAGAACTTACAAACTAATGTTTAGAAAAGAATTGTGTGAGATTAAGGAACACTCCCAAATATTGTTTTCTTAGTAACCGAAAGAGGTTAACTAACAAACATTAACTTGAGACTTTCTACTAACTAGAACTTGGGGGGAGTGAGGAATCCGGAATGGTACCGGCACATGTGTATTGGGGGAGGTCGGTATCCTTATCAGATACCGACTTCCAAATATGACTTGTCTTCGGACTCGTCGCCTAGAGTCGACATATAGACTCGACCTCCTAGGACTACTTGTTTTAGGAGGGAGGCATACTAAGATGGCGTGGGGGGATTTAGCCTACATCCCCAACAATTTAAGAAATGTTGCTTATTGTCGGTAAGTGTACTGCTGCTGGCTAGGGTTAACCAAGCTCTACAAAAATAAACAACGAACTAAGGGTTAACCAGTTCTAATAAGAGAACGGTTGACTTAATTAAGATAAGGTTGAGATAAGATACAATCTTTTCTATTTAAAGGATGGTTGTATTCTAAGAGTGAGATAAGGATTAAGATTAAGGTAAGATATGGTTTGACAGAGATTAAGAGGAAACATAACTTAAGGAGTTAATTGATTAACTCACTAATTAAGAGAACGCTTTTAAGTTGTTCATTGTATTTGAACTTTGATTGTTCATATTTGGCTTGTTGTTTATTGCACTTTCTATTATGCTGTGCATCTAATCAACCTCCATGCTATCGACAATTAGTCTTCGTAGCCACGTTATCTTGGGGGCCGTGAGAGGATCGTACCAGCAATTTCGCTGACCCCCTTTGGGGCTGTTTTTATTTCGCAGGTGAACGACAGAAGGCGACAGTCCTGAGAGTAGGTTCGGGTAGAATTTACTTTGGGTTGTCTTCTTTTAGTTGTACGAGTAGTGTCTGTACACTGGTTTAGTGAATGGTATGATATGTTAGTAAGTTGTATAGGATGTGAGGAGATTGTAAGATTGATATGTAAATGAATAAGGATTGTAAGTATTAATGTTCGGTATATTCTTTTAGTCAGACTGTGGCAAGGTCCTGGAGTGTATTTAATTCCGCTGCAACGTTTGTATATATGTTGTTAAGTTTGCGATAACCACGATTGGATTGAGATGGGGTGTTACAAAAAGTGGTATCAAAGCGTAGTTACGCTCTGATGACAAGAATTACCGAACTTAGGAGAATACAGAGGTTGAGTTTGAGTTATGGGTTGTGTGATAGAGTGAGAGGTACGTTAGTTAGGACTTTCCGGTGTTTACCGGATATCTATAGTACCTAGACCCGCCCTCCACATCCCTAACCCTGAATACGTGGAACAAACGCCAGAGAGAAGAAAGCCTTCTCTTACTCGGGAAAAACCCGATCTGGCAGTTAGTTAACAGTAAGCAATACGAGAAACATCTTGTTGAACAACAGTTTATGAGAACTTGAATGTTATAACTGGAGTGTAACAGTGAAACAGGCACTACCAATGGATTCTACCAATAAGAGAACAGAAATTACCAGCAACATGGGTCGACATGCTACGCAGTCGAAGTAACACGCCATACCAATAATAAGAAAGGCACTACGAGTGCAATGGATAGGAAAAGATAAGCGACATGAGTACCAGACAGTGGTCCGAATGAGCATAACAGTGGGATAATACAAAGCATGAGAGTTAAGATTACCAGAAAGTCCAGTTAGAAACGGGAACTCCAAACCCCATACAATGAGGAAGATTACAAAACCTGGCCGACATAGCACAGGCAATGATAAAAACGCGTACCAATTTGGATATTAAAATAGGACTACGATGTAGCATCTAATAGAGAATTGTTACCTAGTAACCCCAACATAATACGTAGAAACGGGAGCGAGGATTATGACATAGAAAATAACAAGGGGTTCCCTTAGGAAGAGGAACACCCTGACCAATAAGAGGACTGTCAAACAAACAGGAAACTGCCGGATGGCTAGTTATCCAAAATGAGAGAACATTGAAGGAGTCCCGAGGACTACCAATTACATGGAGATTAGGAGGAAGTACCACGACCGATGCACACAATACCAGTATCCTGAAAATACATAATTTGGTTCCTCCTATCTCACAAACGTACAGAACATCCGAGAGTTATAGTGGTTCGGCCAGTAATCCGGCCTACATCCACTCCTAGACAATATCTTTATTCCCTTCTTTGGTATTACAACTTTAGAGAGCTTTCTAGTGTTTTCCCCCTTCTTCTAATCTTGTGTCCCCTTACAAGTGAGCCTCCCATCTCTATTTATAGACTTTCTAGGGTGAAGTCTACCTCTTAACCCTTGTACATGTGGTACTATTTTATTGGAGCAACCCTTCTGATTTTGGTACATCTCTCCTTGTAAAACCTTTTGGTCCCAAAGTGTGGGATGCGGGATCCGGTCATGGGGCACGGGGCCGGAATAAGGGGCCCGATCGTGGAGTGCGGGGCCGGAATATGGGACCCGGCCATAGAGTGCAGGGCCGGAATATGGGACCCGGTTATGGGGCCTAGGACCCGGATTGATGTTTGGTGCCCAAACTGGAGCCTGAACAAGGTCCTGGAGGAGGCCCGGGGTCTGGACCGGGGGCTTTGATCTGGACCGCTTTGACCCTCTTGTCTTCGTCATATTCTTGCCCTTCTCATCAGTCCCACAAGTTCTACTTTTTGGTACTTAAAAAAGTGGAACTTACAAAAAAAAAGAAAGATAGAAATTTACATTCTTTTTCCTTTATCCTATCTTCTAGTCCCACAAGTTATTTTTCTTTAGTTTTTACAAAGAAACATGAACTTACAAAAAGTCAGTACAATTAGTACAATCGAAAGTCCCACAAGTGTCTTTCTTCTGGATCTGACTAGTTGGAAATTCTGGGATATAAATCTTTGGGATAATATATCTTGATGGATGAATCCCATGGCATCTTGATGGATGAATCCCTTGAGATCTTCATAAAGAAGACCAATGGTTTTTTTTAATAAGAACCATTCCCTTTTTTGAAAGGATAAAATAATATGATGATTAAATCTTTGCTTATACTAGCCAAAGGATGATAATTCCCTTAAAGGGAGAACAAAGATAATATATTTTCCCAACTTTGCTTATGCTAGCCAAAGGATGGTACCTGTAATTCAAGTATGGTGCGGCGTCCCACACCTAACAATGCACCCATTACAGGCGACCAGAGCTCGTGATGGGTCCAGAGATGGGTTTTTTTGTTGGCTCGATGGCCGGGTTTCATTTCAACCCAAAGTGTTACTTTTCAAGGCATGATAGCCTGTAGGTGTTACTTTCAAGGCATGATAGCCTGTATGTGTTACTTTCAAGGCATGATAGCCTGTAGGTTTTACTTTCAAGGCATGATAGCCTGTATGTGTTACTTTCAAGGCATGATAGCCTGTAGGCACTCTGGCCGGGTGTTACTTTTCACCATGGATATGCAACTTTGTACAGAAAGTCCATAGGTAGGTGTTACTTTTCTCCATGGATATGCACTTTGTGTAGAAAGTCCATAGGTAGGTGTTACTTTCTTGGCTCGGTGGCCTTTGTTCTCGCTTTCTTTGAATACTTCAGGGGGTGATCAGTCCCCTGGTAAAAAGTACCTGCACTTTCATTAAAAACTTTGTTAGCTCTTTTGAGACAGAGTAGAACATGTTGCACATGATAAATAGTTTAAGACATCAAATCAGTTTGTAATTGAGCATAAATCAAGGTCAAGCTCAATAGACTTATGTAATAATAGATAAGCCTGGTAATCATATACCCTTTCAGATGGTATGCAATGGTGGGGGTATCAAACATATTTACAATCATGCATTTAGTTAATGCTGAATGAAGCATTCTATAATCAAAATAATCAAGAGCTTGACTCAAGGTGGTTTTACGAGTTTTAAACATTCTCATCATGCCTGTTTGCCAGCTGAAAACATAGGCAATAAATTAGCCTAAATACTGTCTGTACAGCAGCTCAATATTCGTGACATAGTACCCGGGAAGAGCAAGACAAGTGGGTGAGTTATGAACACTATTTCCAAGAAGCATGACAGGAGTAGGCAAGGCATTTTGTTTCCATATGTAGGATTTTAACAGAAATATCATGGAGCAATAAAACAGAATGGTGTATGAGCTTTTTAAGAGAATGGTCATTTTCAAGCAGGTCTTGCCATGTTCAAGAGGTGGCACAAAATCAAGCGAAACTGAAGTAGATCTGACACTATTTATGTATTATAAATCGGCTACTTCTAAGCATGGGACAGAAGTATGATACTTTCTTGCTAGATACTTTATAGCACCAAATCTGCAGCATAAAAACAAGAATGAATATCCTCACAAT
The DNA here is from genome assembly GCA_023374045.1 of Limonium bicolor. Taxonomy (NCBI): domain Eukaryota; kingdom Viridiplantae; phylum Streptophyta; class Magnoliopsida; order Caryophyllales; family Plumbaginaceae; genus Limonium; species Limonium bicolor. Next base: position 263,138,036 of record CM041782.1, on the reverse strand, counting down.
TCGGGGGCAAATGTTCCTCAGAATCTAGCATAAAGACGGTAGTAAAAGTAGCACTAGTGGCAAAACAAGTTTATCTCAAAGTGTCATTATTGCCTAAGCAGTTTTAACAAATCTGCTGCTAAGAGTGGTTCAAAGTTATAGGTCAATACTCACGAAGCTATTAAATAGTGGTGATATGAATCGCTTGCCAACTCATAACAGATCATGACTAGAGGAGTTACTGTGCGAAAGCCTGCTTAAAACTTTATCATGCAGTATCTGCAATTTCAGAGTGTAGATATATGGCAATATACCCCCTTTTAAACCAGCAAACAGCGGCAAAAGGATTGTTGTACAACAGTTCCTAAAGTGCAAAATAACAATGTTTAAATGGAGCTTGAAACAGCAGCCTAACAGATGGAGTAAGACAGTAGCAGCAGGGAACAACAATCAATTAAAGGCCCTCTTATTTACCGATCAAACGACATAGACCAAGAGTAAAAGAGTTTTGCCATTCATGACATCTCAGGTTTAGACATCAGTATATAACCAGGAAAGTAAAATAGTAATGAGATTGAGTGTATTTTGGTAACGCACCAACACTTATGTTCAATGTTAGAGAAGCAAAAACTTCAAAAGCAAAATTATTGCGAAGCAATATCAGAGGATATATAATGTACCCATTCAATGCTTGACCTCAGAAAAGATAAATTGCATCATGAAACTTCAAATTAGCTCTCAGTCTTATATAAATTGATACCAAGTTAGGCATATATTAACCGGAGAAGAAGTGCTGTCTGAAAAACTTGTCAAGATATTTTCATGCAACAGCTGTAACTTCAGAGTGCTGCAATAGTAACATAACTGCAGTGGGGCTGCGCAAGAGCATATGAGTAGTGCTGTAAAATAAGCAGGAAATGGGTTGTCAATTTATACCGAGCTTACCGCCCTCATACCTTGCCATGTAACCTACCAAAACAATGAGGTTGTATGGTTTGTAGTGAATATTTCAGTGCTTTGGGTAGTAATGGTAGTGCCCGGGACTGAACATGTCGGCTTGTGTCCTGGCCGAAACCACGATGCCATTCGGTACCGATCCTAGGGTCTGCTGAATTTTCCTCCTCACTTGCGAGCAACTTTCTCATTGTATAGAGGGCTCCTTTGCTCAGCAGTTGTTCAGATTGGTGGAGCATTTGTTATCCTGCATCAGAACTTTGGAAGAGAAAAAACTTGTCTCTGATTTGCACAGCCCAAAGTCATGGTGACCTCTATCATGTCCTGGGCCATTTGAGAATGTTGGTGAACGAGTGCTGCTGATTCTTGTCAAAAAATTGTGTAAACATTCGTCATGTAGCAGCTTCATGTATAATGGCCAAGCAGCATGACTGAAGACTATGAACTACTGAGAAGGCTTGTTATCCAATAGGTACGAAACCAAAATGAAATGGAGAGTTAGTTTAACAACTTAGATTGAAGGTCCTACTCGTGTTCATATGACTGCATAAAAACAGGAAAACTATGGGGCAACTTTAATCATTACCTATGAAACTGATTTGTGTGGCATATGCAACAGTAATATAAAGCACCAAAATAGAATGATAGAAACAGTAAATCAGGCTGGGCTTTTGAAATCTAAAGGCTGGCACCCACACAAGAAGTATTTCGAATGAATAAACTTAATAGTAAATATAATCTGCTAGACAATGCCGATTGTAAAATAGCAGTAAGGACCAAGGGAAACCAAAGTAAGCATTCATCATAGACTTGTTGAGCTGAAGCATACAGATACAGCGATGCATAATAACATGATTTCATGAAAATAGGAACATTTAGAGGCATAAAGGCCAGAATTGATGCTTTAAATAAGGTACGAAGCATTGGTATAAGAGCTGTAGAAAAAGTCTTTCATAACAGCAGCAATGATTAATTGAAACTGTATATCGTCTCAGGTCTAGATCAAAATGAAGTTGTGAATGACATGGTGCTTGTCAAAATTTAGTAGAGAACACTTTCTAAGTAGAAATGTAAGATGTGACCCCGCCCATAAAACTACTTATATAGAACTTCATCGAAGCTGCTGTTAAAAGCAGTCCAAACTCATGATAGAAAACCTTGGAACAACTCATCACATAATGCTAATTACAGTAAAAATGCGATTTAGCACAGATTTTGATGGTGATCTTTGTTAATGGAGTGTATAAGTTGCAGCTCTTATATTAACTGATAATTGGAGGCTAGAAGTAACCAAGTTACTGTTGTATAATAACCCAGTGACTGGAGCAGTAATGACAAGGGGAAAGTTTTACCAAACAACAAAAACAGCTGGGTATTGACCTTCCAATGGATTGAAAATGATAACCTAAAGCAAGCAAGGCATTGTTGTGCATGATTTATAAAGGTGCATCAAAATATTGCATCAGAAATGAGGCAGTTAATACCAACAAATTAGCTGAGGAAAGAGTGTAATCAAGAGCTTAACCTAGGCTGGTTTTTACGATCCTAAACACTCTTATCATACCCCCTTACCCCCTGACTTCTAATAGGTAAAAAACAAATCTATATACCGCTGTGCAGTAGGTAGACGAAGCATGAATATTTCTTTTACCTTGTACTGATTATGCGACAGCAATAAACAGAGACATAACTCTGACAAAAACTTGGGGAGCAATCAATTAAGATCAATCATGACAGCAAGCAAAAACTTGGGGAGCAATCAATCAGGATTATTCATGTAAAATCCTTGACGGTCTTCAGATCAGTTTTATCATACTAGATCAATCATGACAACAAGCAGAGTTTGAAGGTTTTGAAACTACTAAGGGTATGCAGAGGCAACAACATTAGCAGCATGAAAGAATACAGTATTACCACCACCAGGTTTGATGTACCTAGAATCAAATAGTTTATTGTGCTTTGAAGTATACTTGTCTTACAGCTCTTGTGAAGTATCTTCACAACCTTTCCTTTGTGTGGCAGAACATAGCTAGGGAGGTTGCTGCCTGAAAACACTGCTACATAACAGCTTCATTTTTAGCATCTAACAACATGAAATTGATTCTAAACATGGTTAAACCATTAATATAGTTGTAAAACAGTTTCGTAAGTGGGAAACCAATGCAAGCTGTAATAGTTGCAAGAAATAGTAGTTTTTAACAACTGGAACAGTTCCTGAGAGGATAAATGCAGAGCTAAGGTGAGGTGTATAGAGCATCAGGCAGAAGTGAACGTAGTTACTCATGAATATAATTAAACATGGATTATTTGAATCAAGCCAAATTAGGTTGCTATAGCCGTACAAGGACTTGTAAACAGGGAACAATCTAAAGCAGATTCCGCATTATTCGTAGTCGTAAAAACTGCTGAAACAAACTCATAACCAACATCACAAATTGGATATCTAAGACACATATTTCACAGCCCTAACCACAGAAGTAATGGCAGCCACAGCATCATCATGGTGCAGTAAAACAGAACAGTGTTTTAACAAAGCGTTTGTCAAAAAGTGCTCCAAACCGGTGGTAAGGGACTTCACAGAGGAAATTAATCAACTAATCAAGCTCAATTAATAGGTAGAGTCCAAAGAATTGGAACTATAATGCATTATTTTCCTTAAAATAGATTTAACAAAACTTGATAGAGCCAAGAAGAAACGAGTTGTTTGAGCCATAATACATTTTATGAATGAGGGTAAAATTAAAGCAACAGTGAAGCAGTAACCATCAAAATAAGAACAAAGTCATATATGCAATCCTAACTACGAATGTTTACCATAGTCAAAACAGAAATAATATTTCCTAAGGGAAGGCCTAAAACTAAGTATCAAAGGAGCAAAAACATGTTAAGGAAGTACTGCGGCAAGTACCTGTTACCCTTAATAAAAATTTAGACAGAAGATGTATATGCATCCAAGAAAATAAAAAGTACTTGGAGTACTGGCTGATCTCTATTATGGTAGAAATGGAATCACATCAGCAATAAGACTCGAAGTAAAACTTCCTAAGCCAAATTTCAGCTTCAAACAGAGATTGATCACTGCTCCCAATAGATGTAAAAGACATAATGTTTTATATCACTGTTGCTGTGTTGATGCCTTCTCAACTTCCTTAACAATCACAAGCTATACTGGTTGCAACATAATTGTTTTGTGTAGATCAAACAGAAACATGAACTGAAGTGTGTATTTTACAAGGAGAAACCCGGTAAAACAATCTACACATGAAGACTATACAGAGCAGACCCCAACAGTAAACCAGCCAAAGTAAGATAGAGATAGAAACAGAAGTAAATTTTTGGATGATTTTGTATAGCTTCAAAAGTAATAGTATTGGTCATTGAGCCTCATCATCTAATAATCAGAAGATTTTACGGTATGTGCTCCAAGAAGTAGAGCAATTGCAAACTTCAGAAAAATGACACAGCAGATGGCATGTAAACCTTTCTGGATGATCAGTCAAGACTTGAATTGCATAGCTAAAGAACTTTCGATAGGTATATAGACGATTTAGTATAAACTGATATGAGAAAGTATTAAACTTATCTTGGTAGTTCATTCTTGGCATTTCTTTGTGGCCTTTGGCTGCTACCACAGTCCTCCATCCTTTCTTTGCTCCTTTGTTGGTGAAAATCTTACATATCTTTTAATATTTGACGTGCTCCGACTTGGTTATGGGGTTGACTTGTTTTTTGGTGTCTGGTTTCCTCCTTAATCAAAATCACATCTTCCTTTGTTGATCCGCTCTTTTGTTTATTTAGCTTCATCATTTAACAATCAGAAACATTTCTAACCTTGCTAGAAAATAAGCATTATCTAGGGGGTGGAAAACAGAAGCGGTAGAACTTTAAGCCATATAGGCTTTTCTTACATCTAAAACATAGTTTAAGAAATGCAAATGTGACAACATAATTTTTCAAAGATTGGTCATGTCCTCTGGTAAACAAAATATTTTTAGAAGCAAGAAAATTTAGTTCCATGTGAATCCTAGAGTATTTGAGAGAAGCAAGTGTCGCCATGTAAAAATAGATATAAGATATTTTATTTAACCATGAATGCATCTTATTGAAATCAACAACAAAATTTTTGAAATCAACAACACAATCGTCAAAGGTCAGAGATATTGCCTCTAACTTGCAGAAGTTTAAACAAATCATTTTGATTTATATGCAGGAGAATTAATTTTATAACTCAAATTCTCACCATGATCCGACATATGCTTTCTTAGGTATAGACTTTTTAGAATCATTACCTTGCCGCTTGCGAAGAAAGGGTTGAGAAAAACAAACTTTGGAAATCTATCGGCTGGGTAGCCTTTGATTGTGGACAAGTTCCTCCTCTGCTGGGCTAGTCACTTTCAATCTTGGATTTTGAACTTTGACGATGAAGTTCTACCCTTATTTTGATTTTGTTTTTGAACACCTGACGATGACGATGCCTTCTGGCGCTATGCCTGACCAGGAGAGGGGACTTCCGGTTAATGCCTTCCGGCGCTATGCCTGACCAGGAGAGGAGACTTCCGGTTGATGCCTTCCGGCGCTATGCCTGGCCAAGAGAAAGGACTTCCGGTTGATGCCTTCCGGCGCAATGCCTGACCAAGAGAGGAGACTTCCGGTTGATGCCTTCCGGCGCTATGCCTGGCCAAGAGAAAGGACTTCCGGTTGATGCCTTCCGGAGCAATGCCTGACCAAGAGAAAGGACTTCCGGTCGATGCCTTTCGGCGGTCCGGCGCGGCTAAGGAGGTTGGTGCGGCCAAGAGAGTCGATGCGGCCAAGGAAGTTGATGCGGCCAAGAGAGTCGATGCGGCCAAGGAAGTTGATGCGGCCAAGGGAGTCCGGCTGCCTTCCGGTCATTCTTAAATTTTATTAGTCGTTCTCTGCCATCGAACTTATTCCAAAAGGCCGGTTGCTTGAAAGTTACTTCTTCGGCCATTGAAATTGGCGGGGCTGCGCCTGGCAACTTGGCTCTGAGCCAAAGAGAGGTCGTGCTTAAGTTTGAAATCAGAGGGGAGCTATGCCTGGTTTATGTCTGGTTTCCGGTAGTCAATTTCAAAGAGGACCCGCTCCTGGTCAAGAGGGGAGATGCCCCGTCGAAGCTGTGCCTGGCCAAGAGAAGAGATACTAGATGGTGCCGCGTTTCTGACGACTTTGAAATTTCACAAACTGTTGCCTCCAGGCCTCCTTGACCAAGGAGTCAAGGTTTCAGGCGTTCATATGTAACTCCGCAAGATTGTTTCTGCAAGGCCGAGATACGATTATGTTTTTTTCTTTGGCAATTGAAAGTCCGGTCTGTTAGTTCGACAATGAATGATATTTAAGATAGGACAAATAATAATTAAAGCACAAAGGTAAGCAAAATGGATTATCTGATCAAGCTTGTAGGACTTCTGAATTTGATCCTTCGCCACAACTTCTCTTCGTCGATTGCTTAGAACCTATCACCGCCTAAGGTTGAATATCGTCCGGGCGTGCCGATCCTCTTTTCCCATTTTTGAGACCGCAGAGCGGTCGAAACAAGGACTTGAGCTATCGATTCTGTCTTAGTGAAAGAGATGAAAAAGCTCCTTCATTAGGAACGCTCTTGATTCTCTGCTGCTTCTAACTTCATCGAGGCTTTCTTGTTTTCCCTCCCTGACTTTGTGATTTTACCTTGCCTTTCTCCTGTTGTATACTCCTTCGTTGATGTGATACGAATTTCCCCTTTTTTATTATGCGAATTGCTTGCTTTCCTCAATTCTTCAAATGCCGGTTTCCGACAAAGATTCTTTTAAATTCCGTCGCCCGTGAGTTCGTGGTTTGATCATCGTGCTTCCTTGAATGTTAGTACTTTGGAATTTTTTTTGGCCTTCAATGGATCGATTGGCCTTATCAGTTTTTAGAATCTTCTGATAGCTTCTTTCTACCGATTCCTTAACCATCCGGCGAATCTTTAGCTTATTTTTGAAATTGACTACGACTCTCTTCCCGGCTTCGTAGAGCAGATAAGCGTTCAACTCGCTTTGACTAGATTTGGAATTCAATCTGTTCACCGAAGAAATTCTTGGCCTGGTGGTTAAACTGGTGTAAAATTAAAAGAAAAGAAATTAAAAACTCAAAATAAACGTCGGGCTGCAAACAAATCCCGGTCGTGGTAGTATAGTGAAATGTAAGCGACCGGATGTCGAACCGTGGGACTAATATACATATAATAGTACCTAAGCGTGTCACAAAAAGGGGGGATTAATTGACTTGTATTATAAATAAAAAGGAAAGATAAAAAATAAACTAAGTTAATAAATTAAACGGGACTCTGGTTCAGGTTAATATAATATCTGCTTAATTATGCTATCTCTACTGGTTTAATATAATTGTTTGGCAAAATTCCTCTTATTATCTTAAGGACTAAATCATAGCCTCAAAAGAACTCGTTTACCTGAAAATGCAAGGTTCTAATCAAGGTTCAAGCACAATACGTGTAAACAGACGGTTTAGATATGAGAAATTATTTATGCATCTGAAAATACTAACTTATTAAATCATAATAAGCTTTCTCCAAATTTACGGCTTAATTAAACTATCTATTTATCACCTGGTCTGATCAAAATAGACTTAGCAAGCAATTTAATAAACTCATGACATTTATTAAAAAGGCGAGAGATAAGCTTTAAAACGCAACAAATTGTATATAATTAAAACCAGTAAAAATATTGCATAATTACTACAAACACATAATAACCATTCCCAGAGTATAAATATTCTAGCCTAACATATTAAATAGATAAACAGAGACAAGAGTAGTACAAATCATCTGTAGTCACTCCTGTATTCATTCTGCTATTTTGTATACGTAGGAGTAGAGGTGAATATGGTGGAAAGTGAAATAAAAATGGAGAAGACGGGAGGAGAGAAATGAGATGAACGTGTGATGTGTGGTGAAGTGGTACGGTGATGGATTGTATGGGGGGTGGATGTATGTTTGGAAACAGAAGTTACGTGCGTTTATATAGGAGAAAGGAAGATTGAAGATAGAGCTGGATCACGCGTGAAGAGATTTGCTCATTGATTGCTCTGGGGACAGAACGCGTGAAGAGTAGATGGATAAGTTGCAGACAGGTCGACGGGCGAAGTCGATGAGCGAAGTCGACGAGCGAAGAAGAAAACTGTTTCGTGACTGATTTTAGTCATGACTGCCTAGACAACCGCCTCAAACTAGGCGGTTTTATAAGTGTCCGCCTTGAACAACCGCTTCAATACATGCGGTTGCCTTGTCCTTCCGCCTTGACGTCCGCCTGCCTTCCGCCTTGACGTCCGCCTGGAGTCCGCCTCTGTTTGGGCGGTTGGCTAGGTGTGTGTCCGCCTGGAGTCCGCCTGAAAATAGGCGGTTGCCTCATGCCTTGACCACCCTGGTGTCCGCCTGTCTATAGGCGGTTGCAACCCTTGACCGTGACCTATTTTCCTTCAAACTTCGACCGGCTCTAGATTCTTCGTTTGGACTCGTTTTCTAAGCCGTTTGCGTCTATGCGTTCTCTCCTCGTCTACTTTACTCCCGGCTTGGTTTTCCTCATGTTAAACCAATAAATTTGTGAGATAAACAATAAAACATAAACTAGAGGAAAACTAACCGAAGTGGAGAAATGAGCAAGAAAAGTGCTAATATTATATATGAAATACACCTATAAAACATGCTCATTTGGACACTTATCACACCCCCACACTTATCTTTTTGCTTGTCCTCAAGCAAAACCACGTACCCAAGTAAGTAGGGAATGCTTAATACTAACAAATATATTATGAAGGGTAGGATAAACATGATCTTTTTAACTTACTGAGGAGTGTGAAAAATCAACTGCTGGTGGCATAGGTGTGCTCAGGGTAAAAACAAAATATAGAGTTTCAGGGTATGATCCAAGGTACTTCAATGTTTCTTTTATGTGACTCTGAGAACTTTTACCATGGCCAACTTCTCTCAAGAATGGGCATTGAGGAGAAAACAAAAGGAAAAATAGATTCATGCATTTGTTTCACTTTTGCATAAGAGATGAGAAAATGTAGGCATCACGCCTTTGTATTTTAAGAACACTCAACTCTCTTTGTTGGTTACCAATGGTGTCTCGCAAGTCCCTTATTTTTTTGTATTTTTCTTTCTCTTTTTTTTAACAGTGAAGCACCCCTTAGCAATCCCTAAGAGAGAAGACAGAAAGAAACCCTGAGCAATAAAATCCAACCATTTGCAGATTATTTGGTCACACCGCATATAAAATGCTCCTCAAAAGTAATCAAAATTTTAAAATTTGTACCATTAATCCCACAATTCATAACAGTATTTATTTTTAAAGAGAACAACCCACATATAAGGGGTCACGATATTTGAATTGGACAAACGCAAGATAAGCAGAGAGATTAAACATTTAAGCACAAAATTCCACCGAAAGGGCACACTCCCCCACACTTAATTTGAACAATGCCTCATTGTTCACCAGAAAAACAAGGGAAGGTTTCAGAAGACCTTTTCGGTAAGTAGATAAAATAGAGATAACACAAAGATCACAAATAAACATTTAAGCACATAAACGCTCCTCTGCAGTTTTTATTTAAATAAAAGCAAAATAAAATAAACTGGTACTCCTCTGATATTATTTTTGCTTGCGTTTTAAAGGAGTTCCCCCACACTTGAGCTTCAGCCTCAAGTAGCGTAGCTTGGTTGCAGTGTAGATATGAAGGTGCACCTGCATAAGACACTAGAAGCAACTATACTACAAACGGGGTTAAAAGTTAGCAAAAATAAAATTTAAAGAGAACCTGAAAATTAAAAGAGCATAAAAGCAAATAAAATAAAAGTACATCCGGGTTGCCTCCCGGGAAGCTGCCCGTCTTTAACGTCTTTGGCTAGACGCCCGCTTCGTTATCCTGGATCAAAACAAAACGTTACCTCGGCATATAAAATAAGAAAATTAATACTCCACAAAATCTGATGTTTGAGGAGGTACTGCCGGGAACGTAGTTCTAACAGAGCACCCGGTGGTGATAATTTTTCTTCCTCAAATTGGAGGATGTAAGCATCCTCCTCTTGTAGGTGAGGCACATAAGAAGAACGCTGATTAATATCATCTTTAGAGAAAGTTGATTCTTTGAAGGTGATAATGGCGTTTTGTTTGGATATCTTGGCGGGAGGTGATGGCAATTCCTTCTCTTCATTTTCGAGGATGGAAGTATCCTCATCTTCTGGATAGAGCACAGAGAAGGATGGAAACTGGCGGTAGGTGACCGTAGAGGGAAGAGAGTAACTTACATCCGTAGTGGGGTGTTCAACCTCATGAATTATTTCGCTCTTTGGTTGCTGTTCTTGTTGAGCGAGTCTCTCCAGGTAGTCTGGTTGATCTTCTAACCAGAGTTGCTCTTGGAATATGAGACAATCCTCATAATCATGAGTTCCCCCACATACGGAGCAGTATAAATACTGAGAGTAACAAAACTCTTCTTCGAACACCTGTTCCATTTGCCTCGTACTGATTTTTTTTTTTTTGTGTTTTTGTATATAAAACGAAATTACTGAAACAGATTAGAAAATAAAATGATTAGAAATAAACACAATAATAATATAAGCGGTGGAGAATTTAGAAGCGGGAGCAATTCGGGGATGGACTGGAGTCGCGAGCTTGTGCTTCTCTTCGGGTCGAGCTGGAGCAGTTTGGAAGTTTGAAGAAGAACAGAAATTAAAAACGCGGAGCTTTAGCTCCTTGGTGACGTCCACTTACCTGACCGCGTGGAGTGGGGCGGACTGGGGTGTGGCGTCCGCGTCTTGTTGGGCGGTTAGCTGGGCGGACGAGTGTGTCGCAGCGGTCGGTGGTGTCCGGTTGGAACAAGGCGGACAGGTGGGCGGACGAGTATCTGTTCGTTTTTTTTTCGCTTAGCTTCTCTTTTTTTTATTACGAACCTACTGAAACACGTAACAAACTAACAATATAAACATACTAAAACAGATTATAAAATAAACATACTAACAATATAAACAAATTATAAAAGATAATGAATATAGACAACAACAAAATAATATAGACAAAATATTCTAATATAACAAGTGAATAATCCGGGGCTTAGGGACTAGAATAAACTAGTCCCCGGCAACGGCGCCATTTTGCAGACGTTGTATGGTAAGTGGTTAAACTGGTGTAAAATTAAAAGAAAAGGAATTAAAAACTCAAAATAAACGTCGGGCTGCAAACAAATCCCGGTCGTGGTAGTATAGTGAAATGTAAGCGACCGGATGTCGAACCGTGGGACTAATATACTTATAATAGTACCTAAGTGTGTCACAAAAAGGGGGGATTAATTGACTTGTATTATAAATAAAAAGGAAAGATAAAAAATAAACTAAGTTAATAAATTAAACGGGACTCTGGTTCAGGTTAATATAATATCTGCTTAATTATGTTATCTCTACTGGTTTAATATAATTGTTTGGCAAAATTCCTCTTATTATCTTAAGGACTAAATCATAGCCTCAAAAGAACTCGTTTACCTGAAAATGCAAGGTTCTAATTAAGGTTCAAGCACAATACGTGTAAACGGACGGTTTAGATATGAGAAATTATTTATGCATCTGAAAATAATAACTTATTAAATCATAATAAGCTTTCTCCAAATTTACGGCTTAATTAACCTATCTATTTATCACCTGGTCTGATCAAAATAGACTTAGCAAGCAATTTAATAAACTCATGACATTTATTAAAAAGGCGAGAGATAAGCTTTAAAACGCAACAAATTGTATATAATTAAAACCAGTAAAAATATTGCATAATTAATACAAACACATAATAACCATTCCCAGAGTATAAATATTCTAGCCTAACATATTAAATAGATAAACAGAGACAAGAGTAGTAGAAATCATCTGTAGTCACTCCTGTATTCGTTCTGCTATTTTGTATACGTAGGACTAGAGGTGAATATGGTGGAAAGTGAAATAAAAATGGAGAAGACGGGAGGAGAGAAATGAGATGAACGTGTGATGTGTGGTGAAGTGGTACGGTGATGGATTGTATGGGTGGTGGATGTATGTTTGGAAACAGAAGTTACGTGCGTTTATATAGGAGAAAGGAAGATTGAAGATAGAGCTGGATCACGCGTGAAGAGATTTGCTCATTGATTGCTCAGGGGACAGAACGCGTGAAGAGTAGATGGATAAGTTGCAGACAGGTCGACGGTCGAAGTCGACGAGCGAAGTCGACGAGTGAAGTCGACGAGCGAAGAAGAAAACTGTTTCGTGACTGATTTTAGTCACGACCGCCTAGACAACCGCCTCAAACTAGGCGGTTTTATAAGTGTCCGCCTTGAACAACCGCTTCAATACATGCGGTTGCCTTGTCCTTCCGCCTTGACGTCCGCCTGCCTTCCGCCTTGACGTCCGCCTGGAGTCCGCCTCTGTTTGGGTGGTTGGCTAGGTGTGTGTCCGCCTGGAGTCCGCCTGAAAATAGGCGGTTGCCTCATGCCTTGACCGCCCTGGTGTCCGCCTGTCTATAGGCGGTTGCAACCCTTGACCGTGACCTATTTTCCTTCAAACTTCGACCGGCTCTAGATTCTTCGTTTGGACTCCGTTTTCTAAGCCGTTTGCGTCTATGCGTTCATCTCCTCGTCTACTTTACTCCCGGCTTGGTTTTCCTCATGTTAAACCAATAAATTTGTGAGATAAACAATAAAACATAAACTAGAGGAAAACTAACCGAAGTGGAGAAATGAGCAAGAAAAGTGCTAATATTATATATGAAATACACCTATAAAACATGCTCATTTGGACACTTATCACACCCCCACACTTATCTTTTTGCTTGTCCTCAAGCAAAACCACGTACCCAAGTAAGTAGGGAATGCTTAATACTAACAAATATTATTATGAAGGGTAGGATAAACATGATCTTTTTAACTTACTGAGGAGTGTGAAAAATCAACTGCTGGTGGCATAGGTGTGCTCAGGGTAAAAACAAAATATAGAGTTTCAGGGTATGATCCAAGGTACTTCAATGTTTCTTTTATGTGACTCTGAGAACTTTTACCATGGCCAACTTCTCTCAAGAATGGGCATTGAGGAGAAAACAAAAGGAAAAATAGATTCATGCATTTGTTTCACTTTTGCATAAGAGATGAGAAAATGTAGGCATCACGCCTTTGTATTTTAAGAACACTCAACTCTCTTTGTTGGTTACCAATGGTGTCTCGCAAGTCCCTTATTTTTTTGTATTTTTCTTTCTCTTTTTTTTAACAGTGAAGCACCCCTTAGCAATCCCTAAGAGAGAAGACAGAAAGAAACCCTGAGCAATAAAATCCAACCATTTGCAGATTATTTGGTCACACCGCATATAAAATGCTCCTCAAAAGTAATCAAAATTTAAAATTTGTACCATTAATCCCACAATTCATAACAGTATTTATTTTTAAAGAGAACAACCCACATATAAGGGGTCACGATATTTGAATTGGACAAACGCAAGATAAGCAGAGAGATTAAACATTTAAGCACAAAATTCCACCGAAAGGGCACACTCCCCCACACTTAATTTGAACAATTTCCTCATTGTTCACCAGAAAAACAAGGGAAGGTTTCAGAAGACCTTTTCGGTAAGTAGATAAAATAGAGATAACACAAAGATCACAAATAAACATTTAAGCACATAAACGCTCCTCTGCAGTTTTTATTTAAATAAAAGAAAAATAAAAGAAACTGGTACTCCTCTGATATTATTTTTGCTTGCGTTTTAAAGGAGTTCCCCCACACTTGAGCTTCAGCCTCAAGTAGCGTAGCTTGGTTGCAGTGTAGATATGAAGGTGCACCTGCATAAGACACTAGAAGCAACTATACTACAAACGGGGTTAAAAGTTAGCAAAAATAAAATTTAAAGAGAACCTGAAAATTAAAAGAGCATAAAAGCAAATAAAATAAAAGTACATCCGGGTTGCCTCCTGGGAAGCTGCCCGTCTTTAACGTCTTTGGCTAGACGCCCGCTTCGTTATCGTGGATCAAAACAAAACGTTACCTCGGCATATAAAATAAGAAAATTAATACTCCACAAAATCTGATGTTTGAGGAGGTACTGCCGGGAACGTAGTTCTAACAGAAGACCCGGTGGTGATAATTTTTCCTCCTCAAATTGGAGGATGTAAGCATCCTCCTCTTGTAGGTGAGGCACATAAGAAGAATGCTGATTAATATCATCTTTAGAGAAAGTTGATTCTTTGAAGGTGATAATGGCGTTTTGTTTGGATATCTTGACGGGAGGTGATGGCAATTCCTTCTCTTCATTTTCGAGGATGGAAGTATCCTCATCTTCGGGATAGAGCACAGAGAAGGATGGAAACTGGCGGTAGGCGACCATAGAGGGAAGAGAGTAACTTACATCCGTAGTGGGGTGTTCTACCTCATGAATTATTTCGCTCTTTGGTTGCTGTTCTTGTTGAGCGAGTCTCTCCAGGTAGTCTGGTTGATCTTCTAACCAGAGTTGCTCTTGGAATATGAGACAATCCTCATAATCATGAGTTCCCCCACATACGGAGCAGTATAAATACTGAGAGTAACAAAACTCTTCTTCGAACATCTGTTCCATTTGCCTCGTACTGCTTTTTTTTGTGTGTTTTTGTATATAAAACGAAATTACTGAAACAGATTAGAAAATAAAATGATTAGAAATAAACACAATAATAATATAAGCGGTGGAGAATTTAGAAGCGGGAGCAATTCGGGGATGGACTGGATTCGCGAGCTTGTTCTTCTCTTGGGGTCGAGCTAGAGCAGTTTGGAAGTTTGAAGAAGAACAAAAATTAAAAACGCGGAGCTTTAGCTCCTTGGTGACGTCCGCTTACCTGACCGCGTGGAGTGGGGTGGACTGGGGTGTGGCGTCCGCGTCTTGTTGGGCGGTTAGCTGGGCGGACGAGTGTGTCGCAGCGGTCGGTGGTGTCCGCTTGGAACAAGGCGGACAGGTGGGCGGACGAGTATCTGTTCGTTTTTTTTTCGCTTAGCTTCTCTTTTTTTTATTACGAACCTACTGAAACACGTGACAAACTAACAATATAAACATACTAAAACAGATTATAAAATAAACATACTAACAATATAAACAAATTATAAAAGATAATGAATATAGACAACAACAAAATAATACAGACAAAATATTCTAATATAACAAGTGAATAATCCGGGGCTTAGGGACTAGAATAAACTAGTCCCCGGCAACGGCGCCATTTTGCAGACGTTGTATGGTGAGTGGTTAAACTGGTGTAAAATTAAAAGAAAAGAAATTAAAAACTCAAAATAAACGTCGGGCTGCAAACACATCCGGTCGTGGTAGTATAGTGAAATGTAAGCGACCGGATGTCGAACCGTGGGATATACTTATAATAGTACCTAAGTGTGTCACAAAAAGGGGGGATTAATTGACTTGTATTATAAATAAAAAGGAAAATAAAAAATAAACTAAGTTAATAAATTAAACGGGACTTGGTTCAGGTTAATATAATATCTGCTTAATTATGCTATCTCTACTGGTTTAATATAATTGTTTGGCAAAATTCCTCTTATTATCTTAAGGACTAAATCATAGCCTCAAAAGAACTCGTTTACCTGAAAATGCAAGGTTCTAATCAAGGTTCAAGCACAATACGTGTAAACGGACGGTTTAGATATGAGAAATTATTTATGCATCTGAAAATACTAACTTATTAAATCATAATAAGCTTCTCCAAATTTACGGCTTAATTAACCTATCTATTTATCACCTGGTCTGATCAAAATAGACTTAGCAAGCAATTTAATAAACTCATGACATTTATTAAAAAGGCGAGAGATAAGCTTTAAAACGCAACAAATTGTATATAATTAAAACCAGTAAAAATATTGCATAATTAATACAAACACATAATAACCATTCCCAGAGTATAAATATTCTAGCCTAACATATTAAATAGATAAACAGAGACAAGAGTAGTAGAAATCATCTGTAGTCACTCCTGTATTCGTTCTGCTATTTTGTATACGTAGGACTAGAGGTGAATATGGTGGAAAGTGAAATAAAAATGGAGAAGACGGGAGGAGAGAAATGAGATGAACGTGTGATGTGTGTGGTGAAGTGGTACGGTGATGGATTGTATGGGTGGTGGATGTATGTTTGGAAACAGAAGTTACGTGCGTTTATATAGGAGAAAGAAAGATTGAAGATAGAGTTGGATCACGCGTGAAGAGATTTGCTCATTGATTGCTCAGGGGACAGAACGCATGAAGAGTAGATGGATAAGTTGCAAACAGGTCGACGGGCGAAGTCGACGAGCGAAGTCGACGAGCGAAGAAGAAAACTGTTTCGTGACTGATTTTAGTCACGACCGCCTTGATAACCGCCTCAAACTAGGCGGTTTTATAAGTGTCCGCCTTGAACAACCGCTTCAATACATGCGGTTGCCTTGTCCTTCCGCCTTGACGTCCGCCTGCCTTCCGCCTTGACGTCCGCCTGGAGTCCGCCTCTATTTTGGCGGTTGGCTAGGTGTGTGTCCGCCTGGAGTCCGCCTGAAAATAGGCGGTTGCCTCATGCCTTGACCGCCCTGGTGTCCGCCTGTCTATAGGCGGTTGCAACCCTTGACCGTGACCTATTTTCCTTCAAACTTCGACCGGCTCTAGATTCTTCGTTTGGACTCCGTTTTCTAAGCCGTTTGCGTCTATGCGTTCGTCTCCTCGTCTACTTTACTCCCGGCTTGGTTTTCCTCATGTTAAACCAATAAATTTGTGAGATAAACAATAAAACATAAACTAGAGGAAAACTAACCGAAGTGGAGAAATGAGCAAGAAAAGTGCTAATATTATATATGAAATACACCTATAAAACATGCTCATTTGGACACTTATCACCTGGTTGTGCGTTGCCAATCTTACTTTAAGCTGAATTAGAGCTCTTCCGGTTGCTTCTTTAACTCAAATCTTGAAATTTTGCTATTGGACATCGATTTGGTTGTGACGACGCGCGATGCAATAATCATCGTAAAGAGTAGATTCTTCATGTCTCTTAACGATTGATTGTATATCCTTCCTTTGCTAATCGGTGGATCCTTACAAAACAATTGCGCTTCATTAATTATAAACGGTGGTTGAAATCACGGTTGCCTTTTGGCTGTTCTTTTCCCACAGACGGCGCCAAATGAAAATACATAATTTGGTTCCTCCTATCTCACAAACGTACAGAACTCCGAGAGTTGTAGTGGTTCGGCCAGTAATCCGGCCTACATCCACTCCTAGACAATATCTTTATTCCGTTCTTTGGTATTACAACTTTAGAGATTTTTCTAGTGTTTTCCCTCTCTTCTAATCTTGTGTCCCCTTACAAGTGAGCCTCCCATCTCTATTTATAGACTTTCTAGGGTGAAGTCTACCTCTTAACCCTTGTACATGTGGTACTATTTTATTGGAGCAACCCTTCTGATTTTGGTACATCTCTCCTTGTAAAGCCTTCTGGTCCCAAAGTGTGGGATGCGGGATCCGGTCATGGGGCACGAGGCCGGAATAAGGGGCCCGATCATGGAGTGCGGGGCCGGAATATGGGACCCGGCCATAGAGTGCAGGGCCGGAATATGGGACCCGGTTATGGGGCCTAGGACCCGGATTGATGTTTGGTGCCCAAACTGGAGCCTGAACAAGGTCCTGGAGGAGGCCCGGGGTCTGGACCGGGGGCTTTGATCTCGACTAAATTATATGGAAAGCCATCATGGCGAGATAGCAGAACACTACAGTCATAATACATATCAGTACCAGATTGTAAATCCATAAGAACAAGAGAATATGACCTTGGAAAGGCCGGACGGCCTGACCATGATAAGATAAGTCGATACGCCAGTCAGCAGGGAGCTGGACTTAGACGGAATACGAAATGATATAAAATTTTAACCACTGACAACCTACTACAACAACAACCGAAAGTACGGTAAGGACACCAATCTCGAACCCCAAGAGGAAAACCTAAGAGATCGCTCAGTGATGCGAGCAAAATACTACGTAAGTGATAACATACAAGGAATGCATTATGGAATACAATGGAGACTGTTAACACAACGACTTCCAACAAGAACGAGATATAACTCCCGGGATGACCATTAAGAACACCTACAACAACCATCTTCGTTGAATGTGTTAGTAAACCCCGGAAACAGGGACAGAGGGAATAAACTTAAGCAACAACCTACCAAGGATTAAAGACATACAATCCCGACAGAGTGAAGCACATAGGACTACACCATAATGATGGCATAGTCGAGCAAAACGAAACTCGAGAATGACGGTTAGTATTGTTTTCCTAACTCATTAATACCCAAGTATGATTAATCATTGACTGGTGGCGTAGTCAACAAATGTTGAACGAAGCATTGAGATGGAAGCATAAGATAACAGGATAAATATCCAACTGTGACACCATAAGGCAGATGCCTAATACAAACTAATCCGTAATTGTTAAAAGGTTCAAGTATATGGAAACAACAAAATTGTCACAGACACTGGTTAACGCCAGATCACCTGAACGAACTTCGATAGCGGGAAGCAGGATGCAGCAACCTACCATGAGACCCAGCACTACCTTTAATATGTAACCTAACGGTTGAGAAAATTCAAAGAACCATAAACTTATAAGGATGACCTACAGATGAGTAAGAGTACAAGTAATGAACTTAGACATTAAGCACTAAGAGCCTACAAGCCAAGGATGTAAACCACATCAGAGCCGAGGCGCAGTAAGAGAGCCTATTTAAGCCATGAAGGAACTACAATTCCTAGATATGAACGGTTACCAAACCTATAACTTAGATTGTGGAAAATATTGCTAGGAAAGAGCACCAATAAGAATAACGAGATAGTACATTGTCAGGGGCAGAGAATGAACCATTCCTTTTAGGGAGGGGATACCTCTCCTTGTTGTGAGGCCAGGAGTTGGAATAAACTCCTCAAAAAGGGCTTTCACTTATTGAAATACCCCGACCTTAAATATGGCAATCAAATTATCCTAATAGGTATTTAAGAGCATAATACTGCTTAAGTAATATTGGTAAGGAAAAATAAATCCAAAAGAAATAAGAAACGCTTAAAAGCGTAAAACGCTAAATAAGCGTTAAATAACCATATGAGGTATAAAACCTCGGTTAGCGTATTGTAAGGATTCTAAAGGCTTAATTAAGTCTAAATAAATATTAGGGAACAAATCCCGAAGGAAACGGATCCTTAAAATGGATTAAAATCACTAATGAACATTAAAGCACGTTTTTCGAGGTAACCGGGAAAATGTGTCTTTAAGCGGGTCAAATAGACTCGTAACAATTTTGGTCAACTAATTAATCATTAATAAATATTAGTGAAGCTTTAGGACCAACAAAATCAAGAAAACGGGAAATTAGTAAAAACTGTCAAAAACGGGAAGTTGTGGGGTAGAAACATAAATAATCAAGACTTGTGTGTCCAATATCGTAAAAAGGATTTTTAAAACCCTTATGGGTTCTGTATGGGTCCGATTTTAAGGCCCCCTCACACCCTCTCTTTATTTCTCCTTTTTACTCACAAAAGACAAAAACATTTACAAATCAAAAAGTAAACCTATACTACCCCACTCTCACTCTCTCTCTCCCATTCTCATTTCTTCCTCACGTACAGCAACCCTCACCCCCTCCCTTTTCTCTGAATTTTTCCTCCTTCCTGCGACAGCCATGGAAGCTTGAGAAAACCACACAAACTCTACACTCTCTCCTCTTGTTACTCCCTCAAATCACCTCCAAAAATTACAAAACTTGTATCATTGGAATCCTCTCATCAAGAGCTACGTTTCTATCTTTCCGAAATTCGAAAAGAGCAAATTTCGTTTTCATGGGTATATCCCATTTGGAGCTTCAACACCACCATTAGAAGGCCCTCCTTCTCCTTGTTCTTTTAAGGTAAAAACATTCTCAAAAACTCCATCTTTTTCTAGCATCAAAGGCAAAACGAATTTGAGACTAAACCCTTGTTTGGTCTCTTGTGTTCTAGCCGATTTTGGCTTGTTGAAGGAGTTGGAAATCTTGTTCTTGAACCACTCCAAGCTTCATTTACACCTTTGGAAGGTAAAGGAAATTCTAAACCCTAGAACTTACGTTAAAGCTTAAGTAATGTTTAGGGATTGGTTTTAATATTGAAATGGTGTGTATGTATGGGTTATGATATTAGATTGTGAAGTACTATAACCGGTGGAGAAAGAGAGGAAGGGAGAAGAAAGAAGGAGAAAGAAAACTAGGAGGAGAAACAAGGTAAGAATGCTCTTTGGTGTAGCTTGGTATATACATGTATGTAACAGATTTTAGAAGGTTTGAATTTAGTAATGAAAATGGTATTGTGAAGTAGTGTAATGTACACAATAATGTACGTTTTTAAACCCTTGAAAGCAATTTTAAACTGTTACAAAACAGATTGGGAATGAGATGTTTGAGTGCAGGAAATTCAATGTTGTTAGTGTAGTATTTGTGTATGAGAATTGGGTATATGGCTATTGACTGCAAACAGGAGGTATAGATCATTAATGTGTGAGGAAACAATGTGGTGAGAGGGTAAAAATATAGGGGAGACTATGGCAAAATTTACATAGGAATAGAACACTTAGTGAATTAGAAACTAGGTGGAAAATGAATGTTGTAACAGATTTTGTTTGAGGAGGATGGATTGGTAAGTGGAGAATGAGGAGGAAACATGTAAAGATCTGTAGCAAGAGGTAGTGGATTGCATTGGGGAATTAGGAGGAATTAAAGTACAAGAGTTAGTAAATGAGTATTGGACTTGGGTATAGATATTGTGGTGTTTGTAGATGAATTGGGATGGTAATTTAGCATTAGAGAAGGGAACTAGACATGGAGGAAATAAGGACCCAAATCTGTAGCAAAACCACTTGGTGAAATAATGTAAGTGCTGGGATGAAAGTGTGGAGAATTGGTGTGTGAATTTGTATGAAAAGGAGTAATGAGTTGGTAAGGGATTTGAGCATGTTTAGGAGCTTAATTAGGTGCTTAAACATGTGAGATTAAGTGTAGGAATATTGGGGAAGAGATTGGTGGAAGTTTGGAGTTGAAACAAAATCAAAAACACAAACATTTAACAATACTGTAACATGTCCGGGTTGTAAACTAGTACACAAACCCGGACATGTCAAAAAACACGACAGAATGTATTATAGAATGGATGGTCCTGGTTTTAAACCAAGACCTAAACCCGGACCACCCCAAAAATACACCCGTAAGTTCTAAACACAAATTTGTCCGGGTTTGCAAGTAGGACACAAACCCGGACGATGCAAAAATTTCACCCGAGTTGTTCCAGTGATTTGGTCCGGGTTTAAAACACCAGGACACAAACCAGGACCAACCCTTATTTTCACCCGAGAGTTGTTCCAGTGATTTGGTCCGGGTTTAAAACCAGGACACAAAACAGGACCACCCCAAAATCTGTCCAGAATGTATTTTAAAGCAAAACTAAGGATGGGTAAGGATGGGTAATGATAATATAAGATGATTAGACATAATTAATGATGTTTAAAGGTCATTAAGACTATAAACAAGCTTAGGGAATAATTTCAAGTAAGTAACATAAGTAAATGTATTTGAATAATAAGGAATTAGTAAGTAAACACTAGGAAACTGTAACAAAGTAATAAGTAAGGTTAATTATAGATGATTAACCACCCAACTGTATGTATATGCTAGGATTCGAATAGTTGAACACCGAAGAGGAGTCGGTGAGTCCGAAATCAATGGTGAAAGGTATGATTTCTTCATGCTCTGTATCCTAACCTGGTTACCCCGATTTGTGTGCTTATGTGATCACCAATAAGATAAATGCACGAATCGGACTTATATTGCACTTAACTGTGTTTGAACTATTTTGTTCTTGTTGTATCTTCTTGAACAATTAGTTTGTATAATTCATGAAATGAATGAATGGAAATGAGAAGCATGTGTAAGTATGGTGTACTTATGTATTGTATGTATGTATGGACTTCTACTAATTCCTAACGATCTAACTCCTAACAAGAGTAATGAGTAAAATGGAATGAGTAGAAGCCCGATATAGTTTCGGCCACGCGTGAGGATAAGGAACCACAAGAGGTTGGAACCGAATCCTGGCTATAATCTTTTCCTTGGACCAATTCCCTTGAATGGGTAGCATCCTGGATTAGTGGGCCACCCTAAAGCCCGGTGGTGGGAGGTAGTACTCCCTGCCGGAGGTCATACCGACTTAACTGGAAGTAAGGTATGTAAGAAGTAAGTATTGTATTTGTATTGGTCTTGACTATTGTAAGTCATTGACCCGGAGTAAAAGAGTATTGAACACCCGACTAACCCGGGTGTGTAAAGAAGCTAACAGCCTTCTGTGTGAATTGGAGAAGTGTATCTCCGTATTGCGTATTGATATGTAATGAGTAAGTATTGTGTATGTGTATTCTGGAAGATGGTAAGTAAGTATTGGATGACTTGTATTGTCTTCCAAGCATGCATTGTACTGTGCGTGTGTATGTATACCTTGTGTCGTATTGTGGTATCGTGAATGAAAGTATGTATGTATCTAAGTATGTATGTAAGTATGTATGTATGTATGTATGCAAGTATGTATTGCAAATGAATTGCATGTATTCGACCAAATGGTCGGCGTACCTCTCTAGTACGCGGGGTATGCGGTTATCATATTCAGCGAAAGCTGACCCCTCAGGGGAACGTTTTTAGTGTGCAGGTACCCGAAGCAGACCTGTCACATAAGGACCGACGGACGTTGCCTAGATACTAGGAATGAAAGGTAGATTGTAGTAAATGGTATAAGGCTTGTAGCCTTGACTGTGGAAATGTACCAAGGGGTACACTAGTATGTAAGTTATAAGTATGTAGTTGTGAGAAACGGGTAGTGGATAGACTCTTAGAGAGTATGTATGAACTTGGAGGAAGTATCGTATTTGTATTTGGAACTTAGTAAACTCGGTATGTGTAGTGTATTATCTTGTATTGAATTATGGAGTATTGCATTGGATGGAGTATTGTATCGAATGGAGTATTGTAGTACTCGGTAAGTAATGGGAGTATGTATTGTATTTGTGTAGTACTCGGATATTCCGGTCCATCAGACCGATGCTGTATGTAGTAGTAGCCTTGTTGGTCACGTGGGTGACTAACGGCAGTGTATCACCCACCGTTGAGTATGTAAGTATCCGCTGCGTGAATCTGTATTGTATAAGGAGATTGGACGATAATGACGGTATTAGCGGTAGGGGTGTTACAAAAAGTGGTATCAGAGCGAAGTATCGCTCTGATGACTGGAAATACCGAGTTTAGGAATACCGAGTTAGGAAACTAGAAGCTTAGGGCTAAGGGCTGAGTGTTAGCATTAGAGATATGCTAGTTAGGAACTACCGGTGAGTACCGGATACCTACAATGCCAGACCCGCCCTCCACAATCCCACTGTATGACTTGGGAAGGAATGCCAGAGAGAAGGATAGACCTCTCATACTCGGGAAAACCCGATCTGGAGTAGTGGGATACTTCTTTAAGAGGAAACAACTTGACACACAGTAAATTCCAAGAATTGGAAGTCCCGGAAATGGAACCCGGTTGAACAACAATGCCCGCACTTCATGGCAGTAGAATGAGCACTCCAACCATAAGGAGGCTACAACTTACAACAGCATGGGGCGACATGCCTAGCAGTCGCGAAACCGGGCTAACCAATCAGCAGCAGGAAAAGGAGCACTAAGCGTGCAACGACGCGAAAAGAAGAGCAATAACAAACCCGAGACACACGTCTACGGGCCAGTAATATCTAACTAATACCATCAGAGGTATGCTAGCTGACTAAGGACATAGTCGGTAGTGATTAATTTCAAACCTGCAACGCCAAAAAGATTATCATACATGACCAACATAGCTCAGGCAGCTACAAGGACGTTCATGGGATACAACCCGACAGGACTACAAGAGTAGTGCCTAAACAAGCTAAGGCTCAATAACCACGGTAAACCAGTGGGAACGAGCAACAAGGGAAAACAACAAACTAAATAAATGGGGATCTCCAAGGATTGGAGAAGTACCCCGACCAAGACAACCATGTCAAGATCAATGAGAAGCTACTTAAAAGGATCGAGTATCCCAAACATAGATCAATATGATCAAGGGAAGAGTCAACAAGACTATTAGATGCAAGTGGAAACCATACCAAGACCGGTATAGGTTTACCCAAAAACCACCAGTACCACGCACTTGCCACGGCAAGTGCAGTAACAACACCAATATGTAAAGGAACACTAATACGTCACAAGTACATAGTGATGTACGGTGACCGTAACGAAACAACCACAGGATCACACATCCTAACAACCAGACGTATGGAACCTTGGGAAGGCTTAACGGCCCGACCACTGTACTTAGAACATACCAGTCAGCGAGAAGCTAGACTTGGCCAAGACCTCAAGAATGGCTATGCCATGAGAGACTTCTTTAACACCGAAACATATTTTAAAACCTAAGATTTTCTTTCAAACCACAACCCTTCTTTTAAAACCTTGGATTTTAAAACCAAACCAACAGGATTACGGTGAGTATCATAGAATGATACAAGAGGAGTTGACAATAGAATACTTCACCTAGGCGTGTGACGAACACTACAAGTGTACCCAATTACGGGATGTGGGACGACTGCACTCCGAAGGAGCTTGCGGGCCTGACATATAGTTGGGTAAGTGGTAACGTATCAACATGGTACCTCACGTATGTATACATGTAGTGTACGACGCACGGGAAGTAGTCAACTCCGTTCTACGGACCATGAGTGAATTTTAACCAGAACAACTGGACACCACAGACAACCAAGTAGAAGGAAACTCAGTTAAGGAATAAGTATAAGGAACTCAGAGAATCCATCTGAAGATGAGGAATGAGAATTAGGAAGCGCAAGGAGCGCAGACTAGTAAGAATAGACATTGGATATGTCTCAAGATGTCAAACCAACACATGACAGCTGGAAGGGATACCCAGCCTGAACACAGTAAGGTAAAAACCTAACGTGAACACCACAATGCTCAACAAACGGGACAGGACTCCCGAGAGCAATCACCAGATTACCATAAAGTAAAACCCATCATTGAAGGGAATATTAAACCTAGTCGCAAGCGCTAGGAGCAAGGATAAACGGTCTACCCAACGATGGGAGACGTTATAAACCTAAAGGGAATAGCTTAATACAATACCATAAGACGGTATAGAGGACAACACATGTTATAAACATTAGCCGGATGTAACGGCATAACTACCAACACCCAGGAGCGATCCTTGAAGGGTATCTGCGTTAACAACAGTCGAACGAAGCGTCATGATAAGGGCACGACAACTAGAACAAATACTCGGTTAAGATACCAAAGGGATTTCACATAACAGGAAATACCCTAGACTACAAAAGGCACTGATTAGCACCAGAATGCCTAAAGGACCTCCTGTGAATGGAAGCGTGATGTCACGACTTACCATGGAGCCCAGCAACACCTCCAACCAGTGATGGTATACAAGGAGTGGAAACAGATATAAGCAGCTTGCAAAGAGCATAGCTCGCAGCAATACGGCTTAAAAGCCATCAACCAACTATGTTATGTAAACCTTAACGGTTGCATAACCCATACCATTTGATAACAAGACTTGCAAGAGATATTGTCTCATACGACAAGAAATCAACAACTGGACCATCAATTCAAACCCAGCATCCTGAGTGGCTTGTAGTAATGGCCAACTCAGTGTCACTGTCACTAGAGCATCAGTCTAGTATATAGTTGACAAATTCTTAATTACCTTCATGCCTTCTGTAGCAATGGTAGCACAGAGGCATAAGAATCATGATAATGCCAACATTGGCCTAGTCCACATTTGGACACTACGAGAAACCCAAGGGAAGATACCCCTCGTTAACCGAAGACCACCAATGCGGTGATGATGTGAACCCTTAGAAAAGGCTTCCATCTACCATAACAATGAAACCTACGCAATAGGTATTGCCATGGGGCGATGGAATAAGGAAATGGGATTTACAAATCATTACAACGTAAAGGAGTAAGCATACCCCATATGCACCTAAGCATGTGTGAACCATTGTATAAACACCAACACGGTAAACCTCGTCACGAGACTTATGAGTGGAAGCATACCCCTCAACAAAGTACATTCACTTGTTAGTGATAGAATACTCTTCAATTAGAAAACGGGACCAGAAAACCCTTGAAGTTTCTTGGGATGTCCTGGTAATAAACATACAAGTAAAACTACACAGCGAGAGCCTGCAACCAATGCTCAGCACTGAGAGACAATAATTGTCAAAACAATCAACGAGAATGCACATTGCACACCATGAATGACCAGCGCTCAAGAGAGCTTGTAACCCGATAAATTACTTCATCCATTATCAACCAAGATACTTGGTAAATTATATCATAAACGATGATAAAATGTGAGGTAAGCTAACCTACACATGGAACCTAAATTGAAATAAAACACCCCCACAATGGGAAGATAATAGTATTGCGGTATGCTACGACAACCGTCATACGCACGAACAGGGGAAACCCTCAGTGTTCATGCCATAAGGAAATGGTGCCAATGACAATGGCAATAAGTAAAGAGGAACTATCACAGTAATAGAAACAGTAAAAACAATGTTGTACAATGAGTAAGAATACGGTGCGCAACAAGCGACCACTATGAGGAAGTAGTTAGATAACGACACGGAGTATAAGTATGGAAGACAGGCAGAAATATTCTTTTCTATCACATAAGTGACTTACTGTCAAGCGTTTATGCCTCTGCACTCTGTATGACTGAGTGTTTTGGTATTGCACTTGTGCAGCTAATGATCTAATGGGATGGCTAAGGATATGGAGAATGTAAACCGTAGTAAACTCTTCTTTTCACCAACGAATATGGCATAAGCCAGTTAAGCACACTTAGCAACAAACCGTGCGGCCTAAGGCCAGAGAAGCACGAAGAGTGTAAAACACACTATCAATCACAAAATGTGAATTCCAATGGAATAAAAAGGTGAAAGGAGACTTAAGAAAGTCACTAGGACCGATGCATAGGAGTGCAAGGTCATACAAGTAAAAGAACACTTGTACTGAACCAGAAGAACTGGTGCAATCCAGAAGCTATTGACAACAGAGGAAGCACTATAACTAAATAGTGGCTTAGCCTCACCAACAATAAGTTGGAAGAACTTAGCGAACAATCGTGAGAGTACGGATAGTATGTATAATAGATTACCAGGAAGCTGGTTATAAGCTAAACTCGTTGAGTTCAAAGGCGGTAAAAGAATACCACATTTGGTTGTAAACCTTATTCCACAAAAAGGGATAAAAGGCGATGAGTAACACATCTATAATAACCAAAGAGCGAATTAAGCACTAAGGTTATCAGGGTCGCGCAGCAGAAGCTAGTGGGCCCTAGCTGAGGAATGTAATACACCCAGTAAGTATGCGAGATTGGCTATTAATGCCTTAAAGCCTGATAGGCTAGAACCAAATTGATTGTGAGTTAAATAAACTCATATAGGAATTCTTGGTGCAAAGACTAAACCATTGGTATGGTTAAGACCCTTTGACCAGAGCACATTGTATAGTATACCGTAGTGAAGCTAAACGCTTCATATTGCCCAAATTGATTAAACCAATGCTTAATAATAATAACATATGTAGATTACGTGGGCGTAATCCCTTTTAAGGGGGGTAGAGCGAAAACCGCTTAATGTAAGTTTTGTGAATAAAACACATAAACCGTAATGTGCATAGCACAAATGAGAATCAAAGTGATGATTGATACTATGTTAAATAAACATAGGTACTCATTCATATTGAAATTATGGTAATTAGGCACTAGAGATGCAAATACCATAGGACGAATATACCTACCTTGTAACACTATGTAAGAGTATTGGTAAGAAGGGTAATGAGTAGTGGACGCAGCTCCACAAGTATTGTAGCCTTGAAGAAGTAATACGAAATGTATGAGAGTAGTAGAGGAAGTAGCCATGAGTAGTGTATTCGTAAGTATGTTATTAGAAGTAAATCGAGGACAACTGAATTTCATAAGTACTGTACTCCCTTGTTAGAATATTTAAGATAATGGAGAGTAATGGATGAAAGTAGTGAAAGGCAATGGAATGAGCAATTAGGTATTGAATCTCGAAGAAAAGAATTTGGAAATAGAGTGAGGATGATTGATGGATTGAATCCATCCCTTGGAGATGTATGAATGACTAGGAAGAGTAAAAAGATAAAACATGAAAATAATTGAATTAATTGCTTGTTTGAAACTGATGTGGGAAGTCGAACTTGATCCTGATCAGATCAAGGGAAACCGAACACAAATTGGAGTGGAGAGATAGTTCAACACTGGTGCTGATCACATCAGGGTCGAACGATTCTTGAAGCTCCCCTTAAGTGGTCACAAGAATCGCACATAGGATAGAAGTAATGAATATAAATTGGAACTTGGAGCTGGATGCTTTAGAAAGAATTCTAATTAGTAGTAGTGAAGGAATTTCCCTTAGTATGGAGAAATGGTAGGAGTTTTTACGGAGTAGATGGTAGGGTAGCATGTTGTATTATTCCAAGGGCAGTAGGACATAGAGGAGTCCTGTGTCGAAATGACCTGAGTGCCTGCGGGATTGTATTGTGTATTGCATTGCTTTGGGGATAGCTTTGCACTGTATGTATGTATGAATTTTGTACAGAGGAACCGGACGGTTGATAGTAATATGGATTGAAGTAAGTATTGTACATTGGAATGATAGGGAAAGGAGAAACCTTGAGTAACGAATTTGGGAATTGTAAGGAGGAAGAATGTGTACCACGGTATTAGATATGTAAGGACGAGTAAGCATTGTAAACTTATAACCTCGAGCAACTTTGAGGACAAAGTTCTTAAGGGGGGTAGATTGAAATACCCCGACCTTAAATATGGCGATCAAATTATCCTAATAGGTATTTAAGAGCCTAATACTGCTTAAGTAATATTGGTAAGGAAAAATAAATCCAAAAGAAATAAGAAACGCTTAAAAGCGTAAAACGCTAAATAAGCGTTAAATAACCATATGAGGTATGAAACCTGGTTAGCGTATTGTAAGGATTCTAAAGGCTTAATTAAGTCTAAATAAATATTAGGGAACAAATCCCGAAGGAAACGGATCCTTAAAATGGATTAAAATCACTAATGAACATTAAAGCACGTTTTTCGAGGTAACCGGGAAAATGTGTCTTTAAGCGGGTCAAATAGACTCGTAACAATTTTGGTCAACTAATTAATCATTAATAAATATTAGTGAAGCTTTAGGACCAACAAAATCAAGAAAACGGGAAATTAGTAAAAACTGTCAAAAACGGGAAGTTGTGGGGTAGAAACATAAATAATCAAGACTTGTGTGTCCAATATCGTAAAAAGGATTTTTAAAACCCTTATGGGTTCTGTATGGGTCCGATTTTAAGGCCCCCTCACACCCTCTCTTTATTTCTCCTTTTTACTCACAAAAGACAAAAACATTTACAAATCAAAAAGTAAACCTATACTACCCCACTCTCACTCTCTCTCTCCCATTCTCATTTCTTCCTCACGTACAGCAGCCCTCACCCCCTCTCTTTTCTCTGAATTTTTCCTCCTTCCTGCGACAGCCATGGAAGCTTGAGAAAACCACACAAACTCTACACTCTCTCCTCTTGTTACTCCCTCAAATCACCTCCAAAAATTACAAAACTTGTATCATTGGAATCCTCTCATCAAGAGCTACGTTTCTATCTTTCCGAAATTCGAAAAGAGCAACTTTCGTTTTCATGGGTATATCCCATTTGGAGCTTCAACACCACCATTAGAAGGCCCTCCTTCTCCTTGTTCTTTTAAGGTAAAACATTCTCAAAAACTCCATCTTTTTCTAGCCTCAAAGGCAAAACGAATTTGAGACTAAACCCTTGTTTGGTCTCTTGTGTTCTAGCCGATTTTGGCTTGTTGAAGGAGTTGGAAATCTTGTTCTTGAACCACTCCAAGCTTCATTTACACCTTTGGAAGGTAAAGGAAATTCTAAACCCTAGAACTTACGTTAAAGCTTAAGTAATGTTTAGGGATTGGTTTTAGTATTGAAATGGTGTGTATGTATGGGTTATGATATTAGATTGTGAAGTATAACCGGTGGAGAAAGAGAGGAGGGAGAAGAGAAGGAGAAAGAAAACTAGGAGGAGAAACAAGGTAAGAATGCTCTTTGGTGTAGCTTGGTATATACATGTATGTAACAGATTTTAGAAGGTTTGAATTTAGTAATGAAAATGGTATTGTGAAGTAGTGTAATGTACACAATAATGTACGTGTTTTAAACCCTTGAAAGCAATTTTAAAACTGTTACAAAACAGATTGGGAATGAGATGTTTGAGTGCAGGAAATTCAATGTTGTTAGTGTGTATTTGTGTATGAGAATTGGGTATATGGCTATTGACTGCAAACAGGAGGTATAGATCATTAATGTGTGAGGAAACAATGTGGTGAGAGGGTAAAAATATAGGGGAGACTATGGCAAAATTTACATAGGAATAGAACACTTAGTGAATTAGAAACTAGGTGGAAAATGAATGTTGTAACAGATTTTGTTTGAGGAGGATGGATTGGTAAGTGGAGAATGAGGAGGAAACATGTAAAGATCTGTAGCAAGAGGTAGTGGATTGCATTGGGGGAATTAGGAGGAATTAAAGTACAAGAGTTAGTAAAATGAGTATTGGACTTGGGTATAGATATTGTGGTGTTTGGAGATGAATTGGGATGGTAATTTAGCATTAGAGAAGGGAACTAGACATGGAGGAAATAAGGACCCAAATCTGTAGCAAAACCACTTGGTGAAATAATGTAAGTGCTGGGATGAAAGTGTGGAGAATTGGTGTGGAATTAGTATGAAAAGGAGTAATGAGTTGGTAAGGGATTTGAGCATGTTTAGGAGCTTAATTAGGTGCTTAAACATGTGGGATTAAGTGTAGGAATATTGGGGAAGAGATTGGTGGAAGTTTGGAGTTGAAACAAAATCAAAAACACAAACATTTAACAATACTGTAACATGTCCGGGTTGTAAACTAGTACACAAACCCGGACATGTCAAAAAACACGACAGAATGTATTATAGAATGGATGGTCCGGGTTTTAAACCAAGACCTAAACCCGGACCACCCCAAAAATACACCCGTAAGTTCTAAACACAAATTTGTCCGGGTTTGCAAGTAGGACAAACCCGGACGATGCAAAAATTTCACCCGAGAGTTGTTCCAGTGATTTGGTCCGGGTTTAAAACCAGGACACAAACCAGGACCAACCCTTATTTTCACCCGAGAGTTGTTCCAGTGATTTGGTCCGGGTTTAAAACCAGGACACAAACCAGGACCCCCAAAATCTGTCCAGAATGTATTTTAAAGCAAACTAAGGATGGGTAAGGATGGGTAATGATATATAAGATGATTAAGACATAATTAATGATGTTTAAAGGTCATTAAGATATAAACAAGCTTAGGGAATAATTTCAAGTAAGTAAATAAGTAAATGTATTTGAATAATAAGGAATTAGTAAGTAACACTAGGAAACTGTAACAAAGTAATAAGTAAGGTTAATTATAGATGATTAACCACCCAACTGTATGTATATGCTAGGATTCGAATAGTTGAACACCGAAGAGGAGTCGGTGAGTCCGAAATCAATGGTGAAAGGTATGATTTCTTCATGCTCTGTATCCTAACCTGGTTACCCCGATTTGTGTGCTTATGTGATCACCAATAAGAAAAATGCACGAATCGGACTTATATTGCACTTAACTGTGTTTGAACTATTTTGTTCTTGTTGTATCTTCTTGAACAATTAGTTTGTATAATTCATGAAATGAATGAATGGAAATGGGAAGCATGTGTAAGTATGGTGTACTTGTGTATTGTATGTATGTATGGAAGGTAAGTATGGACTTCTACTAATTCCTAACGATCTAACTCCTAACAAGAGTAATGAGTAAAATGGAATGAGTAGAAGCCCGATATAGTTTCGGCCACGCGTGAGGATAAGGAACCACAAGAGGTTGGAACCGAATCCTGGCTATAATCTTTTCCTTGGACCAATTCCCTTGAATGGGTAGCATCCTGGATTAGTGGGCCACCCTAAAGCCCGATGGTGGGAGGTAGTACTCCCTGCCCGGAGGTCATACCGACTTAACTGGAAGTAAGGTATGTAAGAAGTAAGTATTGTATTTGTATTGGTCTTGACTATTGTAAGTCATTGACCCGGAGTAAAAGAGTATTGAACACCCGACTAACCCGGGTGTGTAAAGAAGCTAACAGCCTTCTGTGTGAATTGGAGAAGTGTATCTCCGTATTGCGTATTGAGTATGTAATGAGTAAGTATTGTGTATGTGTATTCTGGAAGATGGTAAGTAAGTATTGGATGACTTGTATTGTCTTCCAAGCATGCATTGTACTGTGCGTGTGTATGTATACCTTGTGTCGTATTGTGGTATCGTGAATGAAAGTATGTATGTATCTAAGTATGTATGTAAGTATGTATGTATGTATGTATGTATGCAAGTATGTATTGCAAATGAATTGCATGTATTCGACCAAATGGTCGGCGTACCCTCGCTAGTACGGGGGTATGCGGTTATCATATTCAGCGAAAGCTGACCCCCTCGGGGGAACGTTTTTAGTGTGCAGGTACCCGAAGCAGACCTGGTCACAGAAGAGACCGACGGACGTGCCTAGATTACTAGGAATGAAAGGTAGATTGTAGTAAATGGTATAAGGCTTGTAGCCTTGACTGTGGAAATGTACCAAGGGGTACACTAGTATGTAAGTTATAAGTATGTAGTTGTGAGAAACGGGTAGTGGATAGACCCTTAGAGAGTATGTATGAACTTGGAGGAAGTATCGTATTTGTATTTGGAACTTAGTAAACTCGGTATGTGTAGTGTATTATCTTGTATTGAATTATGGAGTATTGCATTGGATGGAGTATTGTATCGAATGGAGTATTGTAGTACTCGGTAAGTAATGGGAGTATGTATTGTATTTGTGTAGTACTCCGATATTCCGGTCCATCAGACCGATGTTGTATGTAGTAGTAGCCTTGTTGGTCACGTGGGTGACTAACGGCAGTGCATCACCCACCGTTGAGTATGTAAGTATCCGCTGCGTGAATCTGTATTGTATAAGGAGATTGGACGATAATAACGGTATTAGCGGTAGGGGTGTTACATATTAGATATAGAATACGCTTTTGTTAGAGAATGGAAACTGTAAACCTTGAGATTACCTTAGAACATACCAGATACACTTAAATAATAAGGAAGGCTGGAGAGATAGACCTCATATCCAACACCCAGGGTTTAAGAATCAGTAATCGTCAGAGATAAATATTGTGAGTGCGCATTATGGTACGTCAAGTGACCAACGCTCATAAGAGCTTGTGAGTAAACGGATGACTTCTTCAGTAACCCGTTGAATTATGATAAATGACATCATAAAGAATGAAAGAATGTGACAGAAATTAGCCTACTACGAACCTGAGATTGAAGCAGAACACCTTCATATTAAGAGATAACAAAAATTACAATACGGTATGACAATCACCATACACCGAAATTAGAGAACCCCCAGTGTGTTTACACCAGGAAGGGATTGAGTATAAGATAAGACATTGAAATAAATGATTGAGGAGTTGCACCATCAGTGGGGAACAGAGTAAAGGCCAACTACCACAATAGTAGTGGTTGTGTGTACAATATTTACATAAGGGGATTAAGTCATGGCGCGCAATAAAGCGACCATTATGTATAAGCCGTCAAATAATGACACCGAGGGAATTAGATTTATGAGCTAAGACCGACATAAGTAAGGAATAAGATGGTAGACGAACTGTGCATTGACGCCAGTAGTCTAGATCATGTAAGGTAAGATTTCACAGGAAGCACACTTTCCATTCCTTAAGGAACTGGACGTGCATTCCTAGTAGATCAAAATATGAGAAACAAGATAAGAGGCTCTATGGAAAGAGACCTCAGTTACTAAGAGACCGAGTCAGTACGAAATACAGAAAGGAGCTAGAGCATGACATACCCAATAACACAGTAAATGGATTTTCCTTGATTAAGTTCAAGAAGAACAATAAGTGTTATTATGGAATGATGAAAGAGGAGAACAAAAACAGAATAGTTCATAGTTAGCAATGGTTAAACGTGTGACGGACACTACGAGTTTACTAAATGAGACGTGGGACAACTGCACCCCACAGGGGCTTGCAGGCCTGGCAGGCTCATTTATGAGTTAGTCGGGTAAGTAGTAATGTACCAGTAAGGTACCCCATGCATGTAAACGAGTGGTGTAAGGAACATGGGAAGTAGTCGACTTCGTACCACAGACAATGACGAAAGATCAGACAAGAGCAGCTACTACCACAAACAGTCGAAGAGAAGGAATTCAGTTCAACCAACAACACAAAGGAATCAGAGAACAAATAATTAAGAATTATGAAGTGCGAAGAGCACAGATTATTAAGTATAGACATAGGACATGTCTTAAGAGGTTAAGGATAAAACTGTAAAGCGTAATAAGCACTAAACAGTAGTTTAGGAATCATCTGCAGACCAAGGGTCAGTAGGAAAGAACGATTTAGACACTTGAGAAAACAATAAGACTATGAACGTTAGATCTTTAGGGAGAATGGATAGATGAGTTAACAACTCATTAAGGCCGTGTATGATCAAAGAAAACACGTGTCCACTGAGAGAACAATATTCCTAAACTATAAGGAGGCAGAAGGATATACAATACTAAGAAGAATAAGAAAGGCAGTTAAACCTAAGATTATCAGAGTCGCGCAGCGGAAGCTAGCAAATCAGTACCTTTAAGGTTAGATCAAACTAAGTTAAGAAAATAGTATAAGTACCGTTAAGAATCCTCGATGCAGAGACTAAGCCATTAACATAGTTATGACCCTGTGATCGAATTATAAGTGAGATAGATGACATGGAAGCTAGAATGCTTGGTGAGAATTAGACATCTTGAACATATGTTCAAGGATGATATAATGTTGATTACGTGGGTGTAATCCATTTTAAGGGGGGTAGAGCGAAAACCGCTTAGCGTATGTTTATGTACTGAGTACGTAAACTACGGTGTGCATAGCACAAAAGAATTTGAGAATTTGTTTTACATAAACATGTTGAGATAAATTATGGTTATTGCGCACAGAAGATGCGAATACCATACATATTAAGTACGTATTTTGTTAACTCCGGTGTGAGTACAAGTTAAGAGAATTGGTGAAGAGGATTAAGGAGACTTAAGGAATATATGAGATATGAGTCGGTATGAAACTACATGTGAGATAAGAATAAGATAACACTATGAGATATTATTTGATATGAGTATGAGGTAGGAAATAGTAATGCTATGAGGTATAAGATGGTGGGAATTGGTATGAAACTAGTATAGAACTTAGTAGTAATGAGAGCCTTGAGGTAATTACTAAGGAATGAATTGGGAATGATTGATGGACTGAGTCCACACCTTGGAGATGTATTGATTATGAATAGAAAGACTAAAAAGATAAAAAAAAATTGGAAATGAGTGAATTATTTGATATTTGAAAATGGCGTGGGAGGTGGAACTTGATTTTCTAGGGATCAAGGGAAACCGAACACAAATTGGGGTAGAGGGATAGTTTAACACTGATGCAGATCACATCAGGGTTGGATGATTCCTGAAACTCCCTACGAGTGGTCACAACTAAATCACGCTAAGGATAGGGGCGTTAGGATAAAACGAAATTGGAGTTGATTGTATTTTTAATTAGAGGAATTATTCCTCACATGACTTCGTAAAAAGGATTTCCTTTTTACTGAGTCTCGCCCATGAAGTCGAGGACGCATGAGCCTTTGTCTTCCGACCGGTGACATGGGGAGAACAGAGTTGTTTTGTATTCTGGCCCATGGTGGCGAGAACGAATGAGGCTTTGTCTACGGACCGGTGACATGGGAGAATACGATGAAAATTATGTGATTGTTTTAATCATAAAAAAGGAACAAAGGGAATTTTGAGTGCTATACATGCTTAAGCATGTTGTGTGATATTTAAGTACAAGTGCAAGACAGACCTAATGGGTCAATAAGAGTAAGTACATATAAGTATGATCTATATGATCTATGGAATGAGGTAAGCCATGTATTCTAATAAAATAAGATGCATGGGAACTTTGGGGACAAAGTTCTTTTAAGGGGGGTAGATTGAAATACCCCAAAACTAATTATGCTAAGTAAACATCAAGTTTTGATGTGATAAGGCTAAAACATGCATTATTATCATTGGTAGACAATTTAAACCAAGGAAAACACAAGAAAACGCCTTAAGGGCAATTTAAGCAAAAATGTGCTCTAAGCTTGGAGTGACTTTGATTAGCACCCGAATATCATTATAAGACCTTAGTAACATGCTAATGGACATGTTAAATCAATTACCAAAGAAAACCAAGCTCAAAAACAAGCTTAAACACAAAATGTGCTTTAAGATTCCTTAAAGCACCTTTTTGAGAAATTGTCTTAGAAAGAAGTTTTGAGTGGCTAAATGCCCATTATTACACCTTAATCAACATGTGTACTAATTAGTATCACATTAGGAAGCCTAAATCAATGGGAAACCAAATATTTCACAAATTTGTGCACTAATTTGTGAATAGTGCCAAATAGTGACTACTTTAGGCTTTAGTCAACATAAGTCAATAAGTTGGTCAACCAAGACCACAAATATCTTGTTTACCAAGGAGGGGACGGTTTTTAATGGTGACTCACCATTAGTAGCCAGCACATTAAAGGAAATGAGAAGAAAAGTAGTAAATTCACTATTCACCCTTTTATAAGACAAATATCTTCTTTAGCCTACCTCTCTCCTCTCTTCTTCATTTCTATTCTTCACCAACGTTTTCTTCTTCTTCTTCTCTGTTCTAAAGCCGTCCAAACAGCACCCATGGCACCACCACCTTCATTTGCCCACTAAATGTTCATTTTAGCTCCAAATCCAAAACTAAGCATAGATTTCTCTTAGTTAGACCAAGGCCTTGCTTCCTATCTTTTCAAAATTTGAAAAGCTTCATCTTGGAGCCATGGGAAAATTCCATTGTAGGGGGAAAAATAGCTTGAGGTGTTCACTGTCTTCTCCAATCACTCAAGGTAAGGAAAATGTAAGAAAAAACAAGTTTCCACCACTTTCCCTTCAAAATCGAAAATCATCTTCTCATGGGACCTTGTTTTATCCCTTGTTCTAGCTTGATTCTATTCTCTAAGGACTTGAGGAGGTCTTGCCTTGCTTCATTATGAAAGCCATTCCAAAATTCAAAGGTAAACATACACTTTTAAGCTTTAAAACACATTATTTTAACCTAAGGATGAATTCTATGAGTTTAGGCATATTGCTTAGTGCTCATTAGATTATTTGAATGTGGATTAGAACATTGGCAAGAGGATTGAAGTCCTTGCCAAAATTCAATCAAGAAAACCTAAGGAGGAAAGTAAGAGAAGTATGAGGAAAATAAGGTAAATTGCTTACCTAATGGTGGTTTAACTAAGCCTTAGGCACAAAAATGGATTTAAAACGCTAATAAAGCTTTAGAGCACATTTTTCGAGAAAACGCGAAAATGTGACTTTGAGTGGTCAAATGAACCCGTAAAAATTATAGTCAATCAAATAACTATAATAAAACATTAATGTAAGCTTAAGAACCATTAAAATTAATTAAACGAGAAAATTTGAATAACGGGTTCCGGTTAGTGAATAGTGCCAAACCGAGTAATTAACGAGCGTTTCTTGTAAAAAGATGAATACGCCCGTCCAGCTAATATAGAGGGCCGGTTTTTATAAAATAATCAGCTCTCCCCTTACTAGTTAATAACTATCTAGAATAAGAAAAGAGCAAAAAGCAAAAAGGTGGGAAAAGTAAAATGGTGCTCCCTCCTCTCTCCCCCCTCATTTCTCTCTTCTCTCTCTTTCCTTTCCTTCTTCCCCCGCCGTCAGCTCCTTCCTCCCCAAGTTGGTGATTTTGAACTCCCATGGCAGCCCTCCTTCCTCTCATGCCCAAGCCATATTAGAGCTCCAAATGAAACACAAATCACATATTTGAACTCCCCTCACCAAGCTCTATCTCTCTCTCTTTTCAAAATCCACAAAGCTTAAAGTTCATCTCCATGGGTATAGTCCATTTGAAGAGAAAGCTATAGATTCTTGAAGCTTGGAGTCTCCCCTTTCATTTATGGTAAAAAGTTCCAAAGGTAAAACCCTAATTCATGGTGTTTTAAGCTCTTTCATTGAATTAGAGTTATTTCAAGGGTTTAGGAGTTTAATTATATTCATTTTGTGTTCCTTGGATGTTGGTCAAAAATGGGAAGAAGAGAGGAAGAGAAGGATTGAAAAGGAACATGGAAGATTAAGGTAATAAGCTTACCTTAATGTTTATCTTGATTGCCTTAGAATATTAGGATGGGTAAATAAATGAATGAACCCAAAACATGAATTGAAATCTGAACAGGAAATGTGTTTGGTTGATGTTTAGTGCAATTGTGAAATTTGGTTTGAATTATGGGCCTTGGAGCCAAGAGATTTGATATTATGCTTATTGTGTTGGTTTCGTGAATTTAGATTAATCTTGTGTGGTGGTAGAACACATTAAGGGTTTCGTTAGTTTTGAATTGATTTAGGAGAATGAAATTGTGCATTTGGGAAATGTTAGAATTGTAGGTAAGTTATGGCAAAATTTTAGTAGAAAATAAGTGTTTTAGGCGACTTTGTAAATTGGAGAACCTAGGCGTTTATAGGATTGAGTTGAGCTGATAAATCACCATCGAATGGTAGTTGTAGAAAGGAGAATTGAGTGTGCAAAAATCTGTAGCAAGTTAGTGTATTAGTGCCTTGGAGTTTTGGAAAGAAACTAGGTTGTATGACATTGAAAGAAATGGATGGACTTTGGGAATAGAGGTGAGAATTTCTAAGAAGAATTAGGAATTGTCAAATGGTTGAGAGGAGAAGTGCAAACTGTCAAGAGAAGTTTGGAAGTGCACAAGTGTGCAAAGTGCAAAATATGAGAATTAGAATTTATGGAATTTAACAAGAATTGTGTAATGAATTGGACCAATGATTTAGGAAGGTTTGAGGAGTGTTTTAAGGTGGTTAAACATGTTAGAAAACATGTGAAAGGATTAGGAAAGATTGGGTGTGAATTAGGGGTTGAAATGGGATCAAAAATCTGTAATTTGACAGCTTTATAGTAGGGTCCGGGACTTGGTCCTTAGACAAAC
The DNA here is from genome assembly GCA_023374045.1 of Limonium bicolor. Classification (NCBI taxonomy): domain Eukaryota; kingdom Viridiplantae; phylum Streptophyta; class Magnoliopsida; order Caryophyllales; family Plumbaginaceae; genus Limonium; species Limonium bicolor. Next base: position 263,098,700 of record CM041782.1, on the reverse strand, counting down.
TCCAGGACCACACCTAAATTTGTACCAAAAGTTGGAAACCAGTCTTGGTCCGGGACTTGAGAGATGGACAAGGTCCTGGACCACTACAAAATGAGCCAAAAGTTTAGTCTTGAATTGGTCCGGGACTTAGGGCCTGGACATGGTCCCGGACCACCTCCAGAATTGTCTCGAGAGTGTTTTTAAGGGTCCTAATGATAGGGGATTGATTGGAATTGGTATTAGATGTTGTTTAGGACTTGTTTGGTGACATGAAAATGTCCTTAGAAGGATAACAAGTGCTAGAAGTGATTGACAAGTGAGAACTTAAATTAACAAGAGTAAAACCGAAATAACGGGATAACGGGGGTAACTACGGTGAGTAAGTAATGACATACGATTAATGCCTCAAGTTATAGAACATTTGGAATGTTATCAGTGGATCAAGTGTGAACTGAGCAATGTGAGGTGACACGATAAAGTTAAACCATGGTGAAAGGTATGATTTTCTCATGCCCTGTATGCTAACAGGATTACACTAATTTGTATGTTGTTTGCTTATGTGCCGACTTAATTAAGATAATAGCATGAAAATGGTTTATTGCATCTGATTGTATGTCTTGATGCATGATGTATGAGCTAACCATACTTGAATGAGTGTGTGGTCTAACCTAGTGCATAGACCGACTCATAGATGAGTATTGTTTGATTAGTGACTTGTAGAAAGTGTCATTCACAAATTAACAAAAATGTGGAAACACACGGAAATCATTGATTGAAAATACAAAAAGACAAACTTATGAACTCACCGGAACGTGAGAGAGAGTTGTACAAAATTAGTAAACTCCCGATAACGGTTTGAATTTCGAAATGAACAATCCACGAAATAATCAATAGTAGAAAGTAATAATGAGACCTCTACTTAGAGGATGTTGATAGTTCAAAGAAAAGAACTTTTTAGTGAAGTAAAATAATGATAAGGGACCATCAAAATCCCTTAGGAAAATAGTCGACCTATAATATGAGATCCGAGTAATATGAGAAAATGTCCCAAACATAAAAGTATTCGATAAGTTGGGGAAACCCTTAAATCTGAGAATACTAGACATTGAAAAAATTCCCTAAGCTATTAGATGATATCGAGAGAGATACTTCAAGGCTAATCTATAAGATTACAATATAACTCCGAGATAGGTGTATTTGGGAAATTGAGTAGTTCGGTAGAGATACGGACGTTTGAGAATTTGAGGAGCTAAGTGTATAGTTCCGTTTGATAGTCAAACCTTCCCACTATGCTAGACCCGGGGCAGGGTCGAAACCGGGGAAGTAAGACTTGTATTTGAAAGTCCGGTGGTGAGTCTTGTGTATGACTCTGCCCGGAGGTCATGGGAAATGACTTAAAAGACATCCCTTTGAGAATTTGAGTTTGAGAAGTGTTGAGGTGAATTTGAGAATTTGAGTTTGAGAAGTGTTGAGTTGAATTTGAGAATTGAGTTTGAGAACTTGAGATTTAAATTGAGATTTGAGAATTGAACTTGAGAGTTGAGATTTAAGAATCGAGTTTGAGAAGTATTGAAATTGAGTGTGAGATTGAGAAATATAGAACTTGAATTGAGATTGAGATTGAGAGAGCTTGAGTAATAGTAGCCCAAGAGAATGGGTAAGACAATGAATAAATGACTAAGGCATTAGTGAGGTAGAAACCCTCAAGGCCTAAGAGTAAGATGATATGAACTAACAACCTTGATGTGTTAGTTAGGGATGGTACTCCATGATTGAATGTTGAATACTTGTGCTAGTGTACAATATAATGTATTGCTATCTTGCATGATGATTGAATTAAAATGAATCGCATGTTCTCGACAAAGTAGTCGGTGTACCCCCGTTTGCACATGGGGTATGCGAATTTCATACCAGCAATTTGCTGAGCCCCTTGGGGCACCATTTTTACTTTCCAGGTACTTGGAGCCGTTTACCGTTTGAGAGTAGGACGGGGTTGCTACTTATGCATGGGTAGTTAATTTTAGAATTATTGTATTTATATTGTAATTATTGGATTGTAAGACCGGAATGTTATCGGCAAGTTTGGGAATTGTAGTAGACTCGGTATAGTATTGAATTGAAGTTTGTATTTGGATTGTGATTTGATTAAGGAATGTAATGTTAGATATTGAGTAATCGGTAAATTAGTTCATCAGACCGATATTGTAATTGGATATTGTATTTGGATTTGGCCTTGTTAGTCACGTGGGTGACTAATGGCATTGTATCACCCACCGGTGGAGTAAGAATTCTGCTGTTTTGATATTGGTAATTGAGACGGATTAGGAGATAATGACTGGATTAGCGGTAGGGGTGTTACAGCTGCGCTCTTCCCTTTTAACACCTTTCCTTTTTTTTTTCTTACCCATGTTAACATCCTTTTTCGGCTACAGTTTTGTCTTTACTTTGTGTTATTTCTCATATGTTGTGGTTTTTAATAAGTCATCCCATTCAACAGGGTTCTGAAACATTGAGTCACCTCTTATGAACACACCTTCCAGGTACATATTATGAGTTTCACCAACAGGGGTATCACTGCACTTTTCAACAGCTGTAGCATGACCACTATCAATGAGGTCCTGAGCAGTTGTTTGACCAAGGAGTGGAAGGAATTCTTTGCAGCAAACCAGCAACTAACCCCACATATTTGCTACCATGGAAAGATAAGGCACCAAGGTGACTTAATTGTTCAGGGGGTGAAGTCGAAAATGGGAGTTTTGTTTCCATCATAGGAAGTATGATAGGTGCACTAACTCTGTTGCGGTTTGACCCACTTACACCAGAGGATATGTCCATTGACGCAACATTTTTAGACGCTAACTTACCTTTTAAGGACTCCCAGTTAACATTGCAGAAAATTAATTGAGGTAAATTCTTAGCTATATGTATATGTAGCCAAAGATAGCTACATTTACTGTATAACCTACAATGAAAACATGAACAATGAATAAGGAAAACCTGTACAATAAACAATTATACTAAAAGTAATATTTTTGTATACAATATTTGTTATATAACTAATTTACAAATTTTATAGATGTAATGTACATGTTTCTTTTACTACATGTACATGATTGGTGAGATCTATTCGATGATGATTGGTTCAGATCGATCGATTCAAATATGCAATAAATTTTACTGCTAGATTAATATAAAACGCAAAACTATATACTACCGTATGTAGAAGATCTTCGAGACACTGGGGTGAAATCCAATACTCTGCAGCAAATTTGATTTAACAAAGTTTTTTTCTTTTTGCAAACATGATTTAACAAAGTTGTACTGTGAAGATTATAGTCTACAGTCGAGACTAACATGACTACACCTTCACCGGATGCACCTGCTCTCGGAAATTGAAAATATAATATTAGTATCATGATCATAAACAACTTACTATTCTTTAATTAGTCGGCATTCAGTTCTAAGGGAAAGTTGAGGGTTAATAATTACTACTATATGAGGTACGTATTACATCTGGGACGCAACTTCGCATGTGATATACGTACTGATGAAATGATGTAGTAGTATGATTTATTAGTACTATATAAACTCCACTTATCCTACGGTCATTATCCTATTTGTAATTATTAATGAGAGAATTTTCTTCATCTTAATAATTGTAGTATCGTGCCAGGTCAATTCTACTCATCAAATCTTTTTGTTCATACTTCTACGCAGCAGTACATACGTAGTAACTCAATAATTGCAAAACTGATGATTATAGTATAATTATATCCAGGTTTTCACATGATTCCGCCGCGTACGTCCGTATTTGAATTGTTTCCAAGAGGAAAGAATCTTAAACGCAGGCAAATTAAGCAAAATCGTTCGTCCGAAAGCATGACCAACAAATGGGAAAACTGTTTTGAGTCCGATCGATGTTGATTTTTCAAGGTAAGTTACTTGCATACATCTATGTGTAGGTAATTTTTCTGCGTCTCTGATGTATTAACATATTGTTGGTCAATAACTGCAATCATTCTATTATTCTACATCCTAGGCAATGACTAATGTATTTTTGATCAATTGCTAATGTACTATTGATTAATGATGAATTTTCACTACCAGAATGAGAAGATGTACAACAAATGAAGACTAAATTATAATATGCTATCAAAGTAAAAATATGTTGTCATTAAACTGTACCCAATGAAAATACTTATGCACTATCACTCTATAAAAGATTGTACCTTGCTTTAACAAAAGTTTGTATGCAGGAAAATTAACAGCATACACATATAGGTAATTCGTTATGTTCTTATAGAAGTTGCTAGGTGTGGAGAGTGAGAATTGAGTGATATTGTGGAAATATAGGGTTCAGTATTCAAGTTAGGATTGTGTCAAGCTTCGGCTATCTATCAATTAAAATATTAAGAGAAGATAGGAGATTGTATTGTTTGATAAAAAAATGAGTACATGACAGTGGTATAAATTACTCAAGATTTCTCCCTAATAACTCTAGAACTTTCCAGAATAATATTCAATGTAGACACTTTTCTAATCCTTGCACTTTTCATATCTCCCTCATAAATACAACACAATAAACTTTTACTGTTCATATCACCCACATAAATGCAACATTTTAGATACTTTCCTTACTATTAACCAATTAACTTTATTAATTTCAAGAAACCCCTCAAAGTTAATTCCATCAAACTCTAAGCATAGTGCACAGCTTCATAAACACATAAAGCTTTAGTGGTTTTGTAAAAATGTCCGCAACTTGATCATGTCTTTTCACAAACTTAAGTTCCACTTCATTAATGGCAACATAATCAAATGAAATGATACCTCGTGTCGATGTGCTTGCTCCTATCATGAACTTCGGATTCTTGACTAGGACAATGTTTGACTTGTTATCAACATGGATCTTTGTTGCCTCATCTTGTGGTATCTTTAATTCTCTCAATAATCTCCTCAGCCATATATCATGACAAACACATGAGGTAGCATCTACATACTCAACTTCATACGTAGAGAATCACTATTGGTTGCTTCTTTGAACTCCAAGTAAAAGCATTGTCTCTCATGTAGAACACAAAACCAGCAATGCTCTTTTGGTCATCAATATCTCTTCCCCAATCAATGTCACTGTATCCAACAAGCTTACACTCATCATTGGATGAATAGAACAAACCATAATCAACTGTTCCCTTCAGATATCATAGCATCCTCTTGACTGCCTCAAAATGTTCCATTGTTGAGGACTTCATATAGTGACTAATGAGCCCAGCAACAAAGACTATATCAGGCCTTGTGCAGGTCAAGTATCTCAAACTTCCAACAAGGCTCTTATAAGTGGTAGGTCCACTTGGTCTTTTTCGTCATACTTGGATAACTTCATCCCACAATCAACTTGTGTATTCACGGGGTGACAGTCTTCCATCTTGAACTTCTTCAACACCTCCTGTGCATAGCTCTTTTGGGAGATAAAAAACCCATCATCCTTTTGACCTATCTCAATGCCAAGATAGTAGAACATGAGACCTAGAACCGTCATCTCAAACTCTTTGGTCATGATTTTCTTGAATTCTCCCAAAAACTTTGGATCACTCCCTTTGAAGATCAAATTATAAATGTATATACAAATAAGTATGATGTCACCATCAAACATATCTTCACATAGAGGGCGGATTCATGGGGAATTTGATGAAGCCATTTCCGTGAAGATACTCATCAATCCTATTGTTCCACGCTCGTGGAGCTTGCTTCAACCTGTACAAAGCTTTCTTTAACTTCAAAATTGTAACACCCCAACAGTAGAATCCATACTTAACGAATAAATTTAGCGGAAAGACATTACATTAATACTAACAAAAGGGGCGTGTTACACGCTGTTAGCCACCCACGTGGCTAACAAGGCTGTTACGGATAAATGTATCGGTCTGATTACAAGAATCCCGAGCATAATTACAACCTTTCCAATATTACTTCCAAAAATCACAATATACCGAGTGTTTAAGTACAAAAAATCACCATTCTATTCTAACTCTACCAAGAATAAACAACCTCGAGTAGACAAATACAACTCGGGTGCCCCAAAGGGGCTGAGCAACCCTTGGCTGGTATGATTAACGTGCAGCCCGTCGGCTACCGAGATACACGCAACTACTTCTCATAATAAACATGGGTTCATTTTAACAAGAAACATACATAAACATAACAACATTCATTGCATAACATCAACATATATACAACATAACGGGAACGAATCGCTTGAGGAAACGTACCACATAAACAATAGCCAAATTTGAAGAGCCTAGAGAATGATTTCATTCTCATGTTAAGCTCGTTACATAACATGTTACCATTTGGTTTATTGAACATTTGATGTACCCCAAGATGTGTTGAATATAGTGATCCAAGCACACCATACATAAATTCCCCCTAGCCCCAAACTAAAGTCACGGTAGAGAGAGTCTCTTATTACACTCATGGGATGAAATACCCCGGACTTAATTAGGGTGATTAAATTACTCTAATACGATATTGGGGGCCTATTAGTGCCTAATGAATTTTGGTAAAAAGAGTAAATCCAAAAGAAAAGAGAAAATGCTTAAAAACCGAAAAAACGCTAAATTGAGCGTTAGGTGACCCTAGGAGAAATACAACCTTAAAGAGGGTATTAGATGAATTTAAAAGGCTTAATAATGCCTAAATAATATATGGGAACAATTCCCAAAGAAAACGGATCCAAATAATGCAATAAAAAGCTAATAAAGCTTTAGCGCACGTTTTTCGAGAAAACCCGAAAACGTGACTTTGAGTGGTCAAACGAACCCGTAAAAATTGTATTTCATTAAATAACTATAAATAAACATTAATGGGAGTATAATAGCCATTAAAATCAAAGAAACAAGAAAATTCCGGAAAACGGGCCCGGTTAGTGAATAGTGCTAAACCGGGTGAATAAACGAGCGTTTTCTGTAAAGACAAAAAACGCTCCAGCTTGTACAATATATGTGGGCTGGTGTTTAATTGTTAAACAGCCCTCACTCACACTCTCACCTAGCTAAAAAGAAAAGGAAAAGTCGATAAAGTAAAAGGGTACTAAAGTACCTTTCCTTTTCTCTTTCCTCCCATTTCCCTCCTCTCTCTCCTTCCCTTCTTCTCTCACCACCGAATTCTCCTCCTTCCTCCTCCCTATTCTGGCAATTTTTGAAGCTCTCCACAAGCTTCCATGGCAGCCTCTCTTCATCCACTTGCTCAAGCCACAAAAATGCTCCAAATCAAAAACAAAACACATATTTGAGTTCCTCTCATCATTCTCTATCTATCGCTCTTTTCAAAATCAGAATACAATGAAGTTCATCTCCATGGGTTTTCCCCATTTGAAGAGAAAATGGCATCAATGGGTAGCATGGAGTCTCCTCTTCCTCCAAAGGTAAAAATTTCCAAGAAAAAGTCATTCTCTCTCCACTCTCCATGGTGGCCGATTTTTGCTCTCTCTCTTACCTTGTTTTTCTTCTTGTTTTTGAGCTTTATTTCAACCCTCCAATGGTGGAGTAACTCCCTTCTTGATTCAAGGGTGAGAACCTCTCTTAAAAGGCCCAAAAAGGTAAACCCTAACTATGTGCTTTGAGCTCTTCCATTGAATTAAGATTTCCTAAGGGTTTAGATAATTAATTGAATGTATTTTGTGTTTATTGAATGTTGGGATGGAGTTTGGAAACTCTATTCCCTCTTGACCGATTTTGAGAAGATGAGGAGCAAGAGGAGAATTAAGGAGAGACTTGTAAATTAAGGTAAGAAATCTATCTTAAGCTTTGTTTTAATTGCTTTAGGATTTGGGAAGGGTTAAATTAAAATAATGAACCCAAACTGTGGGAATTGATGTAGTTGATTGAATTTGAGGGAGATTGTGAACTTGTGTTGATTTAAGGCCTTAGTGCCGATCTATTTGAGATTTGAGCTATAATGTTGTTTGGTGAAGTTTTGAGAATGTGTTATGTGCTGGTAGGACCCCTTGTGGGTGGGGTTAGATTATGAATAAAATTAGTGAGACTTGATGGTTTGGAGTATGCAAGATTTATGGGGAGGTTATGGCAAAATTTCGGTAGAAAGTAAGTGTTTTAAGGTGGTTTAATGAGATGGAAGAACCTAGGTGTCGTAGTGTTGTTTGGAGTTGAGTGATAGCCTTGGAATGTTATTTGGAGAACTAGAAGAGGAGAGGTAAAAATCCGTAGCAAATAAGTATTGACATGCTTTGGAAAAACAAGAAAAGAGCAAGTGTGCAAGACTTAGGAAATGAGAGTTGGACTTGGGTTTTAGAAGTGCATTTATGTAGGAAATGAATTGCAATTGTCATTGAGTGATTTGGTATGTTTTGTAAGAGGTAAGAACTATCAAAAGGAATTTAGAAATGCACAAGTGTGCAAAAGACAAATGTGAGAATGAAAGTTTGTTGAATTTGAACAAGAATTGGAGTGAGGATTTAACCAAGGATTTGAGGTGGTTTAAGGAGTGTTTTAGGGTGATTAATTATGTAGAAAACTTGTGGAAAGATTAGGGAAAGTTTGAGGGTGGTTTAAGGGTGGATTTGGGGCTTAAAAATTACCTTAATAGCAGCTTTTAGCAGGGTCCGGGACTTAGGATATGTACTAAGTCCCGGACCGCATCAAAAAAAAAAACAAGCCGAGAGTAAGTGCAGGAATTGGTCCGGGACTTAAGTCCAGGACCAAGTCCCGTACCAGGGTATTAATTTAGGCCGAGAGTTCATCAGTGTATTGGTCCGGGACCTAGGGTCCGAACCAGGTCCCGGAGCACCCCCAGAATTGCCTAGAAAGTCTTTTTAAGGGTTCTAAACATGGGGGATTGATTGGTGTTGGTTTCAGGAGTTGTTTTGCAGTTTTTTGGTGACCTTTAAAGGTCCTAAGAAGTGTTAACCAGTTGGAGAAGTGATTGAGATAGTTGTGAGTTTAAGTACATTAAGTTAGACCGAAATAACGGGATAACGGGGTAAGTACGGGAGTAGCATTTATGTACATACCGTAAGACCTTAATAATAATTGAACCATTTGACATGAAATTAGTGGTTCGAGAATAAGATTCAAGGAACGAGTGTGAACCGAGGAACGTGGGAACACCCGGTAAAGTTAACCCCGGTGAAAGGTATGATTTCTTCATGCTCTGTATCCTAACTCGGTTACCCCGATTTGTGTGCTTGTTTGATTGTGTGATCACCTAACAAGATAAATGCACGAATCGGATTGTGTGTACTCTCTTGTGTGTGTATTGTATTGTATTGTCATGGTTGGAATGTATTCCTTTAACTAAAGTTTGTAAAATTCATGAAATGTGGATTGGGAATGAATTGCTTGATTGTGATTGTGTGTAGTAGTGCGACTCATAGAGGAGTCTTGTGTGAGTAGAGACTCATAGAAGGAGTAAAAAGTGAAGTAATAAAATGGTGGAAACACCCTACAACCATCGAACCAATACACGGTAACACAAACCTACGAACGCACTAGAACGTGAGAAAACATACGGGAGTAGTAACCTCCCGATAACAGTTAGAGAACCGAAACGACTTAATCCACACAATAAACATTAGTGGAAGTATATGAGTGACCCCTAACGAGAGGATTGTAAAGTTGTTCGAAATACGAACCTTGAGTAATGTAAAGCATGGTAAGGGATCACCAAACCCCTTAGAGATATAGTCGAACCCGAATGAGAGGAACCGACTAACATGAGCAATGTCCCGAACATGAGAGTATTCAATAAGTTGGTTGAAACCTTAAATCTTAGAATACATGACATTGGGGAATTCCCTAAGCCATTAGATGCTATCGAGAGATATACTTCTAGGCTAATCCTTGAGATTATGAATTGACTCCGAGAGTGGAGTTTTGGGAATTTGAGTAGTCCGGTAGTGAACCGGACATTTGAGTATTTGAGGAGCTAACTGTATAGCCCTATTTGTATTTGAGCCCGGTGGTGGGTCTTGTGTATGACCCTGCCCGGAGGTTGTGAGATTGACTTAACATATACCTTGAACAGTGAGTATTGAGAATTGAGTGTGACTTGAGGCGCTCGAGAATTTGAGAGTTAAGTTGAGTGTAGTAGACCTTGTTGAGATTGTGAGTAAGAGTACCCAAGGGAGTGGGTAGAACAAGAGTAATTGAGTAAGGCATGGTGAGGTAGAAACCCTCAAGCCTAATTAAGGAACATATTGAACTAACCCTTGATGTGTGTGTTAGTGCTTGTGTTCAACGTTGAACTTGATTGTGAATGAACATATATAATGTATGTTGTATGCATGCTGTTTGAATTAAAATGAATCGCATGCTCTCGACCAATTAGTCAGCGTACCCTCGCTAGTACGCGGGGTATGCGGAAGTCATATTCAGCGTAAGCTGAGCCCCTAGGGGCAACGTTTTTAGTGTGTAGGTACCCAAAGAAGACCGGATAACAGTAAGAGACTGACAGCTAGCATGGGTAGTTATTATGAATTGTAATTGTTGTATTGTGGAATTGTAAGACCGAAAGGTCGTTGTTAAACTTGGGAATTGTAGATACTCGGTATAGAACGGATTGAGATTGTACTAAATGTAATGGATTTGAAGTAGTATTTAGTTTGAGTATTGGTTAAGTAAAGGAAGTATCTTTTGTATAGTGTACTTCGTAAAAGACTTATCAGACCGATATTGTGTTTGTTGTAGTATTTGTGTTTGGATTGGCCTTGTTAGTCACGTGGGTGACTAGCGGCATTGTATCACCCCCGGCTGTAGTTATTATTCCGCTGCATTATGGTTGGTAATTGAGACGGGTTAGGAGATAATGGTGTGATTACTGGTAGGAGTGTTGCAAAAAGTGGTATCAGAGTGAACTGTCGCTCTAATGGTCTGAATACCGAGTTTTGGCAAATACCGAGTTAGGAATTAGAGACTTAGGGCTAAGGGTTGAGTGTTAGCGTGTGAGGTACGCTAGTTAGGAACTTCCAGTATGATCTGGATACCTACATAACCAATCCAGCCCACCGTAGCCCCTGTTTTAAAGTTGGGGAAAGAACGCCAGAGAGATGGAAAGACCTCTTATACTTGGGTTAACCCAATCTGGCAGTTATAGACAAACTTGGTAAAGAGGAAGAACCTATCATACGGTAGATTCCAAGAACGGGAAGTCCTGAGGACGGTTCCCGTTTGAAAGACAATCACCGTACTTAACGGCAGAAGATTGAAGATCCTAAGTACAGGATAGTGAAATTTTTGGCACCATGAGGCGTCGTGCTACGCAGTCGCGAGAACCATGGGTAGCCAACAAGAAGGGTATGGAACGAGCAACGAAGCAAAGTACACGGAGTACCACGGGGATCGGGAAAGCACCCGAATCAATGACAATCATGTCAAGATCACTGAGAAGCTACTCAGGAGTTCGATCACTAAGATCAAAAAAAGGATGGAAGATCCCATCAAGCCACCAAGTATGGTGAAAACAATACCGTAATCGGTACAAATTAACCTAAAAACCGACGTACCCGCGCACTTGCTGAAATACCCCGAACTTAAATATGGCGATTAAAATTATCCTAATAGGTATTTAAGAGCCTAATAATGCTTGAGTAGTATTGGTGAGGAAAAATAAATCCAAAAGGAATAAAGAAACGCTTAAAAAGCGAAAAACGCTAAATAAGCGCTAAATAACCATAAGAGGTATGAGACCTCGGTTGGCGTATTGTATGGATCCTAAAGGTTTAATAAGACCTAAATAATATATGGGAACAACTCCTGACGAAAACGGATCCAAATAATGCATTAAGACGCTAATAGGGCTTTAGCGCACGTTTTTTGAGGAAACCCAAAAACGTGACTTTAAGTGGTCAAACAGACCCGTAAAAATTATAAATCATTAAATAACAATTATTAAGAATTTATGGAAGCTTAATAACCAATGAAAATATTTAAACGAGAAAATTCCGGAAAACGGGCCCGATTAGTGAATAGTGCTAAACCGGGTAAATTAACGAGCGTTTTCTACAAAAGACGAAAAACGCTCCATCTTGTATTATAATAGTGGGCCGGTTTTATTAATGTAGCTAATTAACGAGGGTACAAGTACCCCTTTATCTTCTCTCTCCTCCTTTATTTCTTTTCCCCCTCTCTTTCCTCTCTTTCCTCTCTTCTTCCTCCCACTGATTTTCTCCTCTCTCTCTCTCTCTGGTTTGAACGATTTGAGCTCCTCCCATGGCTACTCCCTCTTTCTCTCCATGCTCTAGCCAACTCCAAGCTCCAAATGCAAAACAAATTACATATTTGAACTCTCCTCATCCTCCTCTACCTTTCTCTCTTTTCGGAATTTCAAAAGGATGAGTTTCATCTCCTTGGGTTTTCCCCATTTGAAGAGAAAATGACATCAAAAGGAAGCTTGGAGTCTCCTCTTTCAAACAAGGTAAAAATCTCCATGAAAACCCTCATTTTTCTCCACCATGTAGAGCTGGCCGATTTTTGCTCTCTCTCACACCTTGTTTTCTTCTTGATTTTGAGCTTCAATTCAACTCTCCAATTGTGGTGGAGTTTCCCCTTTGATTCATGGGTGAAAGCCCTCTTGAATATTCAAAAGGTAAAACCCTAACCTTGTGTTTTAAGCCCTTAATTTGATTTAGAGTTTCCGAAGGGCTTGAGTGGTTAATTGAATCCATTTCTTGTGTTACTTGAATGTGGTATGGAGTTTGGTAACTCCATTCCCACTTGACCGATTTGGAGGAGAGGAGGAGCAAGAGGAGAATTCAAAAGAGAAACTTGTGAATTAAGGTAAGAAATCTACCTTAAGGTTTATTTTGAATGCTTTAGGATTGGGATGGGTAAATAAACTAATGAACCCAAATTATGAACTGAAATATATGTGGAAAATATGTGTAGTTGATTTTAGAGAGATTTGTGAACTTGTGTGGATTTAAGGGCCTTAGTGCCATTGCATATGGATTCGGAGCCATATTGTTGTTTTGTGAATTTTGAATTGATATTGTGTGCTGGTAGGACCCTTAAAGGGTGTGGCTAGATTAGGAATGGAAATTGATGAGAATGGCGAATTTGGAGTATGTAGGTTTATGGGGAGGTTATGGCGAAATTTTGGTAGAAAAATAAGTGTCTTAAGATGACTTGGTGAGTTGGTGAACTTAGGGGTTTAGTTGGGTTGAGTAGGGATGTTTAGTGACCTTGAGATGGTGAATGGAGGATGGGCTTGAAAGATGTAAAAATCTGTAGCAAAAGGGTGTTAAATTGCTTTGGAAAAATTAGGAAGAACTAAAGTACAAGACTTAGTAAGATGAATGTTGGACTTGGGTATAGGTATTGTGCTTGCTTGGAAATGTATTTGGGATGTTAGAAGTGGTATTGGTAGAAGAAATATTGAATGGTAGAAGTTGATTTTAAAATCTGGAGCATAAGTGAAACAAAAACTATTACATGTGTTGGAAGCCTAAATTAGTAATGGATTGGTGGATTAATTATGGATTGGTGGATTAATTATGGTATTGTGTAAGTGATTGATGGATTTAGTAATGGATTGGTGGATTAATTATGGTATTTTAGGAAGCCTAAATGGCACCAAATCATGTTAGGATGTATGTAGGAAGATTGGGGAAGAAATGAGAAAGAAAAAGAATTGAAAACAAGGTCTGTAGCAACTTTCTACTACCGACCGACCCAGGGCCTGGATCGGTCGGTGGGTCGGTCGGAGTTTAAGTAACGAACAATGAAGACACTGGAACGGACCGACCTAGGAGCCGTGAGTCGGTCGTGGGTTGGTCGGATAAAATTCCCGGTGGTCGAAGTTCCTGACTTCGACCGACCCAGAGGTTGGGTCGGTCGGTGGGTCGGTCGGAGCTTGGACGACGGGACTGAAACGTACTGGGATGGACCGACCCAGAGGTGTATGGGTCGGTCGGAATAGTTCTGGGTCGGTCGGGAGAAATTTCAGAGAACATAAACTTACTAGAATGGACCGACCCAGGGGTTGGGTCGGTCGGTGGGTCGGTTGACCCAAAACTTATAAAAAAAATGTGTTTTATCATGTGGTTATAGTAATCATATGTTGGCATATATATATGTATGCCAAAACACATATATGGATATGTATGTAGTAATACACCATTAATGAAGTAGCAATGGTAAAGAAGTAAGTATATAAATGGGAAACAAGTATGAGGATTAATTAAGGAAGTTGAAAGTATAAGAACGTTAAGTTAAACCAAAGTAATGGGATAACGGGGTATGTACGAGAGTAGTAGCTATGAAAGTAGTGTAATGCTTAGTATTAATTGAACCATTTGACATGTAGTCATTGGTTCGTGGATAAGGATCAAGGAACAAGAGGGAACCAAAGGAACAAGGGGACATGTGGTAAAGTAAATCCCGGTAAAAAAGTATGATTTCCTCATGCTCTGTATCCTAACTTGGTTACCCCGATTTGTGTGCTTATTTGATCACCTAAATAAGATAAATGCACGAATCGGATTTTAATGCACCTACTTGTGCTTGTTTTATTTTGTTCTTGCTATATTACCTTGAACATTTAGTTTGTATAATTCATGAAATGAATGGATGAGGAAGAGGCGTATGCATACCTTGTTGCGCATTTGCGTAAGGTATTACTCTTTGAGTTGTGGATGAATTGGGAGGTTGCGATTGTGAGTGAAATGCTATTTGATTGGTTGTGGTAACCTTGATTGAATTGTTGTTTGATTGTGGAAGTGTGAATATTGCTGATGGCTTCTCACTAACTCCTAACCATCTAACCCTCTAACATTGAGAATTAGGGAATTGAGTAATTTGGAGTATTGGGAAGCCCGATATAGTTTCGGCCACGCGTGAGGATGAGGTTGCAAGAGTGGTTGTTAACCGATTCCTGGCTATAATCTTTCCATGGTCCAAACCCCTTAAATGGGTAGCAACCTGAGCCAACTTTGAGCCCGGTGGTGGGATAGCCTTATCTCTGCCCGGAGGTCATACCGACTTAACATTGAGTACTGGCAAGAGAAGGAAAATTGGTTGGGAATGACTTGGACTTGAATGAGTTGATGATCATGAGTATTGAGATAATGACATCCGATTAACCCGGATGCTAATTGGGCTAACCCATTGTGAAGTTTGATTGAAGTCAAACCTTGGTTGGTGATTGTGAACTTTGCGCTTGTTGGATTGAGTCGCCTTGCGTATTGAGTATTGATTGAGTCCTTGAGTGTTGAGTATTGAGCATTGTGAATTGAGCATGCGAGTATTGAGTTTTGAGTTGAGACTTGAGTTGTAATTTGAGTATTGAGTTAAGACTGAGAGTAAGAGAATTTGAATAAGTGTAACCCGATTGAGTGGGTGACAGTGTGGAATGAATTAGGGCATAGTGAGGTATAACCCTCGAAGCCTAAGTATACTACAAACAAAACTAACCTCTTGACGTGTGTTAGTGTTTGTGTTCAATGTTGAACTGTGAATTTGCCAATATACATATATAATGTATTGTTGTCCTGCATGTTGTTTGAATTAAAATGAACCGCATGCTCTCGACCAATTAGTCGGCGTACCCTGGCTAGTACACGGGGTATGCGGAAGTCATATTCAGCGTAAGCTGACCCCCTAGGGGGAACGTTTTTAGTGTGCAGGTACCCGAAGCAAATATGATCACGGTATGAGACCGACAACCGAGCTTGGATAGCTAGGAGTGAAGTATAAATAGTAGTGAATTGTATAGGGCTTGTAGCCGGTCACCGTCGAGAGTAGGATGGGGTTGTTACTGCTATGGATAGTCGTATAAGGATTGAATATGTTGCATTATGATTTGTAAGACCGAAAGGTCAATGATGAACTTGGGAATTGTAGATACTCGGTATAGAACGGATTTGAGAATGTATTGTAGATAATGGATTCGAAGTCGTATTTAGTTTGAGAAGTGATTAAGTAAAGGGAGCATCTTTTGTATTGTAGGACTCGGTATAAGACCCATCAGACCGATATTGTATTTGTTGTTGAAATTGAGTTTGGATTGGCCTAGTTAGTCACGTGGATGACTAACGGCATTGTCTCACCCCCGGTTGTGTTGGAATTACCGCTGCGTTGTTGTTAATATTTGAGACGGGTTAAAGGATAATGATGTGATTACCGGTAGGGGTGTTACACTTGTCAAGGCAAGTGCAGCAATGACAAAACAAGTTGGAAGACGTTTAACAATTCACAAGTACTTATTAAGGTACCGTCATGACAATGGAAGCAAGGAAGGATTGCAAGAGCCAAGAACTTGAACAGTAAAGCCTTGGGAAGGCCTAACAGCCTGACCACCTTGTTAACGATCCTATGTAACACCCCAACTCATAAGCAGACAATAACTCATTAATCTCAGAACACATTCATTTACATTGCAGCGGAATTTTCTTACAACTGTTGGTGTTACCGCCGTTAGTCACCCACGTCACTAACTAGGCATACTAAAATCTCCAAGATCTAGCTACGGTCTGATGGACCCGAATATACCGAACATTAGTACTTACAAGCCTTAACCAACTACATAACATTCTTATAACCTCCTCACATCCTATACAGCTTACTAACTCAAAATGCCATACGAGAGTACATGCACAACTCGTAGGTCACACTTAAACCCGTAATACGTCTACCCCATCTTACTCTCAGGACAGTCGCCTTCTTACATTCACCTATAAAATATAAATAGTAGCCCCCGAGGTGGTCAGCACCTTTACTGGTACGATCCTCTCATGGCCCCCAAGCTAACGTGGCTACGACGACTCATTGTCGATAGCATGGGGGTTGATTAGATGCACAACATAATAGAAAGTTCAATAAACAACAAGCCACATATGAACAATCAAAGTTCAACACAATGAATGACTTAAAAGCGTTCCCTTAATTAGTGAGTTAATCGTTTTACTCCTTAAGTTATGTTTCCTCTTAATCTCAGTCCAACCTTTTATCTTACCTCAATCTTAACCCTTATCTTAGTCTTAGAATACAAACCGTTCTTTAACTAGAAATGGTTGTATCTTATCTCAATGTTTATTTTTGTCGGGTCAAAAGTAACCCTAGCCAATGAGCTATTAACTCCATTGGTTGAATAAACAACTTATCTTAATATTAGGATTTAGGTGATCCTACCGCACCATCTTAATCTGCCTCCTACCTTGGACTGAAATCCACGGTAGCTGAGCCGACATTCGACCCTAGGCAACAAGTCTGATGACAAGTCCTCAAGCGGAAGTCGGATCTGATTCAGATACCGATCCCCTTTCCTTAACATGCATGACCGGAGTCAGTCCCGGATTCCTCACTCCCCCCAAGTTCCAGTTAGTAGAAAGTCTTAAAGATGAAGTGTTAGTTAAACCTTTCTCGGGTATTAACCAACCAACAAATTTGGGAGTGAATTTCTTATCTCGTCCAATGTTACTAAGTATTGTTAGTAACTAATCTCAAAGCCAAGTGTGTTAGTACAATGCAAACACACAAGAAGATAAATAGTCCGGTTGCATGCTTTATCTTGTTTTAGTCATAGCAAATAAACAGATAGCACACAAGCCGAGGGACACCTCGTTACAAGAAAACCATACCGTACACCTGGAGATTGGCTAGCTCTTAAAACGATGCTCGCCTAATCCGTCGAACACCTTCGACTACGTAGATCCTATAACATAGTCGCCGGGTATGTTAATAACTTGATTATCTCCTAAACATTCTGTTACCATACACAACTCTCTTAAATAAACTTCCAACTATACACATACGTACATTTATATATAAGTCCTGACAAGTCCTAATATTATTTAACAACACCATCTCGATTCTACAACTACTACAACAACCAATATTAATTCCAAGCTTTCAGATCAATTATTCCAATCCTCTAGTTATATATATAATATTGAGGT
Source organism: Limonium bicolor (assembly GCA_023374045.1). Lineage (NCBI taxonomy): Eukaryota > Viridiplantae > Streptophyta > Magnoliopsida > Caryophyllales > Plumbaginaceae > Limonium > Limonium bicolor. Next base: position 263,080,813 of record CM041782.1, on the reverse strand, counting down.
TCCAACGTCATACTTATATTACAGTAGTCCCCTTGACACATCATGTAACATTTACTATATATATAACATAATAATTCTCTTTGTTCGTTTATCTTACATACATATATATATATATGTTCTATCCTTCTTAAATACCAAATATATATATATAATATATATTTTATCTCCTTAATTCAAATGCTTGTCAAGGTTATACTTCTCCTCTTTCCTCATATTGTACTTATAATGCATAAGTAACATTAATTGCTAATATCCTTAATGACGTTATATGATCAAGCCAAGTGATTTCCAACCTTATAATTCAATTTCATTATACTATATCGTATAATCTAATTTCTCTCTTATTTAGTATGAGGTTCTAATTCTCTAACTAAATATACGTATACGTATACGTATACGTATTTATACATTATATACACATTGTCTCATAAATTCTAATATTAACCCATTCCATATACATATATAAAACTCTAGTTCATGTATGATTAGTGTCAATCTTAATACCTACCAATTAATTCAAGTTTTATAAAACATTGCCTTAGTTATTTTGATCCATCCCATAAACTTATTAAAATCTATTAACCTTATTTATAACTCACCAATTTAATACCTAAATATTTAGTGTTGACCCAAGTCCATATTCCAATCTTTTAACCACTTATATAATTTTCATACCCATTATAAAATCTGGGTTGAAAGCCCAACCGACCAATCTACAATCTCAACCCAATTAATATGAATTTGGTTTGTCCATTGAACCATTCTCTTAAGCCCAACTACATTTTATTACTACTACTACTTGAGCCTAATCAAAATTCCCAAGTTAATTTTAAATTCTGAAACCTAATTTTGTCTTAGTCAAAGTTTCTAATTCCAAACTTGACAAACACTAATATTTCCAAACTCCAATTTCGAGTTGACCAAACCATAATCTTGACCAACCCCAATTTTGATCAAATTCTAATTGTGACCAAATCGAATTTCTAGTGAACCCTAATTGATATGTCTTGTTGACCAGTTCAAATTACCCAACTTAATTTTTTTTACTAGCCTAATTCCATTCAGACCTAACCATAATAAAATTCCAGATTTACACTTCCGCCCCAACATTTTCCCAAGTTACACTATAGCCTCCATTTTACTTGAATTTACAAGTTATCACTAATTTCCTCACATTTTATATTTTCACCCACAACTTTCCTATATTTCCAATTTCAACCTTAAATTTCTCATATTTACAAATTTTACCCTAATTTCAACAGAAACTCTAATTTTACACCAAAACCCTAATTTTAATTTCTAGAGCCCTAAACCGATTCCTCCCCAAATAAACGAAGCCTTAATTTCAATTTTTCCCCATCCGGATTTCAGTTTCGATTTGCCACAAAACAATAGTAAATTTCGGCAAACCAAAATCATTAAGCAAATACGAATACACTAACTTCGAATACAAAGCAGTCATCAAAAATTCTAAATTCTAGCACCATCAAAGTCCATCAATAGAACCCAATTTCCAGTCAATTGAACCCCTAAACCAACCCTTAATTTCGGATTCACAAAACACTCAAAACCAACCCTGAATTTCGTTTCCAACAACAGCAATACAACTCTTAGTTTTTCAGATCCTCAAAACAGAACAAATACCCTCTAATTTCAAACTGGTAACCACACTCAAACTCACGTTTTTCGGACCCGATTTACAGCACATAAGAAGTAATATACACCTTGATTAATTTCCAGAAGCGGTTAGCTCTAAATTTGGCCACCTCTTCGTTTTTGTTTGCGGCCCTTCCTCGGCTCTGTCCGCACCCAAATCACCACCAAGATCGCAATCCCAGAGTCGGCCTCCAAAGGGTTCCCATTTCACCGATTAAGGTTCGAAACTACCGTGAGCGAAGAGAGTAGAAGAGAAGGTGAGGTCGAGAGAAGAGAGGCATGAGTATGTAACCTCCCTGTTCGCCAGTGTGTTAGGGTTGAAAATCGTGAGAAGTGGAGAATGGGGAAGGAGGCGAGAATCGCTAGTTAGGGTTGGTGATTACCGTAATGAATGAAGTGAGGCGCAGTAGTATGTTCAGTAGGGGTTGTAATTACCATAAGCCAATATAGTGAATTGGGATGGGCTGGTTATTATTATTATTTTTTTGCTGTTTGGGCTCGCCCCATATATGAGTGAAGAGGCGGACTGGGCCGGCCAAGTCATGTTGGGCGGGTCGGCCCATTGCTATATTCTTTTAAAAAACGTTACACATATAATGTCGTTTTTAGTTCGTTTTTGATCCGTTTTTCATGCCGTTTGCGGCACGTTTTTTTTGTTTAACGAGACGGATCTTTTTACACATCCAAATTTATAATTTCAAACAATAATTATTATTGCTATTTATAAATTTGATCAATTAGCATTTAATTTTTAATTGACTTGCGTTTCGCCATTTTAGGCGAAAACGCAACATCTTTTAGTCCGATTGTTTTACCAATTTCCAATGCTTTTAAAATTACTCAAATAATTTTATAAGGTTTCCACAACCTCGTTTTCACTTCTAAAATATTCGTGACACATTTTTCGAGGTAAAACGATTAGTTTTATTTTCATTTATATTCTTTTTCCTAAACCTCCTTAACGTTGTATTAGGTTTCGTTTTTGTTTCCTAACGACTTTAAGGGTTTAACTAAATATTATATTATTCCCTTGTACTTATTTAAGGGTATTTAATTCCTTAATCTCTCATTAAATACTTTTGTTTAATTAATTCATGATTAATTAAAGTAATTAAGGTTTGGGATATTTCAACCTACCAGTCAGCGAGAAGCTAGACTTCGTCAAGACCTCAGTCATGGCAACGCCATGAATACGTTCTTTTTAACTCAAAATTTCTATTTCAAAACCCAGAATTTTTCCTTCAAAACCACAACTTTTCTTTTTAAACCTCAGATTTTCAAGATCAAACCAGAAGAATCACGGTGAGTACCATAGAATGATACAAGAGGAATTGACGATAGAATACTTCACCAAGGCGTGTGACGAGCACTACGAGTGTACCCAAATACGGGATGTGGGGCAACCGCACTCCGAAGGAGCTTGCGGGCCTGACAGACCCTTTGTGAGTTAGTCGGGTAAGTGGTAACGTACTAATACGGAACCCCACGTATGTATACATGTAGTGTACGAAACACGGGAAGCAGCCAGCTCCGTTCTACGGATCATAAGTGAATACAACTCGAACAGTTGGATACCTCGAACTATCGAAGGAACTCAGACGCGCTTATAAGCTAAAGGAGTCACGAACTCATTCTGGGCGGATGACTAAAGTTAAGAAGTGTGAGAAGCACCAGTAATTGACTAAAGACATTGGATATGTATCAAGAATTTGAAACAAAAACATGAAATAGCTGGAATGAATACCCGGTCTAAACCCGGTAAGGCAATGCCTAACATGAACACACCAATGTTCAAGAAACAAGGGGAGATACCCGGAGTGATCATCTAAGGTACCGGAGGATACCATTCACCACCGAAGGAAAACACCAAATCGGTTAAAACCATAAGCGAAGTACCCACAGTCTACCCTAGGAACGGGAGACATTATAACCCTAAATAGGACAGATTGAAATCCAGAACCGCAATGTAGAGTAACAGAACATACTCAAATGTTAGCAGGATGTAATGACATCACTCAATAACACCCAAGAGCAATCTTTGAAGGGTGTCGGAAGCGTGATAGTAGCACAAAAGCTAGAACGGACGCTCGGTTAGAACGCCGAAGGGATCCCACATGCTAGGGGATACCCTAAATTAATTACGACGACAATCAACACCAAATCACTTACCTCAAACCATTTGCTGGTATACGGAGAAACAATGCTTGTGAACAGCCTAAGATGAGTAGAGCTCTAGGCAATGGGGCTAGTACGCCACGAAACCATTACTATACAATTTAACGGTTGCAAAACCATGGTAAACCATATGAAGAGTTGCCAAGAACGGAACCAGTAAGATTGTTTAATAACTAACGAGCAAGGATACCCCTCATTAAGGTGGTACCGCAAGAGCGGTGAACAAACAAATCCCAAAGGAGAGGATACCGTCAATGAAAGCCTGAAAATATACCCCTTTCAGAACTACTAATGTGTGAAGCTTGAGCATACAAGTATTGCGAAGCAATGTAGGAATAAGCTATTATAGCAATTGTTGACAACCAAGTAGTAACTAGTTCAGAAGAACACGGTATGTGGGAAACATGTAGTATAAGTAAATAATGCTCAAGGAGCTTAGAGTCGTGATGTAAAGGGGTGGAAAAAAAACATGAGCAGAAACTAATCAAATAGCGGATGCCGTGGAAATCAAGTTGTAAACAAATACGAACATGGTGCGCAGGAAGTGACCAATACATATGAATAAGTCATACAATGAGATGGATTTGATGAATAAAGATGGTAGGCTGACCGAGATACAAGGAAATGATATGCATTCCTATTGCTAATCTCATAAGAGATTTACTGCCAAGTGTTTACGCCTCTACACTCTGTAGGATTGAGTGTTTTGGTATTGCACTTGTGTAGTAATGATTGAGTGGGATAACTAGGAAGTTAGGAAAATGATGATTGTGGTAAAGGTAGAAGGACACGTATGAAGTCATAAAGACCGAAGCATAGAAAATGCGAGGTCATAATTTAGTGGTTACGACAATGGAGGCAGCACTACAACTAAGTAGCGGCTCAACCTCAACCGACAAGATGTCGGGAGAATCAAGTGAATAACCATGAAAGTACACAATAGTATGTACATTGATTCCAAGAGCTGGATAGTAAATCTAAACTCATTGAGTTCGTGTACGGTAAAAGAATACCACGCTTGATTAGTAAACCTTACTCCCAAGATAAAAGGGATAAAAAGGGTAATGTATAACACGTTGAGGATAACGAGAAGGGCGAATAAACCCAAGTTATCAGGGTCGCGCATAGAAGCTAATGGGCCCAAACTCTAAGGTTGAATACACCTAGTGAATGAGTGGATAAGTATCAATGCCTTGAAGCCTTTAAGGTTAGAACCGAACCCGGTTAAGAGTTAAATAAACTCCAATGAGAATTCTTGGTGCAGGGACTAACTAACAATATGGTTAAGACCCTTTGACCAGAATACATTGTGTAATAGACCGCATGGAAGTTAGAACACTCCATGAAGGCTGGAAGCTATCGAAATATGTCCAATGTTTACACATGGTAGATTACGTGGGCGTAATCCCTTTTTAAGGGGGTTAGGGTGAAAACCGCGAAATGTATGTTTACGTGATAGGGCGTAAACTACAATGCGCATAGCGCAAAAGTATTTGTGTGATGATTGGTACTTATGTTACATAAACATTTGTATCCACTCATTGTGTAAACTTGAGTATATGTGAGATTGGAAGTGGAAAGTAGTATCGTTTGTGAGAGAATTGAGGTGGATGGAGTAGAGAAACTCCATGGGGAATGAGAACCCCGGTTGGTAATAGTTGGGAGAAATGAGTATGTTTGAGGAGTTTGATGAGTATGTTGGGAGATTTGAGGAGTATAAGTCGGTATGAAACTGATGTTGAACCTAGTGGGAAGTGAGTCCCCTAGGTAATTTGAGTTGGTTGTATTTGTGAATAACTTGAGAATAGCAATTTATTTGACTTGTAAATGATTTGAGGATCGAAGAACTAATTGGAAACTAACTTTTGAAACTCTTGGGTATAGTAATTGAAGATAGGTTGAGTAATAATGGATGAGATGAGTAGTAAATGAGAAATGGATTCTAGAAATTGGTAAATGTATGATTGTAAGATTATGACTAGAAAGACTATGAAGATAGAAAACTAAATAATGATTGACTATTTGATTGTGTGAATTGAGGTGGGAGGTGGAACTTAATTTGCTAGTGATCAAGGGAAACCGAACACCAAAGTGGGGTGGATGGATAGTTCAACACCAATGCTGATCACATTGGGGTTGAATGACTCTTGAAGCTCCGTACAAGTGGTCACAAGTAATCACACTAGTAATAGGTGAAACTAACATAAATTGGAACTTGGAGTTGCATTGAAGCTTTCAAAATGAATTTCCAAAGTGATTTTGGCCAATGATTTTCTTTAAAATTGAGAATGAGGATTGGTTTTGAAACCAGTCCCACGGGCGCTAGTGGATCTTTCATCGCTAGGCACGGGTATCCGGTTGAATCATGGAGGTGAAGCTAGTTGTGAGTCGGTGGAGGTGCTGAATAGTTTTGAAACCATTACAACGGACGAGCAAGGGTACTAAGTGACCTGTAGGACGTTTGTAGTGTGTGTTTTGTATTTGTCCAAGGGCCGCCGGATATGAGTAGTCCGGTCAGGGAAGAGTACCCACTTTGGAGCCTGAGGATTCTCTAGAGTTGCAAATGAATTTTGATCATAACCAAAGGACCGTAGAGCCAGAAAGAGTAAGTGCTCAATGTCATGACAGCAGTGAACCAGAGAGCGTAAGTGTTCAAACGTGACCGGTACCTAAGGGATCACTCGATTTGGGGGAGGACTTAGTGCATAATTATCTGCGGATGGACCCCCATGGAGAGAGTTTGGAAAAAGATATTTTTGGCTGCTATGCATGCTTGACATGTTCTGTGAATGTGTGGTTTGTATTCAGCCAGTCATTGGAGTCTGACAGGTTGTAGAGAGAGTATAACCTTAGTATTGAGTACCTTGGTGACTAACAATCTTAGACTCACTAACTTTGTGGGCAAAGTTCTTTAAGGGGGGTAGATTGAAATACCCCAGACTTAATTAGGGTGATTAAATTACTCTAATACGATATTGGGGGCCTATTAGTGCCTAATGAATTTTGGTAAAAAGAATAAATCCAAAAGAAAAGAGAAAACACTTAAAAAGCGAAAAAATGCTAAATTGAGCGTTAGGTGACCCTAGGAGAAATACAACCTTAAAGAGGGTATTATATGAATTTAAAAGGCTTAATAATGCCTAAATAATATATGGGAACAATTACCAAAGAAAACGGATCCAAATAATGTAATAAAACGCTAATTAAGCTTTAGCGCACGTTTTTCGAGAAAACCCAAAAACGTGACTTTGAGTGGTCAAACGAACCCGTAAAAATTGTAGTTCATTAAATAACTATAAATAAACATTAATGGGAGTATAATAGCCATTAAAATCAAAGAAACGAGAAAATTCCGGAAAACGGGCCTTGTTAGTCAATAGTACTAAACCGGGTGAATAAACGAGCGTTTTCTGTAAAAGACGAAAAACGCTCCAGCTTGTACAATATATGTGGGCCGGTTTTTAATTGTTAAACAGCCCTTACTCACACTCTCACTGTTATAACCCAAGATTTGGTTATATTTTATTTCGTCACAAGTGGTCTTGCATTATTGTATTCTAAATTTAGGACACGAAAGTCCTTATTAAAGAAGCCGGGGACAAGGAGGTCTTTTCCCCCATCCGTTTTATTTTCTGGTGAGATTATTCTCTCAATTTTTCCCTTCCTATTAATTTATTTATTTCCCTCATTTATTATCCTCTCTTCTAATCACGTTCTCACGACTCCCCCTCACTCTGTCAGTTTTGAATCTCGTCAGTACGCTCCTCCTCCCTTGCTCTCTTTCTCTCTCTCAAGATACGCTCAATCAAGCGCTCAGCCTGGCAAGTGTTGTTTTGCAATCCAAGCTCTACTGTGGGTTTCTCCGCCGTTGCGAATTGCTGGTCCATTCGAGGTAGGCGTGACAGATTCCTCTTTCTTTAATCCGCTGGTTCCGGTATTTTCCTCGTTCTGATTTCCTCGACAATCTGATTGTGGTTCAGCGTTGGTTCTTGCGTTCGATCGATTCCTTCTGCTGTCGGTTTCGTCTGTGGGTTCGTCGTCGGAATTCAGGTAAGGACTGTGTTGCAGTTTCCGGATTTCAGTTTCAGTCTCCGGGATTAAGTTGCGTTCCTGATTCGGGGTTGTTTTTGTGTTCAGTCAGAGGCTTGGGTTTGCGTTGTTGGATTGCGTTTCCGGTCTACCTTCGGGATTCTGCTTGATTGTGGCTCTGCTGTTCAGATTGTAACTCTCTGCTGTAATTGAGGTAGGTGGCTTTCGGATTCGATCCGTGTGTTCAGCCTTGGGGAGTTTGGATTCTATCAGTTAGTTCAATGATTTGATCTTGTGTTTGTGTGTGGTTTATGTCAGTTTAATGCCATTTCAATGGATTAAACCCCCAAGGTTGTTTTGTAAATGTGTGTGTTGATTTGAATAAGTTTTGTGCTTCTGTTCGTGCTAAATTCGCTTCTGATTTCTGAGGTTTTCGGCATGTCCGAACTTCCGTCCGAGCTTTGAAGTTCGGACATGCCCTTCTGCGCTTAATCTTTTGAAAATCTTCGCTGTGTCCGAACTTCCGTCCGAGCTTTGAAGTTCGGACACAGCCTTCTGCATTCTCTGATTTAAGGTTCGACTTGTGTCCAAACATTGGATGTCCGGACACAAGTTCGGACTCTCCGCGTCTCTGTTTTCGTAAAATGTCCGAACATCCGTCCGAACTTGGATGTTCGGACACCTCTGGCTCTTCTTCTGTTTTAAGGTTCGACTTGTGTCCGAACTTTGAAGTCCGGACACAAGTTCGGACATCTGTCTGATTTTGCCTTCTGAGTCTCGACTTGTGTCCGAACATTGATGTCCGGACACAAGTTCGGACAGGCTACTGTTTTGGCCATAACTTGCTCGTTTGAGCTCCGTTTTGACTTCTGTTTGCGGGGTTGGATTCCCCTTCTGATTTCCAAGCTATCTATGAGCTTTCTGGTGCCTTTGGTGCACATATGCTTATCTGTATTTAAGCTTCTGTTTTGGGACCTAGTTATCTCTGTGTCTGAGCCTTTGGATGGCTGGTTACGCTGTCTCGTAGCGCGCTATGTAGGTTCCTTCTGTTCACGGGTGATGTTCCCCGTTCTGTTCACGGGTGTTTACACCTGTTCTGTTTACGAGTGAGGTTTCCTCGTTCTGTTCACGAGCTGGTTGCTCGTTCTGTCTGTATGCTGTGATCGCTAGTGTCCCACTCTGTTTTCTGCTTCTGTCTGCTTCTGCTCTGACTAGTCCCTTATGATTGGGCTTCTGTTTCTGATTTCTGATTTCTGATATATTTGTGGATTCTTGACTCCTTCTGATTTGTTAACATTCTGTAAATGTTTTGAGCATGCTGGTTGATGAAGTTTGTCATCTACTGGGCATAGTTGTGTGCTCATTCCCCTACTTCTAACGCTTTTGCAGATTGATTAGCGAGGATCGTCTCCCCTCAGCTTCTGGAGTTTAGTTGCTTTGTTTTTAGCTTCTCTTGAGACTTTGTATTTGGATTTGAGCCTTTGGGCCTTTTGTTAGCTTCCGTTTTGTTATACGTTTGGTGGGTTCTGTAAAACCCCTTTGAGGCGTTAAGACTTCATTGTGGTTATACTTTGTTCAAGTATTCTGTTTTGGGCCTTATTTGATTATCTGTTTATTTCTGTTTATTAGAGCCTTGCGTTATTATGTAATAATACGCGGCGTGTAATACCCCTAACTCCTAGGCCAGTGTTGGGGGTGTTACATTTAGTGTATCAGAGCTCTGGGTTCTAATCTGCTGGGATTTTAAGTTAGCCAGTCAGTCAGAAATGTCAGTGTTAGTGTCGGAGTCTAACTGCTTGCTGTTGGACTTTCAGAATGCCGCCAAGAAGAGCTAATAACCCTCCAGGGAATGTTGCTGATGCTGTTCAGCAATTCATGACGCAGCTCATGCAGACCATGGCTGCAGGGGGCGGTCCAGCTGGAGGAGGACCAGCTGGCGGAGCAGGCCCGGCTGGGGCAGATGCTGGAGGGAGGAATGTGAAGGCGCTTCAGGAGTTCATGAAGCTGAAGCCGCCATCGTTCGATGGGGCAGGAGATCCCCAGGAGGCCAGCCACTGGTTGTCAGAGGTGGAGGATTTGCTGCGGGTGATGGGCTCTGAGGAGGAGCAGAAGGTCGACTTTGCCACCTTCCTGTTCAAGGCCGAAGCCAAGGAGTGGTGGAGGTCAGTGATGGGGAAGTTCCCACAGCCATGGACGTGGGAGCAGTTCATTGGGGAGTTCAACAAACAGTTCTACCCCGACGTCTACAAGGATCAGCGCATCCTGGAGTATAACCGGCTACGCCAGGGCCGGGACATGAGCGTTGAGGAGTACGTCCGCAAGTTTATCAGCCTGTCTAAGTTTGCACCTGAGCCTGACGAGCATAGGAAGGCCAGGAAGTTTGAGAGTGGCCTGAGGCCGGACATCCGATCTGCTGTGACGCCGCTGCGTCACAAGACCTTCAGGGACGTTGCTGATGTCGCCCTGTTGGTAGAGGCCGACTTGAGAGGTCGCCAGTCTGGAGGGAGGGACCAGAAGAGGAAGCAGAGGTCCGATGACAGTGATAGGAGGGATCAGTCTGCTTCTCAGAAGAAGCAGTCTACTGGAGACCGCTCTGGGGACCGTTCGCGAGACAGAGGTGGTTCGTCTTCATCAGCTCCTGCTCCGAAGTGCCAGGTCTGTGGCAAGTTTCACAGAGGTCAGGACTGCTACAGGAAGTCCGGGGCCTGCTTCAAGTGTGGGTCCTTGGAGCATAGGATTGCTGATTGCCCTCAGGCTGAGAGGAGCAGAGGTAGCTCTGGAGGTGGAGCTGGAGGATCTACATCTGGGTCTAGAGATCGAGACCGGGCTGAGCAGAAGAAGCCCCAGGGCCAGGCCAGAGTGTACGCGATGGCTGGAGAGAGAGACCGATCGACTGACAGAGTTGTCACAGGTATTCTCCAGCTGTCATCTCGTTCTGTTTTCTGTTTGTTTGACTCTGGAGCCACCCACTCTTTTATTTCTGCTGAGTTGGTGGGTGAGCTCGGTTTGCCTGTTGTGCCTCTGGGTGTTGAGTTATGTGTGCATAGTCCATTAGTTAGGGACTCTTCTATGCTGTTGGATTCTGTTTGCAAAGATAGTCCTGTGTTAGTCAGAGATAGGACTCTGTGCTAACCTCATCCCGATGGAGATGACTTCTTTTGATGTGATTCTGGGCATGGATTGGCTTGCTGCGCACCATGCCCATATTGATTGTGCTGCTTCGAGAGTCACTTTTGAGGAGCCGGGTCAGCCCCGTCTAGTTGTAGCAGGGAATGGACTCCCGTGCTCGCCGCCAGTCATATCAGCTATGCAGGCGTTCCGTTTTCTGAGGAAGGGATGCCAGGGATATCTGTGCTACATCCCTGAGGTTCGCAAGGGTGCGAAGTTAGAGGAGATTCCAGTGGTCAGAGACTTCCCCGACGTGTTCCAGGACGATGTACCTGGGCTTCCCCCTGTCAGAGAGGTGGAGTTCTCGATCGAGCTCGCACCTGAGACTCAGCCCATTTCGAAGGCCCCATACCGTATGGCGCCTGCTGAGCTCAAGGAGCTGAAGGTCCAGTTGCAGGAGCTGCTGGATAAGGGCTTCATTCGCCCGAGTGTGTCGCCTTGGGGAGCGCCAGTGCTTTTTGTAAAGAAGAAGGACGGTAGCATGCGGTTGTGCATTGACTACAGGGAGCTCAACAAGGTTACCATTAAGAATAGGTATCCTCTCCCGCGCATAGACGACTTGTTCGACCAGTTAGCAGGAGCTAAGGTGTTTTCGAAGATCGATCTGAGGTCGGGATATCATCAGCTGAGGATTAAGGCAGATGACGTGCCTAAGGCCTCCTTCAGGACTCGTTATGGACACTACGAGTTCCTAGTGATGCCATTCGGGTTGACGAATGCGCCGTCAGTATTTATGGATATGATGAACAGAGTCTTCAAGCCGTTTTTGGACCAGTTCGTTGTAGTTTTCATCGATGACATCTTGGTGTATTCCAAGAGTGCTGAGGAGCACGAGGAGCATTTGAGGACCGTTCTCCAGACTCTGAGGGAGAAGGAGTTGTACGTGAAGCTGAAGAAGTGTGAGTTCTGGTTGGATCAGGTGGTGTTCTTGGGACATGTTGTCTCTAAGGATGGTATCTCCGTGGATCCGGAGAAGATTCGAGCTATTACTGAGTGGGCCAGGCCTACTAATGTCGGAGATATTCGTAGCTTCCTTGGACTAGCGGGCTACTATCGCAAGTTTGTGGAGGGCTTCTCCAAGTTGGTGATTCCGTTGACTCGTCTGCTGCAGAAGGATGTGAAGTTCGAGTGGAGCGATGCCTGTGAGCAGTGTTTTCGGGAGCTGAAGAAGAGGTTGACTACTGCGCCGATCTTGACTCTTCCGGAGGGGACCGAGGGTCTTGAGGTTTTCTGTGATGCGTCCCATAGGGGACTTGGGTGTGTTCTGATGCAGCAGGGGAAGGTAGTTGCATATGGCTCTCGTCAGCTTAAGCCATATGAGAAGAACTATCCGACCCACGATCTGGAGCTGGCTGCGGTGGTCTTCGCGTTGAAGATTTGGAGGCACTACTTGTATGGGGCAGCGTGCAAGGTGTATACGGACCATAAGAGCCTCAAGTATCTGTTCACTCAGAAGGAGTTGAACTTGAGGCAGAGGAGATGGCTGGAGTTGTTGCACGATTATGACTTAGAGATCCTCTACCATCCGGGTAGGGCGAATGTGGTTGCTGATGCGCTCAGTAGGAGGGGTCCGTCTGGGACTGTTTGTGCTTTGTCCGGTGTGGAGAGGTCTGCTCAGGAGCTGCAGCGCATGGGTATCTGGGTTGTCCGTCCAGAGAGGTCTGGGATGTTAGCAGCACTGCAGGTTCAGCCTACCTTGATCGACCGGATCAAGGCCAGTCAGGAGCTTGATGTCAGTCTGTGTAAGATCAGAGAGAGTTTGTCTGCTGGTCAGGAGTCCGAGTTCCGGGTTTCAGAGGATGGCTGCCTGAGGTTCAGAGGCCGTGTTTGTGTGCCGGCAGACGATGCGTTGAGGCGTGAGATCATGCAGGAGGCTCATGGAGCTCCTACTCGGTACACCCAGGAGGTGTGAAGATGTACCGGGATCTGCGGAGACTTTCTGGTGGAGCAATATGAAGAGGGACATCTCCGACTTTGTATCCAGATGTAGGACCTGTCAGCAGGTCAAGGCCGAGCATCAGAGACCAGCTGGTTTGCTTCAGCCTCTTCCCGTTCCGGAGTGGAAGTGGGAGAGCGTCGGTATGGATTTTGTCATGGGACTGCCTAAGACTCCGAGGGGTTTTGATGCAGTTTGGGTCATTGTGGACCGGCTCACGAAGAGCGCTCACTTCCTACCTGTCAGGAAGACTTCAGTTTGCACCGTTTAGCCCAGTTGTACATTGATGAGATAGTACGTCTGCATGGGGTTCCGGCTTCGATTGTGTCTGACAGAGATCCGAGGTTTGTGTCCAGGTTCTGGCAGAGTTTGCATCAGGCTTTGGGGACGAAGTTGTCTTTCAGTTCAGCTTACCATCCTCAGTCAGACGGGCAGACAGAGAGGACGAATCAGGTCCTAGAGGACATGCTCAGGGCATGTGTGCTCGACTTTGGGGGCAGCTGGGATCAGCACGTGGCACTGATAGAGTTCGCGTACAATAACAGCTTTCAGACCAGTATCGGGATGGCTCCCTTTGAGGCCTTGTATGGCAGGAGGTGCAGATCACCCATCTGTTGGGATGATCTGAAGGAGAGAGCTGTGATTGGTCCAGACTTGGTTCAGGATGCTGTGGGCAAAATTCAGTCTATCAGAGAGCGTCTGCTTGTGGCTCAGAGTCGTCAGAAGAGCTACGCCGATCAGAGGAGACGACCTCTAGAGTTTGAGGTGGGCGATCATGTGTATCTGAAGGTTTCTCCAGTGCGAGGAGTCGTTCGTTTTGGGAAGAGAGGCAAGCTTAGCCCTCGTTTTGTGGGTCCTTTTGAGATCCTAGAGAGGATCGGACCGGTTGCCTATCGTTTGGCTCTGCCTCCGTCTTTAGCAGCAGTGCACAGTGTTTTCCATGTTTCGATGCTGAGGAAGTACATTCCGGACCCATCTCATGTGATCGACTTCAGTCCGCTTCAGTTGAGGGAGGACTTCACGTTTGAGGCAGTTCCTTTGAGGATTTTAGCGCGGGATGTCCGCAAGCTCAGGAGTAAGACCATGCCCTTGGTGAAGGTGCAGTGGTCGGGTCAGTCAGAGGAAGAGGCGACCTGGGAGGTCGAAAGCGAAGTCGTTCTAAGTTTCCCGCCCTTTTGAGCAGTAGGTATGTTTTAATTTCGAGGACGAAATTCTTTTAAGGGGGAGGTGATGTTATAACCCAAGATTTGGTTATATTTTATTTCGTCACAAGTGGTCTTGCATTATTGTATTCTAATTTAGGACACGAAGTCCTTATTAAAGAAGCCGGGGACAAGGAGGTCTTTTCCCCCATCCGTTTTATTTTCTGGTGAGATTATTCTCTCAATTTTTCCCTTCCTATTAATTTATTTATTTCCCTCATTTATTATCCTCTCTTCTAATCACGTTCTCACGACTCCCCCTCACTCTGTCAGTTTTGAATCTCGTCAGTACGCTCCTCCTCCCTTGCTCTCTTTCTCTCTCTCAAGATACGCTCAATCAAGCGCTCAGCCTTGCAAGTGTTGTTTTGCAACCAAGCTCTACTGTGGGTTTCTCCGCCGTTGCGAATTGCTGGTCCATTCGAGGTAGGCGTGACAGATTCCTCTTTCTTTAATCCGCTGGTTCCGGTATTTTCCTCGTTCTGATTTCCTCGACAATCTGATTGTGGTTCAGCGTTGGTTCTTGCGTTCGATCGATTCCTTCTGCTGTCGGTTTCGTCTGTGGGTTCGTCGTCGGAATTCAGGTAAGGACTGTGTTGCAGTTTCCGGATTTCAGTTTCAGTCTCCGGGATTAAGTTGCGTTCCTGATTCGGGGTTGTTTTTGTGTTCAGTCAGAGGCTTGGGTTTGCGTTGTTGGATTGCGTTTCCGGTCTACCTTCGGGATTCTGCTTGATTGTGGCTCTGCTGTTCAGATTGTAACTCTCTGCTGTAATTGAGGTAGGTGGCTTTCGGATTCGATCCGTGTGTTCAGCCTTGGGGAGTTTGGATTCTATCAGTTAGTTCAATGATTTGATCTTGTGTTGTTTGTGGTTTATGTCAGTTTAATGCCATTTCAATGGATTAAACCCCCAAGGTTGTTTTGTAAATGTGTGTGTTGATTTGAATAAGTTTTGTGCTTCTGTTCGTGCTAAATTCGCTTCTGATTTCTGAGGTTTTCGGCATGTCCGAACTTCCGTCCGAGCTTTGAAGTTCGGACATGCCCTTCTGCGCTTAATCTTTTGAAAATCTTCGCTGTGTCCGAACTTCCGTCCGAGCTTTGAAGTTCGGACACAGCCTTCTGCATTCTCTGATTTAAGGTTCGACTTGTGTCCGAACATTGGATGTCCGGACACAAGTTCGGACTCTCCGCGTCTCTGTTTTCGTAAAATGTCCGAACATCCGTCCGAACTTGGATGTTCGGACACCTCTGGCTCTTCTTCTGTTTTAAGGTTCGACTTGTGTCCGAACTTTGAAGTCCGGACACAAGTTCGGACATCTGTCTGATTTTGCCTTCTGAGTCTCGACTTGTGTCCGAACATTGATGTCCGGACACAAGTTCGGACAGGCTACTGTTTTGGCCATAACTTGCTCGTTTGAGCTCCGTTTTGACTTCTGTTTGCGGGGTTGGATTCCCCTTCTGATTTCCAAGCTATCTATGAGCTTTCTGGTGCCTTTGGTGCACATATGCTTATCTGTATTTAAGCTTCTGTTTTGGGACCTAGTTATCTCTGTGTCTGAGCCTTTGGATGGCTGGTTACGCTGTCTCGTAGCGCGCTATGTAGGATCCTTCTGTTCACGGGTGATGTTCCCCGTTCTGTTCACGGGTGTTTACACCTGTTCTTTACGAGTGAGGTTTCCTCGTTCTGTTCACGAGCTGGTTGCTCGTTCTGTCTGTATGCTGTGATCGCTAGTGTCCCACTCTGTTTTCTGCTTCTGTCTGCTTCTGCTCTGACTAGTCCCTTATGATTGGGCTTCTGTTTCTGATTTCTGATTTCTGATATATTTGTGGATTCTTGACTCCTTCTGATTTGTTAACATTCTGTAAATGTTTTGAGCATGCTGGTTGATGAAGTTTGTCATCTACTGGGCATAGTTGTGTGCTCATTCCCCTACTTCTAACGCTTTTGCAGATTGATTAGCGAGGATCGTCTCCCCTCAGCTTCTGGAGTTTAGTTGCTTTGTTTTTAGCTTCTCTTGAGACTTTGTATTTGGATTTGAGCCTTTGGGCCTTTTGTTAGCTTCCGTTTCTGTTATACGTTTGGTGGGTTCTGTAAAACCCCTTTGAGGCGTTAAGACTTCATTGTGGTTATACTTTGTTCAAGTATTCTGTTTTGGGCCTTATTTGATTATCTGTTTATTTCTGTTTATTAGAGCCTTGCGTTATTATGTAATAATACGCGGCGTGTAATACCCCTAACTCCTAGGCCAGTGTTGGGGGTGTTACACTCACCAAGCTAAAAAGAAAAGGAAAAGTCAATAAAGTAAAAGGGTACTAAAGTACCTTTCCTTTTCTCTTTCCTCCCATTTCCCTCCTCTCTCTCCTTCCCTCCTTCTCTCACCTCCGAATTCTCCTCCTTCGTCCTCCCTATTCTGGCGATTTTTGAAGCTCTCCACAAGCTTCCATGGCAGCCTCTCTTCATCCACTTGCTCAAGCCACAAAAATGCTCCAAATCAAAAACAAAACACATATTTGTGTTCCTCTCATCATTCTCTATCTATCTCTCTTTTCAAAATCCGAAAACAATGAAGTTCATATCCATGGGTTTCCCCATTTGCAGAGAAAATGGCATCGATGGGTAGCATGGAGCCTCCTCTTCCTCCTAAGGTAAAAATTTCCAAGAAAAAGTCATTATCTCTCCACTCTCCATGGTGGCCGATTTTTGCTCTCTCTCTTACCTTGTTTTTCTTCTTGTTTTTGAGCTTTATTTCAACCCTCCAATGGTGGAGTAACTCCCTTCTTTATTCAAGGGTGAGAACCTCTCTTAAAAGGCCCAAAAAGGTAAACCCTAACTATGTGCTTTGAGCTCTTCCATTGAATTAAGATTTCCTAAGGGTTTAGATAATTAATTGAATGTATTTTGTGTTTCTTGAATGTTTGGATGGAGTTTGGAAACTCCATTCCCTCTTGACCGATTTTGAGAAGATGAGGAGCAAAGGAGAATTAAGGAGAGACTTGTAAATTAAGGTAAGAAATCTACCTTAAACTTTGTTTTAATTGCTTTAGGATTTGGGAAGGGTTAAATTAAAATAATGAACCTAAACTGTGGGAATTGATGTAGTTGATTGAATTTGAGGGAGATTGTGAACTTGTGTTGATTTACGGCCTAAGTGCCGATGTATTTGAGATTTGAGCTATAATGTTGTTTGGTGAAGTTTTGAGAATGTGTTGTGTGCTGGTAGGACCCCTTGTCGGTGTGGCTAGATTAGGAATAAAATTGGTGAGACTTGATGGTTTGGAGTATGCAAGATTTATGGGGAGGTTATGGCAAAATTTCGGTAGAAAGTAAGTGTTTTAAGGTGGTTTAATGAGATGGAAGAACCTAGGTGTCGTAGTGTTGTTTGGAGTTTTGTGATAGCCTTGGAATGTTATTTGGAGAACTAGAAGAGGAGAGGTAAAAATCTGTAGCAAATAAGTATTGAAATGCTTTGGAAAAACTAGAAAAGAGCAAGTGTGCAAGACTTAGGAAATGAGAGTTGGACTTGGGTTTTAGACGTGCATTTATGTAGGAAATGAATTGCAATGGTCATTGAGTGGTTTGGTAAGAGGTAAGAACTATCAAAAGGAATTTAGAAATGCACAAGTGTGCAAAACACAAATGTGAGAATGAAAGTTTGTAGAATTTGAACAAGAATTGGAGTGAGGATTTAACCAAGGATTTGAGGTGGTTTAAGGAGTGCTTTAGGGTGATTAATTATGTAGAATACTTGTGGAAAGATTAGGGAAAGTTTGAGGGTGGTTTAAGGGTGGATTTGGGGCTTAAAAAGTACCTCAAAAACCGTTTTTAGCAGGGTCCGGGACTTAGGATATGTACCATGTCCCGGACCGCATAAAAAAAAACAAGCCAAGAGTAAGTGCAGGAATTGGTCCGGGACTTAAGTCCAGGACCAAGTCCCGGACCAGGGTATTAATTTAGGCCGAGAGTTCATCAGTGTATTGGTCCGGGACCTAGGGTCCGGACCAGGTCCCAGACCATCCCAGAATTGCCTAGAAAGTATTTTTAAGGGTTCTAAACACGGGGGATTGATTGGTGTTGGTTTTAGGAGTTGTTTTGGAGTTGTTTGGTGACCTTTAAAGGTCCTAAGAAGCGTGAACCAGTTGGAGAAGTGATTGAGATAGTTGTGAGTTTAAGTACATTAAGTTAAATCGAAATAACCGGATAACGGCTTAAGTACGGGAGCAGCATTTATGTACATACCGTAACACCTTAATAATAATTGAACCATTTGACATGTAATTAGTGGTTCGAGAATAAGATTCGAGGAACGAGTGTGGACCGAGGAACGTGGGAACACCCGGTAAAGTTAACCCCGGTGAAAGGTATGATTTCTTCATGCTCTGTATCCTAACTTGGTTACCCCGATTTGTGTGCTTGTTTGATTGTGTGATCACCTAACAAGATAAATGCACCAATCAGATTGTGTGTACTCTCTTGTGTGTGTATTGTATTGTCATGGTTGGAATGTATTCCTTTAACTAAAGTTTGTATAATTCATTCAATGTGGATTGGGAATGAATTGCTTGATTGTGATTGTGTGTGGTAGTGCGACTCCTAGAGGAGTCTTGTGTGAGTAGAGACTCGTAGAAGGAGTAAAGTGCGAACTAATAAAATGTTGGAAACACCCTACAACCATCGAACCAATACATGGTAACACAAACCTACAAACGCACTAGAACGTGAGAAAACATACGGGAGTAGTAACCTCCCGATAACGGTTAGAGAACCGAAATGACTTAATCCACACAATAAACATTAGTGGAAGTATATGAGTGACCCCTAATGAGAGGATTGGAAAGTTGTTCAAAATACGAACCTTGAGAAAAGTAAAGCATGGTAAGGGATCACCAAACCCCTTAGAGATATAGTCGAACCCCAATGAGAGGAACCGACTAACATGAGCAATGTCCCGAACATGAGAGTATTCAATAAGTTGGCTAAAACCTTAAATCATAGAATACATGACATTGAGGAATTCCCTAAGCCACTAGATGCTTTCGAGAGAGATACTTTAGGCTAATCCTTGAGATTGTGAATTGACTCCGAGAGTGGAGTTTTAGGAATTTGATTAGTCCGGTAGTGAACCGGACATTTGAGTATTTGAGGAGCTAGCTGTATAGCCCTATATGTATTTGAGCCCGGTGGTGGGTCTTGTGTATGACCCTGCCCGGAGGTTGTGAAATTGACTTAACATATACCTTGAATAGTGAGTATTGAGAATTGAGTGTGACTTGAGGCGCTCGAGAATTTGAGAGTTGAGTTGAGTGTTGTAGACCTTGTTGAGATTGTGAGTAAGAGTACCCAAGGGAGTTGGTAGAACAAGAGTAATTGAGTAAGGTATGGTGAGGTAGAAACCCTCAAGCCTAATTAAGGAACATATTGAACTAACCCTTGATGTGTGTGTTAGTGCTTGTGTTCAACGTTGAACTAGATTGTGAATGAACATATATAATGTATGTTGTATGCATGCTGTTTGAATTAAAATGAATCGCATGCTCTCGACCAATTAGTCGGCGTACCCTTGATAGTACGCGGGGTATGCGGAAGTCATATTCAGCGTAAGCTGAGCCCCTAGGGGCAACGTTTTTAGTGTGCAGGTACCCGAAGCAGACCGGATAACAGTAAGAGACCGACAGCTAGCATGGGTAGTTATTATGAAATGTAATTGTTGTATTGTGGAATTGTAAGACCGAAAGGTCGTTGTTGAACTTGGGAATTGTAGATACTCGGTATAGAACTGATTGAGATTGTACTAAATATAATGGATTTGAAGTTGTATTTAGTTTGAGTATTGGTTAAGTAAAGGAAGTATCTTTTGTATAGTGTACTCGGTAAAAGACCCATCAGACCGATACTGTGTTTGTTGTAGTATTTGTGTTTGGATTGGCCTTGTTAGTCACGTGGGTGACTAGCGGCATTGTATCACCCCCGGTTGTAGTTATTATTCCGCTGCATTATGGTTGGTAATTGAGACGGGTTAGGAGATAATGGTGTGATTACCGGTAGGGGTGTTACATGGGAGATTGATTTCCAAGAAGGAAAACAACCAAACATGGAGAGAGCCGAATCTGATTCCGATATCGACCCCCGTACATACACGCGTGACTAGACACCCGGATTCCTCACCCCAAGGTATACAATGGTTAGAATTCCCTTTATACAACTTATCACATCGTGTGAGATTATAGTCAATCAAGTTTGGTTAGTCACACCGGGGAGGAAATATGTAAACACACATAACAAGCACCAATCGATACACGAATAGCCGTAGTTAGAGCGTTTTGTAAGTTGAAATGTTAAAGCCTAATACCGTTCTCTTACGTTTTCCTAGCATTGGTTAGCTAACGGGTTAGCACGTATTCGAGGTTAGACGGTATCGGATCATACATACCACAATAAAAAAATAACTGTAAACTCATTTCATGATTTAAATCTTACAAGGTCGTAAACACTTAGAAAATAAACAACACAAGCCGGTGTAAACCGGTAGCAAACAGACTGCAAGAAAACCATACCTTGGTCCTTGCTGCGTTCGTTGACCACCGAATGCAATTCCTATACATAATTAATCATATCGGTCAATTACCGTATTTAACTTTCGATTTGCTAATTACTTCACATAATTAGGTTGTACACATTCACACTTAGGCTTACCATTAATTGCCCTCTTAATAGTCATTATATGGCCCTAAACAAGTCTTAACTAATCATATAATATCATCCCCATTCATTTCCCCTTTTTTAGATTCAAAAACAAACATAAATTTCAATTCTGGTGCTGGTCCGGGACCTTGTTCGGGTCCTAACTCCCGGACCAGCACATGGGGGAAACTCTCAGCAGAAAAATTGGGGTGGTCCGGGACTTTACACCTAACCTAAGTCCCAGACCAGTATGTCCGGTAACTCTCGGCCATTTTTAGTCTATGGTCCGGGACTTGACATGGGACTTAAGTCCCGGACCACTGCTACAGAACTTCAATTTGACATTTTCAAGCCATGTTCTACTTATTCTCTCCACCCATTGTTGACCCAATCTTCCTACATGTATTTAGGCATATTCTAATACTAATATGACATCTTAAACTTGCATAAATTATCATCTAAACTTGTTACCCAATTCATAATTGAATTCACCCAAATTTCCCACTCTCATTCTACAATAACTAAGGCTTAGTTTTGCTAAGTTCTATGTTACAGATTTTTCTCACGACTCTCACCCACTTACTAGTGCACAAATAATGCATCATTTCCACCTTAAGGTTCACTCATTTACCCACCTCACATCTATCTAGTTTCAAACTGATTTTATACTCAGTTTTTTCCTCTCAAAATACCTAGTAGTTCCGTAGGTTGTTTCTACTTAAGCCATGTAATTTCTATACAAATTTTGACACGGTATCCCCAAAATTCTAACATGTTCCCACACATTATTTAGCTCACCCAGGTAATCCAACAATCAAACTCATTCAAGGCACTAATCCACACATCAATTCCAACATTTTAACAACAACCACCTCAATGACATAAACCTTAAAAGCTTGGCTCTTAGGCCCTTAAACAACATTAATTTAAGCACTGAATTTCCACATATAATGAGCTATCACCTGCATTACACCCAACACTCAAAGCTTTTATATTTGAACCAAAACAAACACAATTCATTAAAGCACCACATAAGCTTAAGGTAAGTTATTTACCTTTAATTATACTTTCAAGTCTTTCCCTCCTTTTGCACCCTTGTTCCATAACCGGTTTAATGAGTGTGTATTGCTAATCTAATGACCAAGCCCAAAGGAATCCTAATGAGCATTAAAAACTAATAAAGCTCTTGAACAATCACTTGAATAAAGGGGTTTCTAGGTATTGGAATTTAGAGCATTACCTTGCAACTTCCCAAGGAGTATTAGGCACTCAAAAACAATGATTCTCCAGCACTCCTTGAAGACAAACAATCTAGGAAGGAGAGGAGCAAAGGGTTTCAAAAACTGGGCAAAACCGGTTACAAAAAGAACAAGGAAAAAGAGGGTTTTTGAGTTTTTCTTACCATAGAACATACAAGGGGTTGTCTAGCTTCAAGAATGAGTGGTTTTTCCTCCAAAATGAGCTACAGCAATGGAGTTCAAAATCAGAATTTGGGGGTTTTGAAGGGTGGAAAATGATCTCCAAGGCAAGGTGAGTATTTTGGTGTATTTAGTTTTTGATTTTGACTTGATTTAGTGGAGGAACAAGGAAGGAGAAAGGTGGAGTTGGTGGAGCTTATGAAATCGCCATTAGAGGAGAAAAGAGCAGAGAAAGAGATCTGGGAAGGAGGAAAAATCGGAAGGGGGGGGGGGAAGAGTGAGGAAAGAGAAAATGAGAGAGAGAAAAATAAAGCACTTTTACCTTTACGCTTTTATCTTTTAGCAAATAGAGAGGAATTAATAGAAATGAGAAGGAGAGGGGAAAAACGTGGGTTACAAGGGGGGAGTAGTTCAGATTTTTTTTATTTTACAAAAATACAGGGAAGGGCATTGTGGTCATTTGGCAAATAACACCTCTTAAGTCCTGTTTGGCGCTAAACATCAATCCGGGACCGGTTTCCGGATTTTTCTTGTTTTATTAATTTTAATGGTCCTAGACCTTTACTAATGTTTATTTATAGTCATATTATTGACTATAAATTTTTATTACTCCATTAACCCGTTTAAAATCACATTTCTCGGGTTTCTCGAAAAACGTGCTTTAAAGCTCGTTTTGCGTTTTTAATCCACTATTTGGGTCCGTTTCCTTTGGGAATTTTTCCCACATGATCTTAGTGACTAAATAAGTCATAGGAATCCATTTAGGACCCTTGTTGAGGTTATATGCCTACTATAATTACATAATACACGTTTTTGCGTTTTATGACTTTTACACGTTTTCATTTTCTTTTTGGTTTTTATTTCTTCACCAATGATCTTAAGGATTAATTATCCTTAGAATATCATAATTAAAAAATTAATTAACACATTAAGGTTTGGGGTATTTCAAAAACCTTCTCTTCATGGCCCTTGATCATGTAACCTTGAGGTTGTTTAACTTACACCTCCTTTTCAATGACACCATTCAAGAATGTCGACTTCACATCCATTTGATAGATCTTCCACTTGTTTTTGGGTGCAAGTGATAGGATCAATCATACGGTCTCTAATCAAGTAACAAGGGCAAACACTTCACCATAATCAACTCCAGGACGTTGGTTGTACCCTTTGGATACCAATCTTGCCTTGTACCTCTCCACCTTGCCTTTGGCATTCTTCTTTCCTTTATAAACCCACTTGAGACCAATGGGTTTTCCTCCTTTGGGAAGCGTCACAAGTTGCCATGTATAATTATTTTCAATGGAATTGATTTCATCATCTGTGGCTACTCTCCACTTCTTTTCTTTCACCTCCTCTTCGAATCATAGAGGTTCACAATCAACAAGATGACAATAAAGAGTGAGTTCATCATCAACATTTTGATTATCTAACTCCTCTTAAATGTAATGAAGACTTTTTATCCTCAATGGTCCTTCACTCAAAATTTCACTCGAACTTCCACTTGAGGGAGATGATGATGTGCTTGACGAGGGTGATTGCTATGGTGCATAGGTTCTTCACTTTTCTCCTCCTTGTAACACCCCATCTTAATCAAATCATGGTTATCACATCTTAACAAAACATATATAAACGTCACAGCGGAATTTAACAAATACCAGGACCTTGCCACAGCCTGATCTAACAAAACATGCCGAGCTTAAATATTTACAACCACTAATCCAAAATATATGCCAACCGAGTTTCCAAGTATATCAAGCAACAACATAATTATTCACAAGTACCAATATTAACAGACGGGTGTACATGCACATCCCGTACTCAAAAATGAGACCCATCCTAAGTCTACCCACTCCTACTCTCAAGGTGAGTCTTCTGTGGCGCTTACCTGCAAAATATAAACAGTTGCCCCCGAGGAGGTCCACACCTTTGCTAGTACAATTATCTTATAGCCCCCAAGGTAACGGGGCTACGACGACTAATTGTCGATAGCATGAAGTTGATTAGATATACAACATAAATAAGAAGTGCAATAAACAACAAGCCACATATGAACAAACGTAGTTCACACAATGAACGACTTAAAAGTGTTCCCTTAGTAAATTAGTTAATCTTTAACTCCTCAAGTTATGATTCCTCTTAATCTCAGTCAATGCTTATCTTACCTCAATCTTAATCCTTATCTCAATCTCATTGTACCAACCGTTCTTAAATTAGAATTGGTTGATCCTTATCTCAATGTTTATTTTTGTCGGGTCAAAGGTAACCCTAGCCAATGAGCAATTAACTCCATTGGTTGAATAAACAACTTATCTTAAAATTTGGGATTTAGGTGATCCCATCGCACCATCTTAATCTGCCTCCCACCTTGAACTGTAACTTAAGATGGCTGAGTCGACATTCGACTCTAGGCAACAAGCCCGAAGACAAGTCCTCGAGCGGAAGTAGGATCTGATTCAGATACTGACCCCCTTTTTCCTTAACATGCATGACCGGAGTCAGTCCCGGGTTCCTCACTCCCCCCAATTTAGAGTTAGTTAAAGTCTTATAGATGAAATGTTAGTTAAACCTTTATCGGGTATTAACCAACCAACAAATTTGGGAGTGAATTTCTTATCTCATCCAATGTTACTAAGTATTGTTAGTAACTAATCTCAAGGTCAAGTGTGTTAGTACAATGCAAACACGCAAGAAGATAAATAGTCCGGTTGCATGCTTTATCTTGTTTTAGTCAAAGCAAATAAAGCAGATAGCACACAAGCCGAGGGACACCTCATTAGCAAGCAGGCTACAAGAAAACCATATCGTACACCGTTGTTTTTGTCGGTTATCTAATCTCCTTCCGAATCCCAATTCTCAAATCCTAAAACATTCATCCAATTTAGGTTGTTAATTAACTTAACTCAACCCACTTACTTAACTCACTTAGTCATTAATGATCCCCATCTAATACCCACTAAGTTCTTATAAACTAAAACTTAAACAATAAGTCATTTACTTAACTTAATCTCTTAAGTCCTTATATGCTTCTCTTTCTAATCATCATTACCACCTTAATGGCTTACTACTTATACCCCTTATCATCCTTAAAATTTGAATTTTTTTTGTAAGGGCAGACCGACCTTGCAAGGGAGGTCCCAAGGTTGGTCGGAACCAAAACACTTCCCGTTTGAAATTTTTTACCCCAACCGACCTTGCCAAGGTTGGTCCAAGTCAGAAACATTCCTGTTTGCAAAACTCAAGCCCGACCGACCTTGCCAAGGTCGGTCTAAGTCAGAGATCTTCCTGGATGGGTATTTTAGGCCCGACTGACCTTGATAAGGTCGGTCCTAAGATAGGTCGAAGTCAAAAACTTGTTTTTAAGTGCTTATTTCACTCCAAACCTTACCACAAGTGTCCTAGTGTGTTCTAACATCATTGTAGCACTTTAACACACTCTTAAAACATCCACCAAACCTCTTAATCCACCCACAATCAATCTCCTTAACCATTTATTCAAGTTCTTACCAAATCCTTAACACTTAGAACTTAATTCCTTACACTTCCAACTTGTAATTTTGCCTAAGACTTCAACTAACCAAAATTTTTTCTTTCCACCAATGTAACCACTCCTCAAGCATTATTACTCATTCCCATTCCCTTTTCTCAAGCTTCTCAAGGCTCCTCAAGGTCATACACACTAGTTCATGCTTAAACCTCCACTAGACATAATACCTTATTTCCTTCAAACTCTGTACAAGTTTCATAACTTCTCTTATCATGGTCTTGGTGCCTTAAGTTCACCATTGTAACCCCTAGTTCCTCCTAGACATTCCTTGGTCATCCTAATACTCATGAACACCTTAGTTTATCCTTTTTCACCAAACCATCCCTTAAAGTTTACTAGTACATCCTTAGTCATAAAAATCTCCTTTAAACACTTAAACACCAAGTTTCTTAACAAAATTTTGACATGGCTTCCCTAACACTTTCTTACATCCAAATATTTAGGTTTTCACCTTTATACCACCAAGAACACTCAAATCCTCAAGAAACATTCTTTCACACAACACTTCACCCAAATTACACTACATCGTAATATAGTGCATAAACTTAAATTGCTTGGCACTTAGGCCCTTAAATTACTTAAATTTAACCACTGAATTTCCCATAATAATATCCTTCAAGCTGCAATACACACATCAATGCTCCCATAGCAATAATAGTGTTCATGTAATTCACCTTAAGATTGTTTAGCTATCTCATTTCTCATTTGCTCCTTAGTCACAAGTTCTCAAATGTGATCATGTTCTTTCTCCTATGATTTAGAGCCCTTACCTAATGTAAACTTTAAACTACACTTTTCATCTATCTAAATCCCATCCCTTAAAAAAATAAACCATCTTAAGGTTAGACATTTACCTTGTTTCTCAAACTTTTCTCTCAATTTCCTCCTTAGGTTTTCTTGGATGATTCTGGCCAAGGACTTCAATTCTCTTTCCAATGTTCTAACCAATATACAATTACTCTAATGAGTGCTAAGGAATGCACCAAAACTTAGGGAATCATTCCTTGGTTAAAAAGAATGCTTTAAGGTATTAAAATGGATAATTACCTTTGAAGTGTTAAGATATACTTGGGTATGACTCAAGGAGGATCTCCACTAGTCCTTGGAGAATGAAAAAAAGCTAGTTCAAGGGATAAAACAAGACCCCATGAGAAGGTAATTTTCGGACATGGGTGAAAAATGAAGGAAAGTTGATTTTGCTTTAAGTTTTCTTGCCTTGAATGAATGAAGAAGCAAATGAGCTCTTCAAACTTGATTTTCCTCCTTCAATGGAGTTTTTCCATGGCACCAAACTTGGGCTTTTGGAGATTTGAAAAGATAGAAAGAAAGGGCTTGTTCTAACTAAGAGTTATTTATGCTTAGTTTTGGATTTTGAGCAATATTGAACATTTGGTGAGCAAATGAAGGTGAAGGAAGAATGGGCTGGTTCTTATGGTTTCTTAGGGGGGAAGAAGGTGAATAAATCCGGTGGACAAGAAGAGAATGAAGAAGGAGAGGAGAGAGATGGCAAAAGTAAGATATTTTCTCTTTTAAAAGCAAATAGTACATTCTCTTATTTCCCTCTTCTTTCCTTAAAAGTGCTGGCCTGTAATGGTGACTCACCATCCTTAAAAACCGACCCCCTTTCAAAATGAAGATATTTATGGTCTTTGTTGACCAACTAATTAAGCTAAGTTGACTAAAGCTTAAACTAGGTACTATTTGGGCATTATTCATAATTAGTGCACAAATTTATGAAATGTTTGGTTTCCCATTGATGTAGGCTTCCTAATGTGATACTAAGTAGTACAAAAGTTGATTAAGGTATAATCATAGGCATTTAGCCACTCAAAACCTCCGTTTAAGACAATTTTTCAAAAATGTGCTTTAAGAGTCCTTAAAGCATAATTTGTGTTTTAACTTGTTTTTGAGCTTGGTTTACTTTGGTAATTGATTTAACATGTTCATTAAAATGTTACTAAGGTCTTAAAATGATATTTGAGTGTTAATCAAAGTTACTCCAAGCTTAAAGCATGTTTTAGCTTAAATTGCTCTTAAGGTGTTTCCTTGTGTTTTCTTTGGTTTAAATTGTTTCCTAATGTTTCTAAGGCATAATTTAGAATTATTATATCTTATTTTAACACCTAAACACCATATCTAGTTTTGAGGTATTTCAATCTACCCCCCTTAAAAGAACTTTGTCCCCAAAGTTCATATATATATATATATATTTAATCATTCACAACACTCGAATTCCTTAATCTTACAACCATATCTTGTATTCACATTCACACATCTCCAGAATCAAACGGTCTGACACAAGCACAACAAATAAGTACTATACTTATCTCAACTTAACACAAAGTCATATCTTACATTCACCAATGCAAACGACAAACATGTTCGTTTACTAACTCAAAAGCAAGGAAGTTTTACCCCCCTTAAAATGGGGTACGCCCTGTACCCTATACAGACGATCTAGTCGCTAAATAACGAAGGGTACTTCGATCTCATCTTATCCCCTGACTCACATGTGGTCTCTTCGACATCCTTGTTAGACCAGAGAACCTTCAGCAGTCGCATTGACTTGTGGCGAGTGTCCCTAGTCTTAGTATCCAAGATGCTTTGAGGAGTCTCCACTGATCTCATATTTGGCTCTAAAGTCAATCTCTCAGGCTCTAACACATGGGAAGGGTGGTGCATGTATTTCTTCAACTGTGAAACATGAAAGATGTCATGCACTTTGCCAGCTCAGCAAGTAAGTACAACTTGTAAGCAACTGGCCCACCCACTCTGTAATATCATAAGAACTCACAAAATTCTGGCTCAGTTTTCCCTTCGGTCCTAATCTGAACACACCCTTCATCGGTAAGACTCGTAGAAATACCAGGTCACCCATTGCGAACTCCAAGTCTCGTCGTCGAACATCAGCATACGACTTCTGCCTATCTTAAGCAGGTTTCATATTCTGTCTGATTTACTGAACTTCAGCCTGAAGTTGCTCTAAGTACGCTGGTCCTATAATTACCGTCTCACTCGACTCATCCAGCAGAGCGGTGTACGGCATGGTCTACCGTACAATGCTTGGAAAGGCACCATCTTGATCGAAGCAAGATAGCTATTGTTGTAAGAGAAGTTAGAGAACTCGATCAGATGCTGCTTGTTGATCCAACTGCCCTGGAAATCTAAGGCACATGCTCTCAGCATGTCCTCAAGTGTCTGAATTGTACACTCAGTTTGACCATCTATCTGAGGATGGAATGTGGTACTCAACTTCAATTCTATACCCAACCCTTCCCTTGTAGCTCTCCAGTACCTCGAAAGGAATCTGGTATCTCTACAGACACTATGGTCTTTGGTACCCCTTGGTGTCTCATGATCTCCTTATTAAACAATTCCGCTAACTTAGCTACCTTCCAAGTATCCTTCATCGGTATGAATCGGGCTACCTTGGTAAGGTGATCCACTACAACCCATATCATGCTCAGACCTCCCCTGGTATGTGGGAGTCCGACCACGAAGTCCATGGAGATGTCATGAAACTTCCACACCGGAACTGGCATCGACTGTACCATTCCCCCGGTCGTTGGTGCTCGAATTTCACCTTCTGGCATGTGAGACACCTCAAAACTAACTCAGTAACATCTGACTTCATCCCCGACCACCAGAAGTATCTCTTCATGTCTTTGTACATCTTAGAGGCTCCCGGATGGATGGAAACTGAAGAACAGAGTGATTCCCTCAATATGCGGTCCTTCAAATATGATAAGTCTGCGGCTTATCACAAGTGCGGCATGTCGGATGGCTATCGGTTCAACACAGCCGGTTACGGTATTGCTTTCATCCGCACCGTATTCTGTAGCCTTGTGGCGCTTCCGTGATTCTCTAGTTTAGAAGAAATTTCCTAAACAACTTCCCATTGGTCTTGACTTGTAGTCATTATTCAGGGTGTTTCTCCATTCTCGGAGACCCCTATCCACTTAGTTTGGTGTTGCTCCTTATTGGTCGTTCCCACTCATTTACTGTGGTCACCTAGGTTTAAGTTTTGTTTTGGCACTACGTTGTACTCCTATTGTGAATTATGTTACGCGACTGCTCTCACAGTTATCTGAGTAATATTAATCAGGTATTGTGACTTGTAGGTTTGGAGTTCATGTACCCTGGACTAGTTTCTTAGTCAACTAATACACCGTTGGTGGTATTATCTCACCATTGTGGTCCATAGATCTGTGTCTCGGGTTTCGTTACCTTTCCCTTTTCCATTTCATTACACGGTTAGTGCTTCCTTCACGCTGGCCAGGCTGGGTTCCCTCAACTGCTAGGCATGTCAACCCATGCTGCCGGAAACTTTGTTCTCCTACGGGGTAGGATTTACAATCTTCCACTATTAAGTGTGGGTAATGTTATTTAAGCGTGAACCGTCTCCAAGATTTCAAGTTCTTGGAATCTACTGTATGACATGTTCTTGGTATTATAGAAATAATTCATAACAGCTAGATCGGGTTTTCTCGAGTATGAGAGGACTTTCCATCTCTCTAGCGTTCATTCTCGAGTTATACACGGGGGATGTGGAGGGCGGGTTTGGATATTATAGGTATCCAGTACACAATGGGGATT
Source organism: Limonium bicolor (assembly GCA_023374045.1). Classification (NCBI taxonomy): domain Eukaryota; kingdom Viridiplantae; phylum Streptophyta; class Magnoliopsida; order Caryophyllales; family Plumbaginaceae; genus Limonium; species Limonium bicolor. The sequence goes on along the minus strand of CM041782.1, from coordinate 263,050,415 downwards.
CCTATCTAGCGTATCTCTCAAGCTATCCCACAACCCATAACCCAAAGTCTTAAATTCCTAGCTCGGTACTTCCTAAGCTCGGTAATTCCAGTCATCAGAGTGATACTTCTCTCTGATACCACTTTTTTGTAGTGTAAACTCCATACTTAACGACTAATTGTAGTGGAAAATACAACATTAACACTGGCTAAAAAGGGGAGGTGTTACACGCCGTTAGCCACCCACGTGGCTAACAAGGCTAATACATACATAGTGTACCGGTCTGATGGACATGACTCCCAAACATTATACATTACAATTCCACTTCATAACTAAACCGAGTCAATTACACTTACATTACAACTATACCGAGTCTAATACATTTTATTGGCGATAAGAGTTTCGGTCTTACTATACTTACAATACATATGAAAATTAAATAACTACCCATGCGTAAATTGAAATACCCCTAACCTTTAAATAATTAAATAATGGTAAATAAATGTTATCTAGGGGATTATTAAACCCTGAGAAAAGTAAATAAACAGTTAGGCGTTAAAAACGCACCTAAACTCCTTAAGGTCATAAACGAGCATTAAGTTGGACCTTAAGCAAATCAAGTTATATAAGCTATGAACATCATATGAAGTTAATCAAGGATCATTATATGGCCCTTAGAACAAAGGACCTCATCTAAAACTGAGTAAAAATACAAAATGCCCGAGAATTCCCTTAAAGGCCCTTAAGGCCCGAAAGTCCCGGAAATATTTTATAAGATGAAATAAAGCATTACACTTCATTCCAAATGCACCATAACACTTTAATAAACATGTAAGATGAAGTTCTTGTGCTAAATTCCCAGTCAAATACAAAGTGCTCGGAAGTTTCCGATGAGGGCCCCATAAACCCCCGGGAATGCCCCGGAGAGGTGCCGAGGTGGCACAAACTCCTACATAATTCATTCTTAGAGTTCCTATCATCAATATTCATCATTATTAAGAGAATGCTCAGGCTACGTTTTAAAAAATAAACAAAGTGCTCGGGGGATTTTCTTAACGCTCTTATTTTGCTCGAGAGTGTCTCGGTAGCCCGGAAATGTGTCTTGAGTTGATATAACCTCATATAACTCAATGTAACACCTTAATATATTATTATTAACCATAATAAAAGTTTATAAACACTTGTAACTCATAGCAACTACTTATTTTCCAGAATATCCTTAAAGCACAAAAACACACCTTCGGGTCTCATGAAAATGCATTTTACGCAATTACCTTGAAGCTTTTGTGTAACACCCCCAAAACCGGCCTAAGAGTTAAGGGCATTACACGCCGCGTATTACTACCTAATAACGCAAGGCTCTAACGATTAACAATCACAAATAGGGCCGAAACAACACTTCCATAAATACTTGTAAAACAACTGTTCTGAATACATTAAACCATAGGGTAATCCTCAAAACCGAAACGAAACGTCAAAGGAAAGTAAGGCCCGAAGGGTACAACTCATACAATCAAATGTCTAACAACATAATAACTAAAAAGCCAAAGCTCCAGATACTAGAATGACCCTCGCTGATCAATCTGCAAAAATGTTAAAAGTAGGGGAGTGAGCACATAACTATGCCTAGTAAGCAGCGACCGTTTCAGTAAGGTCACTCAAAACAATTGAAATCAGAAGGAGGAGAAGATAAACATTATATCCACAATTTCCCAAACAGTCAGAAGCTTTCAGAAATAGAAACAGAGTGGCACACAAGAGTTCCCAATTCAGAAACAATCAGAGTTCACAAACAGATAAGGGACACAGTACAATGCACACACTCAGAAGGGTTGAAGACCCATAGACCATAACAGGTCTCTCGGCAACGCAGAAATGACTCGAAGAGTGAAAGGGTTCATCAACCCCACAGAACAAAAAGGGAATGACCCACACTCAGAATGACGTCTACATGGTATACCACAGAATAGCTCGACCCAGCCATTCACGGCTCAGAAACAGAGTAAAGTGCCCCAAAACAGAAGGTTTGCAAAAACAGAAGAAACCTTGCATGAAACCATGCCAAAACACTTATAATACAGTAGTAAAGACTTAGAGGAGTCCAACGCCACAAACGGCACTCAAATCGGAGTTCTGACGGAGAAGTTATGCAGAAAACAGAGCAGTGTCCGGACACAAGTCGATTTGAAAACGGACAGGAAATTTCAGAGTGTCCGAACATCTAAGTTCGGACTGATGTTCGGACAGGTTTTACGAAAGAGTTACGCGGAAGGTCCAACCTTGTGTCCGGACGTCGAAGTTCGGACACAGGTCGAACTTAAATCAGAAGAAAACCTGAGGGTATGTTCGGACATCGAAGCTCGGACAGATGTTCGGACATACCCCGAACTTTGAAAATCAGAAAGGCAAAAACACACTGTCCGAACTTCAAAGCTTGGACGGAAGTCCGGACAGTGCGAAAACTGCAATTTCCAGAAGAGGATCAGAGTAGAAAAACAACGCAATTCGATACCACGAATCGCCAACTCATAACACACACCAAATCAGTCATAAATACAGAAGACCATGGGGGTTTAGCCAAGCCAAAGCGCAATCAAACATCAACACAATTAGACACACACTCAAATCAGACAACAAAACCTTGCAAACCCCATAGCTGAACTTCCAAACCGAATCGAGTAACCACCTACCTCAATTAGCAGAAGTAAATCAACAGTCTGAATCAACAAGCGCAGTCCGAACAACCCTGCAGCCAGGCACGAATAAAGACCACTGAATTCCCACAATTCCACAATCCGAAATCAGCAATCAAACAAGGAAACCTAGAATGTCAACGTTCCAAAATTCTGCAACCCGTACCCGATTACAAGAGCGCAGAATTCCTAACTCTTCGTAGAGTAGCAGTCTCACACGATTCACGGATCCAAATGCAGAAACACAAACACCGGGACCTTGCCACGGTCTGATCGTTACAATATACCGGCCTTATCAATTTACAACACTTATCCAAAATAAACAACCGACCAAAACACCTCCAACCAAAATACCTCCAACCAACCGAGTTTAAGTATCTAAGTCATAGTCACAAACTTACATCAGTTTCAATATAAACAGACGGGAGCACAAGCGCAGCCCGTACTCAAAATAAACAACCCATCCTAAGTCTAACCGCTCCTACTCTCGTGGTGTGACTTCATGGGCCTCTTACCTGCAAGTGTAAAAACAGCCCCCAAAGGCGGTCAGCACGAATGCTGGTACGACCCTCTCGTGGCCCCCAAGCTAACGGGGCTACGATGACTAATTGTCGATAGCATGGAAATTGATTAGAAACACAATCATGATATGAAGTGCTATAAACAACAATCCACAGATGAACATACATAGTTCACACACAATGAACGACACAAGCATCCCCTTATCATGCGGCTTAGTAACCCCCTCCTTAGTCCTGCTTTCCTTAACCTCAGTTCCTTATCTTACCTCAGTCTTAACCTTATCTTAATCTCAGTATACAAACCGTTCCTAGAATGGAAATGGTTGTAGCTTAATATCAAACTTAGGATTTAGGTGATCCTACCGCACCATCTTAATGCCACCTACCTTGGACGGGAGTCCAGTGTAGCTGAGCCGGCAACCGACCCTAGGCAACAAGTCCAAAGACAAGTCCTTAATGTAACACCCCAACTACTAACAACACGCTTAACAACATATCGCAGCGGAATTCATAACTCACAACATCACTTAACTCTTTGGTGTTACACGCCGTTAGCCACCCACGTGGCTAACAAGGCTAACATACATACATTGTACCGGTCTGATGGACTAAATTCCCGAGCGACTACACATAAATCCCGTTCCATGTCCAACAGTCATTATACACTTACATTGCAGCTGTACCGAGTAATTACCAACTAACGCCGATACATTTTCGGTCTTACTACACCTATAATACATCCACCATTCTCATGACTACCACATACAACACTACCCCGTCCTACTCTCGAACGGCTTCCAGTTCCTTGTACCTGAAAAGTATGGGAGCCCCCAAAGGGGGTTAGCACCTTTGCTGGTATGGTAATCCCGCAGCCCGCATGCTACCGGGCCACGCACAACTATTTGTCGTCTTAGCATGCGGTTGATTTATTTCAAACATGCACAAACTCACACGTATCATGCTTATAAGCATACATCCCTTAATAGGGCACAAACACAAATTAGCACACACACTCAATAACAACATACTTCACTTAATAACATACTCAACTTAATTTCTCTCCTCTGAGAGGATATAACTTTACTTAGGGAATGCCGGGGTGATATAAGCCCGAGCACAACATACATACATTTCCTTTACTTGAGTGGCGGCCTCATATAGGACCGATCACAACATACATAGTTTCCCCCTAACTCCAATAGTGATGAGGTAGGTAAGCCTTGGTTAAGCTTGTGGGTGGTTGTAATTCCAAGAGGAAGAACAACCGTAACATAACAAAGAGGGAGTCGAAGCAAACTTAGGCATCGACACCCTACCAACATTATACATAATTTCCCTCCTAGCCCGATGTGGAGGTCGGGTAGGTAAGCTTTGGCTAAGCTAGTGGGAGGTCGAAATCCAATGAAGGAAAACAACCCTAACATACCAGGATGGGAGTTAATTCTCATATATGTATTAAATCCCAAACAACACGCGCGACCGGAACAACCGGATTCCTCTCCATACATAACATATACTTATTAGTTAGAGGTTCCCTTATGGAACTTACCACATACATACATCACATAGTGTTACTAACTCGGTTAGACACATAAGGGGTGTAATATCCCTTTTTAACAAACATGGATAACTGTATCCAGTAACAACAACAACATATCCAACAAGCCACATACATCACACATAATCACAACATACACTAACGCATGGATAGCCGTAGTTAGAACGTTCCCATGGGTTGGGACGTTTATTCCGAATACTGATCTCTTATGTGAACCTAAAGTCAGTTAACTATTATTTAACACATAACTAAGGTTAAGCGGTATCGGAATTAATTACGCCGCAATAATGAATTACTGTAAACTCATTTCATGCTTTATCTTGCAAGGTGGCAAACACACAGAAAATCACATTGGCATACAAGCCGGTGTAATCCGGTAGGACACAGGTTGCAAGAAAACCATACCTGTCACCGAAGGTGCACTCTAGTGTGCCATCACATGTTCCTTGAAATTCTTTGAACAACTGGTAACATTATAACTATCTTCATTAATATCGGGGTAATATAATTATTTAACGTCTAATGCGCCCATGATTAACCCCGTTCGGTAGTTTTATAACTTTACATTTTTATTACAACGTTTTACCACCCAATTACCATTATAACTCACTTTATTTATCCTTAACAACCTTATAACATCATCACTTAACAATCCCCCATCGTTGGGTATCATTTCCTACCCTTAAACAAAGTTTTTGCTCAAAATTACCCTATGTCCGAACTTGTGTCCGAGCTTTGAAGCTCGGACGCAAGTCGAGACTCAAATGGGTGAATTCTGGGGGTTGGTCTGGGACTTGGTCCTCACCCTAAGTCCCGGACCATTACAAGGTATTACTCTCAGCCATTTATTTCACTTGGTCCGGGACTTCATGCAGGAGTTAGGTCCCGGACCATAATGCATGCAACTCTCTCGGCTTAAAATTACATGTGGTCTGGGACATGGGAATGGACTTAAGTCCCGGACCAAACAAACAGAGCACTCTCAGGGGAAATTTTAGGGGTGGTCCGGGACGTTGTCCATGGACTAGGTCCCGGACCCTGCTACAGATTTTGCGAATTTGACAGTTTCTAAATCTGTTACAGCTCCATTCTTTCACCATTGATCTTCCAATCTTCACCAACTAAAATCCTCATGTTTTAGCACCTAATTACCCACCTAAACCACCATAAACCAAGCACCAAGTGTACTCTCAAACCTTAGTCAATTTCACTTAAAACTCACTTACATTTTCATAACTAGTTTCCTTGTTTTCCATACCTTTTGCAACAGATTTGGTAGTTTCTCTTACCATTCCAACAGTACCATTCCCAGCACTTCATTTGACATCATATCTACTCCTTATACACACTTCTCCTTAGTTTGGTTTCCAAATCATTAACCACCCACTTGAATCCCCTTAACACACCTAGCTTCTTCCTTTAATAAAAACACTCAAGCCCAAAATCTCCTAAACAAATTTTGACAGCACTTGGCTACTTTCTTAGCATTCTCACCAAAATAAAATCAGCTCACAAACACTTCTTCTCCCTGTTTGGTTTAAACATCAAAACCACATCAAATTCTCATTTATTCACCATCTAAACTAGCTTAGTTCCCAAGCTTATTTCTCACACTTAAACAACATTAAACATTCTCATTCCCACACAATATATTGTACCATGACTACACCAATTCAAGAGCATTAATCCAACTCTAAAATCTGTTTCATAAGTCAAATGAAACTACCCCAAGGTAAGCTCATTACCTTGTTTGTTCTCGGTTTTCTTCCTCTCCTTCCTCTTTCTTTTGCTCCATCTTCCTTTACTTGTTTTCAAACATACAAGGGGTCTCGATTGCTATCTACAATCATTTTCCCCACACCACACACAAATAAAAATCAATTCAACTTTCCCCACAAAACTAACATTTAAGAGTTAGTTTTTGGCTTTAACTTAGGTATTACCTTTGAATGTTCAAAAGGAGGGCTTGGCAATCAAATGATGAAGTTCCAACACCCCACAAGAGCATGGTGGTTCGGCTGAAACGGAAGGGAATTTTCAACGTGGGGAAAAATTCTCCAAACTTGTAAAACTATCTTGTAATGGTCTATACTCATACATATTATTACCTTAAGGCATCAAGGAGATGAAGGTGGGTTAGAATCAGCTCTTCAAGCTTCAAAAGCTCCAACACCCATGGAAGTGAAGGTGGAGGAAACAAGATTTTGAGGGGTGGAAAACGTAGCCCTCGCCGATACGAATCTAACGGTGGCAATTTTGTGCGATTCGGTGTAGAAATGAGCAAGTGAGAGGAAGAGGAAGATGGGGGCTTGGTGCTGTTCGGTCTCGCGAGCTTACAGAGGAAGAAGAAGATGTTAACAGAGAGCTGGGAAGGAAAAGAACGTGGAATGAAGAAGGAAGGGAGGTGAGAGGTAAGTAATTTAAGTTACCTTTTTACTTTATACCATTTGCTTTATTTACTTATTTGTCCTCTCATTACTTAATAGCTAGCAAGCTATTAATGAGTGTATACATATTAATTAAAACCGGCCCACATTAAATAATAGCCCGGGTCGTTTTTTCGTCTTTTACAGAAAACGCCCATAAATTTACCGGTTTTAGTACTATTCACTAACCGGGTCCGTTTTCCGGAATTTTCTCGTTTATTTAATTTTAATGGTTATTATACTCCCATTAATGTTTAATTATTGTTACATAATCAACTATTATTTTTACGGGGTCATTTGACTGTTTAAAATCACGTTTCCGGATTTTCTCGAAAAACGCGTTTTAGGACTCCGTTAGCGTTTTTACGCATGGTTTGAATCCGTTTTCTTCCGGAATTTTCCCACATGTTATTAATGTGTAATTAAGGTATAAAAATACATTCATCACTCTAACGAAGATTATGTACCTCCTAAAATAATTAAATACGCGGTTTCACGTTTTGTGACTTTTACGCATTTTCTTATTCTTTTTGGTTTTTTATTTCTTCACCAATAATCTTAAGGACTTAATTAGCCTTAGAAAATTATAATTACATAGTTAATTAACATATTAAGGTTTGGGGTATTTCAATCTACCCCCCTTAAAAGAACTTCGTCCTCGAAGTTCACACATCCCTAGCATCATTTGAATTAGAACACCGGGATTACTTGCAACATAAACTTCCATAACAAACATACTTTACATTTCAACCTCGGACTTGACGGTCCGGGTAACACATCCACATCCATATATATATAACATACTTACATAGTAATCTCGGACTTGATGATCCGGCTACCTTAACAACATTTGCACATGTATAACAACCCTTTGACTCTTGGTCTGGGTAACATAACAACATTTAGACTCGTGGTCTTGATAACACAACATCTTTTAGACACATAGGTCTTGACAACATAACACTTCCGGAATTCAATCACATTAGGACTCAAGGTCCAAAATAATAATTATTACACATACCACACAACATGTCATAGCATGTATATCAACCAGAAATTCCTTTTCCATCTCTTCATGGGTTCGAGACCCATGTTGAGTACATATACACTGTGATCCCGCAGAACCGGTCGCGATGGACACTCTGGTCCCCGTTCCTTTGGGAGATCAAAACAATTGCATACATCTTTAAAATATACTTCTCATGTCACCAGTCCGAAGACAAAGGCTCGTACGTCCTCAGCTCGTGAGCAAGTAGTTGGAAAGTACCCTCTATGAGGTTAAGTATAATGAAATCCTTTATTGGAAGGATACAAGTTGAAAATCCTCTACGAGGTCACATAAAGGTAGTCCTTCCTTTGAAAATACCACCTAAGAATCTTAAAATATTTATTGAAGTCTAGAAAATACCAATTGCAAATTTGAAACCCAATTTAAAATTCTTTTGAAAGTTCCTTACAACTCAAAGTCCAATTATTGTTAACTGCATCTTATTCTTGATGTGATTATTTGTGACCACTTATAGGGAGTTTCAAGAATCATCCAACCCTAATGTGATCAGCATCAGAGTTGAACTATCTTTCCACCCCAATTTGTGTTCGGCTTCCCTTGATCTCATGATAATCAAGTTTCACCTCCCACTTTAATTTCAAACAACAACTAATTCAAGCATGTACCATTTTCTATCTTCTAATCCATCTAGTCGTAATCGTTACATCTCCAAGGGTGGAACTATGTCCATCAATCATCTTCCCGATTTATTTTAAATCAAGTTACCTAGGGAATTTAATTCTCACTAGGTTCTACATTGGTGTCATACCTCTTCATAAATCACAATACTGTATATATACATATATCCATATATATATTTCTATCAAAATATAATACACGATATTACTTTTGGTATCATATGAACATACATAGTCGGGGTTTAGTTCCCCGGGAGTTTTCTACTCCCTTATACATATACTTTCACACATCTCTTAACAAAATAACACACTTATCACAATGGTGTTCGCATCTTCAGTGCGCAATTACCATAATTAAACCATGAATGAATGCGTATGTTTATGTAACACACGCACCAATCATCAAAACAAATCATTTTGTGCTATGCACACCATAGTTCACGTACACTTGTACGGTAAAACACACTAAACGGTTTTGCGCTCTACCCCCCTTAAAAGGGATTACGCCCACGTAATCAATCAGTTAATCACTGGTTTAGAACATTCTACCATCGTGAAGTGTTTATCTCCACGCGGTTTATTACACAATGTGTTCTGGTTTGAGGATCTTAGCCATATTGGCGGTTTAGTCCCTAACCAAGAATTCTCATTAGAGTTTATTTTAACTCTTAACTGGTTTCGATCCTGGCCTGTGAGGCTTTTAGACATCATTAGTTTGTCATTCACTCTATGTTAAATATAAACCTTGGATTGTTTTCATCGTTTGACTCACTGGTTCACCAGTTTCTGCTGCGCAACTCTTGATAATTTAGAGCTTAGTTTGCTCCATACATTATCCTTACTGTATTACGCATCCCCGATTATCACCTTTATCTTGGTAATAATGGTTTCTCAACCGACGCGTGGTATTTCTTACCGTGAGCGAATTCGGTGAGTTACAAACTTTCTATTCATTTCCACGATAATCTATTGTATTCTACAATGGTTTACTTGGTTTCTTCCGACTTACTGTCGGTTAAGTTTGAGCTACTACCTTTTGTGTAGTACTCTGTCGGTTATTTCCAACACTTGAGGTATGTTCCATACCGATATTCAACAATCGTGCTACTGTAGTCACTTATGTCAACCAAGTACCCTTTGATTGGTACTACCGTGCTTCTCTTATGCATCGGTTTTATCACACCATAAGTCTTGTTCATCTATCACACTTATCATTTGCCAAAACTTCCTAGTTATCTCACTCGATCATAACCGTGCAAGCGCAATACCAAAACACTCAGTCATACAGAGTGCAGAGGCGTAAACTCTTGACAGTAAGTCTCTTATGAGATAGCAATAGGAATTCATACTGTGTTCCTTATCACGTAGCATCAACTACTGGCGTATTGCTCAGTCTGTGTATCATCACTTATTTGTATGTCCATTGAGTTTCACTCACAACTGGTCTTATTGCCACATTATTATTTAACAACACTTATGCAACGGTCGCTTACTGCGCACCGTGCTCTTACTCATTGTATAACATTAAATTACACTGCATCCGCTATTATATTAGCTTCTGCCATTTCACTGTGTTTCGCCATTTATTTGGCTGGTTGTTGAATACTCTATTCTACGAGTCTTTATGCTCCTTGAGCGTTGTTCATTACACATTTAGCATCCCACACCTATGGTGGTTGCTATTTGACTTTTTACTCATCCGATCTCCACAGCTGGTGCAAACACCTCCTTTCGTATTATTCCTACTCACATCATTCTTGGGTAATAGCAACATAGTCAACTCTTAACACATTCCCTGAACTCTGTTCACATAACTACCGCTGTTGCGGTCTCACATATCAAGAGGTATCCCCCACTCTTAAAGCAGTGGTTCGTTATCCGCTTTATTTACTTATATAACATAGACTTCCGTAATTAACAACATTTTACTTAACATATTCCATTTATGGCTTCTAGGCCTTATTGCCTCGAGCTCTACTCACTGTAGGCTGTTCACACACACTTACTTCTCCGCACTATATTACACGGTTCCTTTCATGGGATGCCCCTTCAAGGATGTCAGACTTCCTCCTGACGCCTTACGCTTAAACTGGGTGTTAGTTTCGACCCTTGCGTTTCTGTCACGTTATCTTGTTCAACCAATGTTGACCCAAATACCCTTTTAAGGATAACTCCTGGGTGTCGTTGGGTTCTGCCATTACATCTGGCTTGCACTTACTGGTATGTTTAATTTACTACTTCGCCCTGCATTATTTGTTGGGTTGAATATTCTCCTTAGTGGGATTCTTATCCCTAGTGATCATCTCGGGAGTCTCGTCCCGATCCTTGCACATTAACGTATCCATAGTAGGCATCTGCCTCACCATATGTAGGCTGGGTACTTACTCCAGCTATTGTGTTCATCCATCCAGATCCTTAAGACATATGCTATGTCTTTACTTACTAACCAGTGTACTTCGCACTTGTTCACCTTTAAACATTTCCTTAAAATGAATTTACTGATTCTCTTAGTCTCGTTGACTTAACTGGGTTCCTTTACTTCCACCATTCTTGGTAATCCATTGCTCCTGCTTGACTTTTACTTCGGACCGTAGTATGGAGTCGACTACTTCCCGTGTTCTAGACTCCACTCGTATACATACGTGGGGTATCCTACTGATACATTGCTACTTACCCGATTAACCTATAAGAAGGTTTGTCAGGCCCACAAGCTCCTAATGGAGTGCGGTCGTCCCACATCACAGTTGGTATACTCGTAGTGTCCGTCACACGCCTAGGTGAAGTATTCTGTTGTCAACTCCTCTTATATTATCCTGTGCTAATATGCATTCCATGCTTCCCGAACTTAATCAAGGGAAATGTATCCACTGTTGTATTATTATGAACTCAATCCATTCCTCGGGTTGTTACCCTTGGGTTTACCGGTTTCCATCCGGTTGTTTTAAAAGTAACTGGGTAAAACTTACCTACTATGTGGCACTGAGGCCCGCGTAGGTCTTCTGGTTTGGTTTTAAGAAAAGAAGAATTGAAAGAACATGGGTTTGAAAGAAAATCTAGTTTTGAAAAGAGTTTGACAGAAAATGATTTTAGGTTTAAAGAAAAATTTCCGTGGTTTTACAACGTTTCTTGCCTCATCCAAGTCTAGCTTCCTGCTGACTGGTGTGTCTCCAAGCGCTGAGGTCAGGCTAATAAGCCCTTCCACGGTTATGATAATCCCACTTAACTTCATGGTGCTTTACTGAGTACTTTGTACTTGCTAAAAAAAATCTCCCACACAACCTTGTTGTAGCAGCACTTGCCATGGCAAGTGCGCCATGCTAACTGGTTATCGGTTCAATACACACTGGTTGCGGTGTTGTTTTCATCCGCACTAACATCAGTGGCCTTGCTGGCCCTTACTCGACCTTACAGTCTTAACAGCAATTCCTTGGGTACTTCTCAGTGTCTTCACATGACAACCATTAACTAGGGTGTTTCCCATTCTGGGAGACCCCTTTTTACTTAGTACTGTCTCCTCCTCGTACTACGTTGTAGTTCTTTAATCGGTTGGTATACCGTTGGTGTGTTAGTTAACATTGTAGTCCCGTAGACACTCGTCTCGGGTTCTACTACTTCACTTCAACACTGTTGCACGGTTATTGCTTGCAAGCTGGTTGTCTTCGACTGCTTCGCATGTCGACCCAAGGTGCTGGAAATTCCATTCTCTTGTGCATAAGATTCTTCACTTTTTGCTAACATGAGCGATTAATATTGTTAAAATGGAGACCGTCTTCGGGATCACACCTTTCGGGATCTACCGTATGACAGGTCCTCCGTACTTACAGGGGTAAATATCAACTGTCAGATCGGGTTTTCCCGAGTAAGAGATGACTCTCATCTCTCTGGCGTTCTTTCCAAGTTATATAATAGGGTTTGTGGAGGGCGGGATGGATACTGTAGGTATCCAGTACACACTGGTATTTCCCTAACTAGCGTACTTCTCACGCTATCACTCAACCCTTAACCCATAGTACTAAACTCTTAACTCGACACTTCCTAAGCTCGGTATTTCAGTCATCAGAGCGATACTTCGCTCTGATACCACTTTTTGTAACACCCCAACTACTAACCACACGCTTAACAACATATCGCAGCGGAATTCATAACTCACAACATCACTTAACTCTTTGGTGTTACACACCGTTTGAAATACCCCAAACCTTGATATGTTGGTTAAATGTTGAAATATGGCATCTAAAGGCTAAAAAGTGTCTTAGAAACATCAGTGTACAATTTAAGCCATGGTAAAACACAATAAAACACTAAGGCACGGTTTGTGCAAAAACGTGCTCTAAGCTTGGAGTGAACTTGGTTAGGACCCAAATAGCCTACCAAGACTTGATAATATTTAATTATGGTTTTATAAGGCTAATTAAGTCCTTAGGAAACCTTGGTAGACGATGAAACCAAACAAAACACAACTAAATACCTTAAGGTCAATATGGGCTAAAATGTGCTCTAAGCTTGGGATAAATTTGTATAAGACCTAATGGTCATACCAATACCTTATAAATATGTTAATGAACATATTAAATCAATTACCAAAGAAAACCAAGCTTGAAAACAAGTTAAAACACAAAAAGTGCTTTAAGGAGTCTTAAAGCACGTTTTTGAAAAATTGTCTTGTAAATGAGTTTTGAATGGCTAAATGTCCATCATTACTCTTTAATTAACATTTGTACTATATAGTATCACATTTGGAAGTCTATATCAATGGGAAATCAAATATTTCACTTCTATGTGCCTTGTTTTTGTGAATAGTGATTTTTATAAGCTAGTTTGTAACATATGTTATCATGAGTAATTAAATTGACAAACAAAGACTATTATACCCCTAGGTGAGATAAGGGGGCCGGTTTTTCATTGTGACTCACCACATTTGGAGCAAATAAATAAGTTAAGTAATGACAAAGCAAAAGTACTATTTGCTTTAACTTACAAATATCTCCAAAAGCAAGTTTCTTCTCATTCTCTTCTTTCCTTCTCCATTTCCCACGGTCATCTATCTTCTTCTTCCCTCTCCATCGGTGATGCTACAGCTCAAGCACCATCTTCAAGCTTTGAACTCTTGTATCTTCTAGCTCCCTTGGCCAAATCAAATTCCAAGACCATATTTGTCTTAGTTAGGTCAAGCTCTACACTTCTATCTTTTTAAATCTTCAAGAACTCAATTTTGGTGCCATGGAGATTCACCATTGAAGGAGCTTGAGCTCACCTTTTCACATACCATTGTTCTCCTTTGCTTCTAGGTAAGGAATCTCAAAGAAAAATCAAGTTTCCTCCATGTTTTGTGTGTGACCGAAAATACTCATTGATGGAGCTCTTTGTGTGACTTTGTTCTAGCTTCATTCCAATCTCTTATGGACTAGGTGGAGTCCTCTCTTCATAGATATTCAAACTCCCTTCAAAGATCAAGGTAAAACAAGTACATTAATGTTTTTGAAATAATGTAAACCTAGGGTTTACAATGAGATGAAGCATAAAGCTTATATACTCATTTAAATATATGTATATTGGCTATTAGTTGACAAGGTATCAAATACCTTATCGGTTTTATAAGGAAACAAGAAAGAAGTTTGTGAGGAAAAGAGATAAATATACTAACCTAATGTGGTATAATGCCTTAGGAGAAATGAGCTTATATTGCTTGTTAAAATGATCTAAGGAGCCAAAGGTGAATGACCTAGTGAAATGCTCTCAAGGAGTTTATTAAGGGCATATGTGTTGTTGGGTGTATTTGCAGGTCAAAGGCATTATTATTGTGGGAAATTCAGTGTTTAAGGTTTATGCAATTTAAGGGCCTAAGAGCCAAGCTATTTAAGGGACTAAGTGCCAAGCAATTTTAATGGTGCACTATATTGTGATGTAGTGTAAATTTGGTGAAGTCTTGTGTGTGATGGTGTTCTTGATGGATTTAGGTGTTCTTGAGTGCTTAATGGTGAAAACTATGAGTTTTGGAATGATGATGTGCTAAGAGAACCCATGGCAAAATTTGTAAAATGTATAAGAAGTTTTAAGTGCTTGAATGAACTTGGGTGGACTAGGAATTGTTAGGAATGAGTAAATGTTTCACTAAGGAAGAAAACATGCATTAAGGTGTTCTAAGGTGCTACAAGGATTTAGGCATTATCTTGGAAGTTCTAGAAAATCCAATGAGAGTTTTTAGGATGTATTAAAGTCTTGGAGAAGTTGTTTAAGGTTTAGGTAACATTGATGAGTATGGAGAGAATGATGTTTAGGTAAGGTTTTGAGAAAGGAATTTTAGGAAGTTGTGAAAAGAAGATTTGGTTAGTAAGAGGAGATGCTTGGGAGATGATGTATTGAAGGTGAGGAAGCATTCTAGTGTAGTGGTCATTTAAGGTGAAACACCACTTAGGAACTTAAGGAAAAAGAAATCACAAGTGTGGATGAATTTGCAAGAATTGGGTGATGGTTTGGACAAGGAATTAGAAGAGGTTTGAGGTGCCAAATTGGTGTTAAAACATGTTAGGATTTATGTAGAAACATTAGGAAAAGGTTAGGCTTGGTTTGGTGGTTGAAGAGTGGCTGAAAAATAATGTTCTGGACTAATACTGGAGTGGTCCGGGTTTGCAAACAAGAACCTAAACCCGGACCACCCCAAAAACATACCAGAGAGTGAATTCTGTAGGTGGTCCGGGTTTGTAAACTCGGACACAAACCCGGACTAGGTGAAAAATTGGGCAGAGAGTATTGCGATGAGATGGTCCGGGTTTATAAACTCGGACACAAACCCGGACCACCCTAAAAATGCACCAGAGAGTGTTATTAAGTGTGTTTAAGATGGGGAAGTGAATGATAATGGTTTTAGATAATGTTTAGGCCTTGTTTGGTGACTTTTAAAGGCCATTGGAAGTATAAACAAGGGTGAGAGTGAATGTGTAAGTTATGAACTCAAGATCACATAAATAAATTAAGTACAACGGGATGACGGGGTTAACTATGGGCGTTAGTTATTAAGCAATCATGTTACCCCAATGTTGATGAAAGTAATTTTAATGTTAACAGTTGTTCGAGAATTGCTCGAGGAACATAAGTGGACGTGGTAAAGTGGACTCCGGTGACAGGTATGGTTTTCTTGCAACCTGTGTCCTACCGGATTACACCGGCTTGTATGCCAATATGTTTTTCTGAGTGTTTGCCACCTTGTAAGATTAAAACATGTAATGAGTTTATAGTAATTCATTTATGTGGCGCATCTGGTCTCCGATACCGTTTAACCTCAAATAAGTGTTGAACCTTAGCTAACTAGAACTAGGAACACGTGAGAGATCGGTATTCGGAGTTAACGACCCAAACCTTGGGAACGTTCTAACCACGGCTATGTGTGAGTTAGTTGGATATTGTTGTTGTATGCAAGTGTGTGAACCTCCCTTGTGTGCTTAACTCGGTTATGATACCGTATGGTGTGTGAATGTGATAGGCTCCATAATGGATCTCTAACTACTTATTTACAAGTATATATGTACTAATGGGGGTGAGGAGTCCGGTTGTTCCGGCCACGCGTGTGATGGACGGGAGTCGATGTCATATCCGGTTCGGCTCTCTTGGTGTATGTATAGGTTGTATTCCAATTTGTTTTCGACCTTCCCTTAGCTTATCCAAAGCTAGTTTACTGACTCACGTCGGGCCACAGGGGCATACAAATGTTATTTTCGGTGTGCTTGGGATTACTATATCCGACACACCTTGGGTATAAGTTAACCGTTCGATATAACTGGACGGTAACGAGGTTGGTAACGAGCTTAGCATGAGATTGGCAATAATCTCTAGGCTCACTATGTATACTAACTTTGGTGGAGGGTTCCTTGTGTGAACCGATCTTATGGTGTTTTGTGTTGTTATTGTGCTAGGCAATTTCCCTTGCTATGCTATGGTATGTTTATGTTAGATGTTTAAAATGAACTCGATGTTAATATGTGTACGTCGAAACGAGAAAAGTGTTGTGTTTGCTATGTGAGGAATGTGATATGTGGTAAGATATGGAGTGTGTGGATCATGGAAATGAATCCCAGTTGTGACAAGAGGCGTTTAAGGATAACCCGATTTAAGGGTAAGTGTCGTCTATTAAGGATGTAGCTCCGTTAGAGGAGGAACACTCTAGGGATAATGAATACCATGAGTGACTCATCAAGTAAGGATGTATTGTCCGGTTGTTGAGCCCATTGAGGCGAGATGTTATGTGTTGTGTGCGTATAGTTGCATGCATGATTTAAATATAATCAATCGCATGCTAAGACGACAATTAGTTGTGCGTGGCCCGGTAGCATGTGGGCTGCGGGATTACCATACCAGCAAAGGTGCTGAGCCCCTTGGGGGCCACCCTTTCTCTCCTTTTCTATTTCAGGTACAAGGAGCTGGAAGCCGTTCGAGAGTAGGACGGGGTAGATGTTTGTACATGGGTAGCCATTTAAATGGCGTAAGCATTGTAGGCGTAGTAAGACCGAAATTGTTATCGGCATTAGTTTGTAAATCCTCGGTACGGTTGGAATGTATAAAGTATATGGGTTGTTGTTAAGGGAAGCAAATGTAACGTTTAGTTGCTCGGGAATTTAGCCCATCAGACCGATACAAAGTACATGTATTAGCCTTGTTAGCCACGTGGGTGGTTAACGGCGTGTAACACCATTGAAATAAGTAATGTGATGAGTTGAATTTTCCGCTGCAGTTTGATGTTATGTGTACGGTGGTAGTTGGGGTGTTACAAAAAGTGGTATCAGAGCGAAGTATCACTCTGATGACTGAATTACCGAGCTTTGGAAGTACCGAGTTAGGATTTTAGTACTTTGGGTTAAGGGTTGAGTGATAGCGTGAGAGATACGCTAGTTAGGTATTAACAGTGTGTACTGGAAACCTACAATATCCATCCCGCCCTCCACAATCCCTGTAAACAACTTTGGGAAAGAACGCCAGAGAGATGGAAGTCCACTCTTACTCGGGAATACCCGATCTGGCTGTTATTAAATACCTCTAAAGGTACGGATAACCTGTCATACGGTAGATCCCGAAAACTGGGAATCCCGGAGACGGTTTCCATCTGAACATTGTTAACCACATTTAATAGCGAAGAATGAAGAATTTTGTGTATAAGAGAATAGAATTTTCGGCAACCTGGGTCGACATGCCGAGCAGTCGAGAATAACCAGCTTGCAACGCACCGACCGTGCAACAGGCAAGAAGTGGATTAATGGAACCCGAGACAAGTGTCTACGGGACCACAGTTGTTAAATGATACACCAACGGTATACCAACCGACAAAGGAACTACAATGTAGTGCCCAAACAAGAGACAAGTCTCAGTAACCACGACAATGCGTGGAACGGGCTACGAAGAGGAAACAATAAAAAAAAAGGGGGGTCTTCCAGAATGGGAAACACCCTAGTTGATGATTATCATGTGAAGACAGTGAGAAGTCACCTAGAGGAGTTAATATCAAGACAGTGAGATCAGTGAGGGCCAACAAGGCCACTGATGACAATATGGGTAAAAACAATACCACAATCAGTATGTGTTAAACCAATAGCCAGTTAGCATGGCGCACTTGCCATAGCAAGTGCTGCTATAACAGGACTGTTTGGGAAATTTATAACCACTACAAGTACTTGGTAAAGTACTAGAAAGTTAAATGTGATCGTCATAACAGTGGAAGGGCCTGTTAGCCTAACCTCTGTAATTGGAAGTACACCAGTCAGCAAGAAGCTAGACTTGGCTAAGGTAAGAAGATGTTGTGAAACCATGAAAATTTTCTTTCAATCCCAAATTTATTCAAACCCTTTCTTTTCAAAACCAGATTTTCTTTCAAACCAACACTTCTTTCCAACCTTCTTTTAAACCAAACCAGTGAAACCAGGGGCAGTTGACAAGGATACAACAGTGGATAAACTTTCCCTCGATTAAGTTCGGGAAGCAAGGAATGAATATTGTCACGGGACAATATAAGGGAGTTGACAATAGTATACTTCACCTAGGCGTGTGACGGACACTACGAGTGTACCAACTGTGTTGTGGGACGACCGCACTCCGATAGGAGCATGTAGGCCTGACAGACCTACTTATAGGTTAGTTGGGTAAGTAGTAATGTATCAGTATGATACCCCATGTATGTATACGAGTAGAGTCCGAAACACGGGAAGTAGTCGACTCCGTACTACGGTCAGCAGTATAAATCAAACAAGAGCTAAGGATTACCATGAATGGTTGAAGTTAAGGAACTCAGTTAAGTTAACGAGACTAAAAGGATTAGTGAATTCCTTTCAAGGAAATGTTTAAGAGTCAGGAGGTGCGTAGTGCACTAACTGTAATGTAAAGACATCGTATATGTCTTAAGGATCCTCAGGGATAAACATGATAGCTGGAACGGAGACCCAGCCTATGCATGGCAAGGCAGATGCCTGATGTGGACATATTAGCGTGCAATGAACGGGATGAAACTCCCAGAATGAGTACCTACACTACCAGGAAATGTTGATCTTTACAGAAGGAGATAATAAGCCAGTTAAGAACGCAAGCGTCGTGGCTAATGGAATGTACCAATAAGTGCAAGCCAAATGTAATGGCATATTTTAACAACACCCAAGAGCAATCCTTGAGGGGTATTTGGATTAAACATTGTTGGATGAAGCAATATAATTGAAACGCAAGAGTTGAAACAAATACTCGGAGTAAACGCTGAAGATAACCTACTTAACAGTAAGACCCTAAGTTGCCAAAGGGACAACTTGGAAGGAATCGTGACGGTAAGGCTTATAAGCCACAACAACTTGTGTTATGTAAATTAGATCAGTTGCAGAAGTATATGTTATACAAGTAATAGAGCGGAGAACAAACCACTGCATTAAGAGTGGGGATACCTCTCGATATTGTGAGACCGCAGGAGCGGTAGTAATGTGAACCAAGTCCAAGATGTACGATGAGGATGGACCATGTTGTTATTTCCCTAGAATGATTTGAATGAGACTAATACGAACAGAAATGTTTGTACGAGTAGTGTAGACAGGAAGAGTGATAAGTCTGATAGCAACCACCACAGGTGGGTGATGCTGAATGTGTAGCGAACAACGCTCAAGGATCATAAAGGCTAAAAAAAAAACAAGTATATTCAAAAATCAGCCAAATAAGTGGCCAGATAAACCAAGTGTAATAGCGGAAGCTAATATAATAGCGGATGCAGTATAAGTTGATGTTGTATAATGAGTAAGGATACGGTGCGCAATAAGCGACCGTTGTATGAGTATTGTTAGATGATAAAATGGCGAGTGAGCAGAGCTATGAGCTAACCCCAGTGGAGGTACAACAGTAAGTAATAGCAAAGGAACCGAGCAGTAAGCAGGAAGCAAGTGTTATGTGATAAGAATTTCAGTGAAACACAGTGAAAATTCCTAATTGCTATCGCATAAGAGATTTACTGTCAGGAGTTTACGCCTCTGCACTCTGTATGACTGAGTGTTTTGGTATTGCACTTGCGTAGTAATGATCAAGTTGGATAGCTAGGAATCAGAAGCTTGGTAATTGTGGAGGAATAATGTTATAATGGCCGATGCATAGGTAATGCAAGGCCGCAAGAATGAAAGAATACATGTGCAAAACCAAAGGTGGAGACATGATTAACAGTAAGTGACTACAGTAACACTAAATACCAAATGTCGGTATGAGATATACCCCAGGTGTGGGAAATAACTGAAGGAGCACTACACATTAAGTAGTAGCTCAATCTCAACCGACAGTAAGTCGGTACAAGCAAGTCAATCATTGTGAAATACATAGTTGTATACACAGTAAATTGTTATGGAAGTGGATGGAAAGTTGTGAAACTCACCGAATTCGCTCACGGTAAGAGATACCGTGCGTCGATTGAGAAACCATTAATACCAAGATTAGGGTAATACATTGGAGATGTACGATACAGCAACAGTAACGAATGGGGCAAACTAGCTCTATAATTATCAGAGTTGCGCAACAGAGGCAGTGAGCCCATGCGTCAGATACCGGATATACATTGTGAATATGAATGGATGGCTAGTCATCAATGCCTAGAAGCCTCACAGGCCAGGACCGAAACCGGTTATGAGTTAGAACTCCAATGCGAATTCTTGGTTTAGGGACTAAACCGCCAATATGGTTAAGATCCTCTAATCAGAATCCATTGTGTAACAGACCGCGTGGAAGTCAAAAACTTCACGACGGCAGAACATTTAAGCCAAGGTTTAGTGATTGATCCGGGGCGTAATACCTTTTAAGGGGGGTAGAGCGCAAACCACTTAGTGGTTTTACCGTAAAACGTGTACCGTGAACGGAGTTGTGCATAGCACAAAATGAATTGTTATGATGGTTGGCGCGTGTGTTATATAAACATACGTATTCATTCGTGGTTAGATTGTGGTAATTGCGCACAGAAGATGCGAATACCATTGTGAGAAGTGTGTTTATCTTGTTAACAGTGGTGTGTGAGAGTACAAGTGGAAGGGAGTAAAGAAACTCCCGGGGAACTAAAACCCCGACGGTGCACAAATGTAAACCATGTATTGTATTTTGATAAAAATATGTATATATATACAGTGTTGTGATTTATGAAGGGGTATGAGACCGACATAGAACCTAGTGAGAATTAAATTCCCTAGGTAACTTGAATTAAGTTGGATTTGGGTGATGATTGATAGACGGAGCTCTATCCTTTGGAGATGTAATGATTATGACTAGAAGGATTTAAAGATAGAAAATGGGATATGCTTGAATTAGATGTTGGTTGAAAATGAAGTGGGAGGTGAAACTTGATTATCATGAGATCAAGGGAAGCCGAACACAAATTGGGGTGGAAAGATAGTTCAACACTGATGCTGATCACATCAGGGTTGGGTGACTCTAGAAGCTCCCTGTAAGTGGACACAAATAACCACGTTAAGAAAAATGCAAGGAGCATGAGTTGAACTTGGAGTTGAATTGCGTTTTCAAAAGGTTTTTCAAATGGCATTTCCAAAACACAGACCGACATATTTTGAGTAAAGGATTCTCTTATATACTTAACCTAGTAAAGAATATTTTTGTAATACTTGCTCACGAGCTGAGGACGTATGAGCCTTTGTCTTCGGACCAGTGACATGAGAAGTATATTTTAAAAATGTATGTGATTGTTTTGACCTCCCAAAGAAACGGGGACCAGAAGGTGTCCATCGCGACCGGGTTCTGCGGGATCACAGTGTATATGTACTCAACATGGGACTGGAGCCCATGGAGAGATGGAAAAGGTATTTCTGTTTGTTATACATGCTAAGACATGTTGTGTGGTATGAGTAAGAAATATTAATTTAGACCTTGAGTCCTAATGTGGTAGTTTCGAAAGTGTTATGTTATTCAGACCTATGAGTCTAACTGTTGTATTGTTACCCAGACCTGAGAGTCTGAGGGTTGTTATGTAGGTGTAATGTTATTAAGGTACCCGGACCGTGAGTCCGAGGTTATCGTGTAAGTATATTACGATATGGTTATGCATAATGTGGATATGTTGCCTGAACCGTTAAGTCCGAGGTTGGATGTAAAGGGTGGTTGGTAATGGAAGTTAATTTCGAAAGTAATTCCCGTATTCTAATCCAATGATGTGTGGGAAATGTGAACTTCGAGGACGAAGTTCTTTTAAGGGGGGTAGATTGAAATACCCCAAACCTTGATATGTTGGTTAAATGTTGAAATATGGCATCTAAAGGCTAAAAAGTGTCTTAGAAACATCAGTGTACAATTTAAGCCATGGTAAAACACAATAAAACACTAAGGCACGGTTTGAGCAAAAATGTGCTCTAAGCTTGGAGTGAACTTGGTTAGGACCCAAATAGCCTACCAAGACTTGATAATATTTAATTATGGTTTTATAAGGCTAATTAAGTCCTTAGGAAACCTTGGTAGACGATGAAACCAAACAAAACACAAATAAATACCTTAAGGTCAATATGTGCTAAAATGTGCTCTAAGCTTGGGATAAATTTGTATAAGACCTAATGGTCATACCAATACCTTATAAATATGTTAATGAACATATTAAATCAATTACCAAAGAAAACCAAGCTTGAAAACAAGTTAAAACACAAAAGTGCTTTAAGGAGTCTTAAAGCACGTTTTGAAAAATTGTCTTGTAAATGAGTTTTGAATGGCTAAATGTCCATCATTACTCTTTAATTAACATGTGTACTATATAGTATCACATTTGGAAGTCTATATCAATGGGAAATCAAAAATTTCACTTCTATGTGCCTTGTTTTTGTGAATAGTGATTTTTATAAGCTAGTTTGTAACATATGTTATCATGAGTAATTAAATTGACAAACAAAGACTATTATACCCCTAGGTGAGATAAGGGGGCCGGTTTTTCATTGTGACTCACCACATTTGGAGCAATAAATAAGTTAAGTAATGACAAAGCAAAAGTACTATTTGCTTTAACTTACAAATATCTCCAAAAGCAAGTTTCTTCTCATTCTCTTCTTTCCTTCTCCATTTCCCACAGTCATCTATCTTCTTCTTCCCTCTCCATCGGTGATGCTACAGCTCAAGCACCATCTTCAAGCTTTGAACTCTTGTATCTTCTAGCTCCCTTGGCCAAATCAAATTACAAGACCATATTTGTCTTAGTTAGGTCAAGCTCTACACTTCTATCTTTTTAAATCTTCAAGAACTCAATTTGGTGCCATGGAGATTCACCATTGAAGGAGCTTGAGCTCACCTTTTCACATACCATTGTTCTCCTTTGCTTCTAGGTAAGGAATCTCAAAGAAAAATCAAGTTTCCTCCATGTTTTTTGTGTGACCGAAAATACTCATGGATGGAGCTCTTTGTGTGACTTTGTTCTAGCTTCATTCCAATCTCTTATGGACTTGGTGGAGTCCTCTCTTCATATATATTCAAACTCCCTTCAAAGATCAAGGTAAAACAACTACATTAATGTTTTTGAAATAATGTAAACCTAGGGTTTACAATGAGATGAAGCATAAAGCTTATATACTCATTTCAATATATGTATATTGGCTATTAGTTGACAAGGTATCAAATACCTTATCGGTTTTATAAGGAAACAAGAAAGAAGTTTGTGAGGAAAAGAGATAAATATACTAACCTAATGTGGTATAATGCCTTAGGAGAAATGAGCTTATATTGCTTGTTAAAATGATCTAAGGAGCCAAAGGTGAATGACCTAGTGAAATGCTCTCAAGGAGTTTATTAAGGGCATATGTGTTGGGTGTATTTGCAGGTCAAAGGCATTATTATTGTGGGAAATTCAGTGTTTAAGGTTTATGCAATTTAAGGGCCTAAGAGCCAAGCTATTTAAGGGCCTAAGTGCCAAGCAATTTTAATGGTGCACTATATTGTGATGTAGTGTAAATTTGGTGAAGTCTTGTGTGTGATGGTGTTCTTGATGGATTTAGGTGTTCTTGAGTGCTTAATGGTGAAAACTATGAGTTTTGGAATGATGATGTGCTAAGAGAACCCATGGCAAAATTTGTAAAATGTATAAGAAGTTTTAAGTGCTTGAATGAACTTGGGTGGACTAGGAATTGTTAGGAATGAGTAAATGTTTCACTAAGGAAGAAAACATGCATTAAGGTGTTCTAAGGTGCTACAAGGATTTAGGCATTATCTTGGAAGTTCTAGAAAATCCAATGAGAGTTTTTAGGATGTATTAAAGTCTTGGAGAAGTTGTTTAAGGTTTAGGTAACATTGATGAGTATGGAGAGAATGATGTTTAGGTAAGGTTTTGAGAAAGGAATTTTAGGAAGTTGTGAAAAGAAGATTTGGTTAGTAAGAGGAGATGCTTGGGAGATGATGTATTGAAGGTGAGGAAGCATTCTAGTGTAGTGGTCATTTAAGGTGAAACACCACTTAGGAACTTAAGGAAAAAGATATCACAAGTGTGGATGAATTTGCAAGAATTGGGTGATGGTTTGGACAAGGAATTAGAAGAGGTTTGAGGTTCCAAATTGGTGTTAAAACATGTTAGGATTTATGTAGAAACATTAGGAAAAGGTTAGGCTTGGTTTGGTGGTTGAAGAGTGGCTGAAAAATAATGTTCTGGACTAATACTGGAGTGGTCCGGGTTTGCAAACAAGAACCTAAACCCGGACCACCCCAAAAACATACCAGAGAGTGAATTCTGTAGGTGGTCCGGGTTTGTAAACTCGGACACAAACCCGGACCAGGTGAAAAATTGGGCAGAGAGTATTGCGATGAGATGGTCCGGGTTTATAAACTCAGACACAAACCCGGACCACCCTAAAAATGCACCAGAGAGTGTTATTAAGTGTGTTTAAGATGGGGAAGTGAATGATAATGGTTTTAGATAATGTTTAGGCCTTGTTTGGTGACTTTTAAAGGCCATTGGAAGTATAAACAAGGGTGAGAGTGAATGTGTAAGTTGTGAACTCAAGATCACATAAATAAATTAAGTACAACGGGATGACGGGGTTAACTATGGGCGTTAGTTATTAAGCAATCATGTTACCCCAATGTTGATGAAAGTAATTTTAATGTTAACAGTTGTTCGAGAATTGCTCGAGGAACATAAGTGGACGTGGTAAAGTGGACTCCGGTGACAGGTATGGTTTTCTTGCAACCTGTGTCCTACCGGATTACACCGGCTTGTATGCCAATATGTTTTTCTGAGTGTTTGCCACCTTGTAAGATTAAAACATGTAATGAGTTTATAGTAATTCATTTATGTGGCGCATCTGGTCTCCGATACCGTTTAACCTCAAATAAGTGTTGAACCTTAGCTAACTAGAACTAGGAACACGTGAGAGATCGGTATTCGGAGTTAACGACCCAAACCTTGGGAACGTTCTAACCACGGCTATGTGTGAGTTAGTTGGATATTGTTGTTGTATGCAAGTGTGTGAACCTCCCTTGTGTGCTAAACTCGGTTATGATACTGTATGGTGTGTGGATGTGATAGGCTCCATAATGGATCTCTAACTACTTATTTACAAGTATATATGTACTAATGGGGGTGAGGAGTCCTGTTGTTCCGGCCACGCGTGTGATGGACGGGAGTCGATGTCATATCCGGTTCGGCTCTCTTGGTGTATGTATAGGTTGTATTCCAATTTGGTTTCGACCTTCCCTTAGCTTATCCAAAGCTAGTTTACTGACTCACGTCGGGCCACAGGGGCATACAAATGTTATTTTCGGTGTGCTTGGGATTACTATATCCGACACACCTTGGGTATAAGTTAACCGTTCGATATAACTGGACGGTAACGAGGTTGGTAACGAGCTTAGCATGAGATTGGCAATAATCTCTAGGCTCACTATGTATACTAACTTTGGTGGAGGGTTCCTTGTGTGAACCGATCTTATGGTGTTTTGTGTTGTTATTGTGCTAGGCAATTTCCCTTGCTATGCTATGGTATGTTTATGTTAGATGTTTAAAATGAACTCGATGTTAATATGTGTACGTCGAAACGAGAAAAGTGTTGTTGTGTTTGCTATGTGAGGAATGTGATATGCTGTAAGATATGGAGTGTGTGGATCATGGAAATGAATCCCAGTTGTGACAAGAGGTGTTTAAGGATAACCCGATTTAAGGGTAAGTGTCGTCTATTAAGGATGTAGCTCCGTTAGAGGAGGAACACTCTAGGGATAATGAATACCATGAGTGACTCATCAAGTAAGGATGTATTGTCCGGTTGTTGAGCCCATTGAGGCGAGATGTTATGTGTTGTGTGCGTATAGTTGCATGCATGATTTAAATATAATCAATCGCATGCTAAGACGACAATTAGTTGTGCGTGGCCCGGTAGCATGTGGGCTGCGGGATTACCATACCAGCAAAGGTGCTGAGCCCCTTGGGGGCCACCCTTTCTCTCCTTTTCTATTTCAGGTACAAGGAGCTGGAAGCCGTTTGAGAGTAGGACGGGGTAGGTGTTTGTACATGGGTAGCCATTTAAATGGCGTAAGCATTGTAGGCGTAGTAAGACCGAAATTGTTATCGGCATTAGTTTGTAAATCCTCGGTACGGTTAGAATGTATAAAGTATATGGGTTGTTGTTAAGGGAAGCAAATGTAACGTTTAGTTGCTCGGGAATTTAGCCCATCAGACCGATACAAAGTACATGTATTAGCCTTGTTAGCCACGTGGGTGGTTAACGGCGTGTAACACCATTGAAATAAGTAATGTGATGAGTTGAATTTTCCGCTGCAGTTTGATGTTATGTGTACGGTGGTAGTTGGGGTGTTACAAAAAGTGGTATCAGAGCGAAGTATCGCTCTGATGACTGAATTACCGAGCTTTGGAAGTACCGAGTTAGGATTTTAGTACTTTGGGTTAAGGGTTGAGTGATAGCGTGAGAGATACGCTAGTTAGGTATTACCAGTGTGTACTGGAAACCTACAATATCCATCCCGCCCTCCACAATCCCTGTAAACAACTTTGGGAAAGAACGC
Source organism: Limonium bicolor (assembly GCA_023374045.1). Lineage (NCBI taxonomy): Eukaryota > Viridiplantae > Streptophyta > Magnoliopsida > Caryophyllales > Plumbaginaceae > Limonium > Limonium bicolor. Next base: position 263,023,075 of record CM041782.1, on the reverse strand, counting down.
CAGAGAGATGGAAGTCCACTCTTACTCGGGAATACCCGATCTGGCTGTTATTAAATACCTCTAAAGGTACGGATAACCTGTCATACGGTAGATCCCGAAAACTGGGAATCCCGGAGACGGTTTCCATCTGAACATTGTTAACCACATTTAATAGCGAAGAATGAAGAATTTTGTGTATAAGAGAATAGAATTTCCGGCAACCTGGGTCGACATGCCGAGCAGTCGAGAATAACCAGCTTGCAACGCACCGACCGTGCAACAGGCAAGAAGTGGATTAATGGAACCCGAGACAAGTGTCTACGGGACCACAGTTGTTAAATGATACACCAACGGTATACCAACCGACAAAGGAACTACAATGTAGTGCCCAAACAAGAGACAAGTCTCAGTAACCACGACAATGCGTGGAACGGGCTACAAAGAGGAAACAATAAAAAAAAAAGGGGGGGTCTTCCAGAATGGGAAACACCCTAGTTGATGATTATCATGTGAAGACAGTGAGAAGTCACCTAGAGGAGTTAATATCAAGACAGTGAGATCGGTGAGGGCCAACAAGGCCACTGATGACAATATGGGTAAAAACAATACCATAATCGGTATGTGTTAAACCAATAGCCAGTTAGCATGGCGCACTTGCCATAGCAAGTGCTGCTATAACAGGACTGTTCGGGAAATTTATAACCACTACAAGTACTTGGTAAAGTACTAGAAAGTTAAATGTGATCGTCATAACAGTGGAAGGGCCTGTTAGCCTAACCTCTGTAATTGGAAGTACACCAGTCAGCAAGAAGCTAGACTTGGCTAAGGTAAGAAGATGTTGTGAAACCATGAAAATTTTCTTTCAAACCCAAATTTATTCAAACCCTTTCTTTTCAAAACCAGATTTTCTTTCAAACCAACACTTCTTTCCAACCTTCTTTTAAACCAAACCAGTGAAACCAGGGGCAGTTGACAAGGATACAACAGTGGATAAACTTTCCCTCGATTAAGTTCGGGAAGCAAGGAATGAATATTGTCACGGGACAATATAAGGGAGTTGACAACATAATACTTCACCTAGGCGTGTGACGGACACTACGAGTGTACCAACTGTGTTGTGGGACGACCGCACTCCGATAGGAGCATGTGGGCCTGACAGACCTACTTATAGGTTAGTTGGGTAAGTAGTAATGTATCAGTATGATAACCCATGTATGTATACGAGTAGAGTCTGAAACACGGGAAGTAGTCGACTCCGTACTACGGTCAGCAGTATAAATCAAACAAGAGCTAAGGATTACCATGAATGGTTGAAGTTAAGGAACTCAGTTAAGTTAACGAGACTAAAAGGATTAGTGAATTCCTTTCAAGGAAATGTTTAAGAGTCAGGAGGTGCGAAGTGCACTAACTGTAATGTAAAGACATCGTATATGTCTTAAGGATCCTCAGGGATAAACATGATAGCTGGAACGGAGACCCAGCCTATGCATGGCAAGGCAGTTGCCTGATGTGGACACATTAGCGTGCAATGAACGGGATGAAACTCCCAGAATGAGTACCTACACTACCAGGAAATGTTGATCTTCACAGAAGGAGATAATAAGCCAGTTAAGAACGCAAGCGTCGTGGCTAACGGAATGTACCAATAAGTGCAAGCCAAATGTAATGGCATATTTTAACAACACCCAGGAGCAATCCTTGAGGGGTATTTGGATTAAACATTGTTGGATGAAGCAATATAATTGAAACGCAAGAGTTGAAACAAATACTCGGAGTAAACGCTGAAGATAACCTACTTAACAGTAAGACCCTAAGTTGCCAAAGGGACAACTTGGAAGGAATCGTGACGGTAAGGCTTATAAGCCACAACAACTTGTGTTATGTAAATTAGATCAGTTGCAGAAGTATATGTTATACAAGTAATAGAGCGGAGAACGAACCACTGCATTAAGAGTGGGGATACCTCTCGATATTGTGAGACCGCAGGAGCGGTAGTAATGTGAACCAAGTCCAAGATGTACGATGAGGATGGACCATGTTGTTATTTCCCTAGAATGATTTGAATGAGACTAATACGAAAAGAAATGTTTGTACAGTAGTGTAGACAGGAAGAGTGATAAGTCTGATAGCAACCACCACAGGTGGGTGATGCTGAATGTGTAGCGAACAACGCTCAAGGATCATAAAGGCTCAAAAAAAAAACAAGTATATTCAAAAATCAGCCAAATAAGTGGCCAGATAAACCCATTGTAATAGCGGAAGCTAATATAATAGCGGATGCAGTATAAGTTGATGTTGTATAATGAGTATGGATACGGTGCGCAATAAGCGACCGTTGTATGAGTATTGTTAGATGATAAAATGGCGAGTGAGCAGAGCTATGAGCTAACCCCAGTGGAGGTACAACAGTAAGTAATAGCAAAGGAACCGAGCAGTAAGCAGGAAGCAAGTGTTATGTGATAAGAATTTCAGTGAAACACAGTGAAAATTCCTAATTGCTATCGCATAAGAGATTTACTGTCAGGAGTTTACGCCTCTGCACTCTGTATGACTGAGTGTTTTGGTATTGCACTTGCGCAGTAATGATCAAGTGGCATAGCTAGGAATCAGAAGCATGGTAATTGTGGAGGAATAATGTTATAATGGCCGATGCATAGGTAATGCAAGGCCGCAAGAATGAAAGAATACATGTGCAAAACCAAAGGTGGAGACATGATTAACAGTAAGTGACTACAGTAACACTAAATACCAAATGTCGGTATGAGATATACCCCAGGTGTGGGAAATAACTGAGGGAGCACTACACATTCAGTAGTAGCTCAATCTCAACCGACAGTAAGTCGGTACAAGCAAGTCAATCATTGTGAAATACATAGTTGTTGATAAGTGTCTAAATGAGCATGTTTTATGGGTGTATTTCATGTAGTATATCAGCACTTTTCTGCTCATTTCTCACTTATCGTATGTTTTTCCTCTGGTTTATGTTTTATTGAATATCTCACAAATTTATTGGTTTAAACATGAGGGAAAACCAAGCTAGGAGCAAAGTACACAAAGAGACGAACGCGTAGACGCAAACGGCTCAGAAAACGGAGCCCAAACGAATAATCTAGAGCCAGTCGAAGTTGGAAGAAATAAGTCACGACAACAAATCACAACCGCCTCATATTGGGCGGTTCTACAGGCGGCCACCACAAATCACAACCGCCTCATATTGGGCGGTTCTACAGGCGGCCACCACAATCACAACCGCCTCATATAGGGCGGTTCCACAGGCGGTTCCTAGGCGGACAAGAGTCAAACCGCCTTGTATTAGGCGGTTCCACAGGCGGACAAGAGTAAATCGCGCCCGAAAACAGTTTTCTTCTTCGCGCGCCGACTCTGCAACTCGCCCAACTCGCCCACTGTCTCTGCAACTTATCCATCTACCCCATCACGCGTTGATCTCTGTCCCCTGCAATAAATGAAGCAATCAATGCTCAATCAAGCTCTTCTATTTTTGCCTCCTCCAATCCTCTATATAAACCAACACCATAACTGCAAAACAAACACCACGCACGAGGGAGTCTGAAGAAACCATTCACCACACTCACCCATTCGCTTCCACTTATATTTCCTCCCGTATCACCACATCATTCCACACTCACGCAGTAACAAAAGAAATAGAAGAGCAGCAGTGAGAGCGAGAACAGACCAGTTCTTCCTCTGAATTAATGTCAAAATCTATCTGTGTAATCTTCTTATCTCCGTTAATGTCTGAGTAATTTTCATTTGTATCCTAGGATGGGGGTTTGATTTCTAATATTACGTAATTAATATTTATCACCTGTTTCTCTCATTTAACTTGTTTTAATTCCTTTCAACTAATATTGCTAAATGCTTTGCGCGACAAACGACTGCATTTATTTGGTAATTATCAACATATGATTTTGAGATAGTCTAGGTACCACAAAGGAATTAATCTTAGTATTTACACTCCGGACTGAGCAGGAAAATATTAAGGCTTTTATTAAGAGTTCGTAACTGACAATTATTAACTCTAATAGGCAATAAATAATTGAGACAAGGTTATAAATATGTTTAAGTAATTTAGGAAATTCCCCCGCTATCCTAGGATACATTTTTCCATCCACATCAATTAATTCACCTTTTAACTGTTTTTATTATTTCTGTATTAATTTAACAACAAATCAAGCTTGCCTCCGGCTAAACCCCTTTTACAGTTTTTAAGTAACTACCAAGACTAGGGTAAATTGAACAATCTCCCTGTGGATACGACACTTGTTTTACTACTACGACCGGGATTTTGTTTGCAGCCCGACGTTTAATTTGAGTTTTAATTTCTTTTCTTTTCTTTTCTTTTAATTACACCACTTTAACCACTCAGAAATAACACTCTGCAAATTGGCGCCGTTGCCGGGGATTTAGGCAAGTTTAGTGGAGCGAACCCAGATGAAGCCCCAAATCATCTGAGTCTCTTCCTAGATTTTTGCAATTCCTTTGGTCAAACCGGCAATGTCAAAGAAAGAATTCGACTCCAACTATTTCCTCACTCATTATCGGATTCAGCAAACCGGTGGTACCGAAGCCTTCCCTCCCGATCAATAACCACATGGCTTCAAATGGCCCAAAAATTCCTTGCCAAATACTACCCAACCAGTAGAACGAGGCAATTGATCGGTGAGATCAACACTTTCTGTCAAGAGCCGGGAGAAACGTTGTACGACGCATGGGATAGATTCAAAGATATGCTAATGAAGTGTTCCCACCATGGTCTTGACGATCAATCCCTCTGCCTGTCATTCTTCAACGGTCTGGATGATGGGAACCGACTACTCGTCAATTCCTCTGCAGGAGGAAGTTTCATGATGAAATCTCCTAAAGAAGGAATGGACCTTCTCGAAACCATGACGAGCAATACGAGACAGTGGACGAGATCCAAAGGAAGAACGCCACGAGCAGCAGGCCTACTCCATGTTGAGCCTACAGATCATTTATCAGCTCAGATCTCGTCCCTTGCAAAGATGGTGGAAAAGCTAACAACGTCACAAAACGAAATTGTAAAAACAATAGCTTCTCCACCTACAAGTTCACCACCAGCTTCACCTACAGAAGGATGTGTCATATGCGCCGGTCCTCACGAAACCCATCAATGTGAAGGCAAAGGCCAGTACGAGGAAGTACAATTCATAGGAAACCGCCCCGGTAATTCCTACAATAATAACATCAACAACAACTATCCATGGAGAAATCACCCGAATTTCTCATGGAAAAATAATGATCAGAACCAAGGAGGGCAGAACAACAATTCCAATGCCTATCAGGGGAACAGACCCCAACCAAACTCTAATATGGGTTACAGAGCACTAGGTGCCCCTCCAGGTTTCCAACAAACAACAACAACAACAACAACAACCATCTTCATCCTCTTCTGATCCAAACGCAGAACTCAAAGAGATGATGAAGGGATTCATGTCCATAACTCAGAACCAGCTTTCTGCGCAAGAAGCCTTCAACCAAAAAATCGAAGGTAAATTCAATCAGCTTGCAGAACATCTTGCTCGAAGACCGCCAGGGGCTCTCCCCAGCCAAAATGAACCAAATCCAAGAGAGCAAGCCAAGTGCATCTATGTGAAGGAGCACGATGAAGAAAAGACGGAGGTGGCTAAAACAGTTACGATTCCAGAACTACACCCTTCCCTCCAAGAGTGGGTTGTAGCAATCGAAACTTCCAAAAGGAATGTAGCTGAACTTGAAAGCACCGCCAAAGCCTATAAAAATCGTATTCAATCTGAGAATACCTACCTTGAGCACTTGGTGGCTGGTTATGAAAACGAAAAGCTCGACTTCGAAGAAGACGAAGAAGAGGTTAAGGCGATAACCTTGAGAAGCGGTAAGAAAACCGACGAGATTCACATCCCGCAACAATCAGAAGAATCCAAAGAGGATAGTGAAGAAAAAGCTGAGGCCCCAGCAGAAAAGACATCTCCAAACGTCCTCACTATTCCACCAGCTTCAGAACCTTCTTCACAAGAACCGCCTATACCATTTCCTCACCGACTCCAGAAGCAGAAATTGGATAATGAATATGGTAAGTTTCTGGCAATGCTGAAGCAACTAAACGTCAATATACAGTTTGTCGACCTCATTGCCAAAATGCCAAATTATGCCAAATTCCTCAAACACCTCATATCCAACAAAACTAAATTGGCCGAAGTCGGTACGGTACCTCTCAATGTAGCTTGCTCAGCTACTCTACAAAAACCACTACCTTCAAAATGCAATGATCCGGGCAGCTTCACTATTCCAGTCACAATTGGTAGCACCTCATTTCCATACTCCTTATGCGATCTGGGTGCCTCCATTAATTTGATGCCCCTCTCCACTTTCAAAAAGCTGGGAATTGGAGAGATGAAAAAGACTAAGATGACCCTGCAACTGGCAGATGGTTCGGTAACATACCCAAGCGGAGTGGTGGAGGATGTTATCATCAAAGTGGAGCACTTATACTTCCCATGTGATTTTGTCATTCTCGACATCGAAGAGAACTCCACTACACCTCTCATCCTTGGACGACCATTCCTTGCCACAGCCGATGTGCATATTTGGGTAGCCCAGGGGAAAATCACCCTTCAAGCTTATAACGAAAAGCTGGAGTTTGCATCAGGAAGATCTCCAGATAACAAATCCAAAGATCTCAAGTTCATTAGGGATACTCAATCATCATCATCCCCACTTCTGTTTATCACCCTTCCAGATGGCATGTCTATCACAGAGATACCACCACCAATCCCGGACGAAGAGCGGGATAAGAAAAGAAAACATGCATCCCGGTGGACTCTCAAAAACACCATCGAGTCATGCTTTGGATCTACCCCTCATAACCACCCCCCAAGATCGATCTAATGACAAAGCGTCTAGCCAAAGACGTTAAAGAAGGGCAGCTTTCCGGGAGGCAACCCGGACGAACTTATCTTTTATATGCTTTTATGTTTTAATTTCAGGTTCCCTTTAAATTTTGTTTTTGCTAAACTCTTAACCCCGTTTGTAGTATGGTTGCTTCTAGTGTCTTTTGCAGGTGCAATTTCATGACTACACTGCAACCAAGCTACGCTACTTGAGGCTGAAGCTCAAGTGTGGGGGACCTCTTATAACGCAAGCAAAAATAATATCAGGGGAGTACCAGTTTCTTTAACCTTGCTTTTATTTAAATAAAATATGCAGAGGAGAATTTATATGCTTAAATGAATATTCGTAAGCTTCGTGTTCTCTATATTTTATCTAATTACCGAAAAGGCCTTCTAAAACTTTCCCTTGTTTTTCTGGTGAACAATTAGGACATTGTTCAATTTAAGTGTAGGGGAGTGTGCCCTTTTCGGTGACATCTTATGCTAAAATGCTTAATCTCTCTGCTTATCTTGCGTTTGTCCATATTTAATATCGTGAACCCTTTATGTGTAGGTTGTTCTCTTTAAGAATAAATATTGTTATGAATTGTGGGATAAATGGTATTAATGTACAAAAATGTACAAAATTTTAAAATTTTGATTACTTTTGAGGAGCATTTTTATGCGGTGTGACCAAATGATCTGAAATGGATGGATTTTTATTGCTCAGGGGTTCTTTCTGTCTTCTTTCTTAGGGATTGCTAAGGGGTGCTTCTCTGTCAAAAAAAAAAGAAAAAGAAAAATATAATAAATAAGGGACTTGCGAGACACCATTGGTAACCAACAAGAGAGTTGAGTGTTCTTAAATACGAAGGCTTAATGCCTACTTATTATCTCTCATCTCTTATGCAAAAGTGAAACAAATGCATAAATCTATTTTTCCTTTTGTTTTCTCCTCAATGCCCATTCTTGAGAGAAGTTGGCCATGGTAAAAGTTCTCAAAGTCACCCAAAACAAAAGAAGCATTGAAGTACTCCGGATCATACCCCGAAACTCTAATTTTTATTTTTGCCCTGAGTACACCTATGCCACCAGTAGGGATGGATCACACTCCTCTAAAAAGTTTAAGATCATGTACTATTGACTTCTTTATCCTACCCTTCATAATAATATTGTTAGTATTGAGCATTCCCTACTGTTTGGGTACATGGTTTTGCTTGAGGACAAGCAAAAGGTAAGTGTGGGGGTGTGATAAGTGTCTAAATGAGCATGTTTTATGGGTGTATTTCATGTAGTATATCAGCACTTTCTGCTCATTTCTCACTTATCGTATGTTTTTCCTCTGGTTTTTTATTGAATATCTCACAAATTTATTGGTTTAAACATGAGGGAAAACCAAGCTAGGAGCAAAGTACACAAAGAGACGAACGCGTAGACGCAAACGGCTCAGAAAACGGAGCCCAAACGAATAATCTAGAGCCAGTCGAAGTTGGAAGAAATAAGTCACGACAACAAATCACAACCGCCTCATATTGGGCGGTTCTACAGGCGGCCACCACAAATCACAACCGCCTCATATTGGGCGGTTCTACAGGCGGCCACCACAATCACAACCGCCTCATATAGGGCGGTTCCACAGGCGGTTCCTAGGCGGACAAGAGTCAAACCGCCTTGTATTAGGCGGTTCCACAGGCGGACAAGAGTAAATCGCGCCCGAAAACAGTTTTCTTCTTCGCGCGCCGACTCTGCAACTCGCCCAACTCGCCCACTGTCTCTGCAACTTATCCATCTACCCCATCACGCGTTGATCTCTGTCCCCTGCAATAAATGAAGCAATCAATGCTCAATCAAGCTCTTCTATTTTTGCCTCCTCCAATCCTCTATATAAACCAACACCATAACTGCAAAACAAACACACCACGCACGACGGGAGTCTGAAGAAACCATTCACCACACTCACCCATTCGCTTCCACTTATATTTCCTCCCGTATCACCACATCATTCCACACTCACGCAGTAACAAAAGAAATAGAAGAGCAGCAGTGAGAGCGAGAACAGACCAGTTCTTCCTCTGAATTAATGTCAAAATCTATCTGTGTAATCTTCTTATCGTTAATGTCTGAGTAATTTTCATTTGTATCCTAGGATGGGGGTTTGATTTCTAATATTACGTAATTAATATTTATCACCTGTTTCTCTCATTTAACTTGTTTTAATTCCTTTCAACTAATATTGCTAAATGCTTTGCGCGACAAACGACTGCATTTATTTGGTAATTATCAACATATGATTTTGAGATAGTCTAGGTACCACAAAGGAATTAATCTTAGTATTTACACTCCGGACTGAGCAGGAAAATATTAAGGCTTTTATTAAGAGTTCGTAACTGACAATTATTAACTCTAATAGGCAATAAATAATTGAGACAAGGTTATAAATATGTTTAAGTAATTTAGGAAATTCCCCCGCTATCCTAGGATACATTTTCCATCCACATCAATTAATTCACCTTTTAACTGTTTTTATTATTTCTGTATTAATTTAACAACAAATCAAGCTTGCCTCCGGCTAAACCCCTTTTTACAGTTTTTAAGTAACTACCAAGACTAGGGTAAATTGAACAATCTCCCTGTGGATACGACACTTGTTTTACTACTACGACCGGGATTTTGTTTGCAGCCCGACGTTTAATTTGAGTTTTAATTTCTTTTCTTTTCTTTTCTTTTAATTACACCACTTTAACCACTCAGAAATAACACTCTGCAGTTGTATACACAGTAAATTGTTATGGAAGTGGATGGAAAGTTGTGAAACTCACCGAATTCGCTCACGGTAAGAGATACCGTGCTTCGGTTGAGAAACCATTAATACCAAGATTAGGGTAATACATTGGAGATGTACGATACAGCAACAGTAACGAATGGGGCAAACTAGCTCTATAATTATCAGAGTTGCGCAACAGAGGCCAGTGAGCCCATGCGTCAGATACCGGATATACATTGTGAATATGAATGGATGGCTAGTCATCAATGCCTAGAAGCCTCACAGGCCAGGACCGAAACCGGTTATGAGTTAGAACTCCAATGCGAATTCTTGGTTTAGGGACTAAACCGCCAATATGGTTAAGATCCTCTAATCAGAATCCATTGTGTAACAGACCGCGTGGAAGTCAAAACACTTCACGACGGCAGAACATTTTAAGCCAAGGTTTAGTGATTGATCACGTGGGCGTAATCCCTTTTAAGGGGGGTAGAGCGCAAAACCACTTAGTGTGTTTTACCGTACAAGTGTACGTGAACGGGGTTGTGCATAGCACAAAATGATTTGTTATGATGGTTGGCGCGTGTGTTATATAAACATACGCATTCATTCGTGGTTAGATTGTGGTAATTGCGCACAGAAGATGTGAATACCATTGTGAGAAGTGTGTTTATCTTGTTAACAGTGGTGTGTGAGAGTACAAGTGGAAGGGAGTAAAGAAACTCCCGGGGAACTAAAACCCCGACGGTGCACAAATGTAAACCATGTATTGTATTTTGATAAAAATATGTATATATATACAGTGTTGTGATTTATGAAGGGGTATGAGACCGACATAGAACCTAGTGAGAATTAAATTCCCTAGGTAACTTGAATTAAGTTGGATTTGGGTGATGATTGATAGACGGAGCTCTATCCTTTGGAGATGTAATGATTATGTCTAGAAGGATTTAAAGATAGAAAATGGGATATGCTTGAATTAGATGTTGGTTGAAAATGAAGTGGGAGGTGAAACTTGATTATCATGAGATCAAGGGAAGCCGAACACAAATTGGGGTGGAAAGATAGTTCAACACTGATGCTGATCACATCAGGGCTGGGTGACTCTAGAAGCTCCCTGTAAGTGGACACAAATAACCACGTTAAGAAAAATGCAAGGAGCATGAGTTGAACTTGGAGTTGAATTGCGTTTTCAAAAGGTTTTTCAAATGGCATTTCCAAAACAGCCGATTCATATTTTGAGTAAAGGATTCTCTTATATACTTAACCTAGTAAAGAATATTTTTGTAATACTTGCTCACGAGCTGAGGACGTAAGAGCCTTTATCTTCGGACCAGTGACATGAGAAGTATATTTTAAAAATGTATGTGATTGTTTTGACCTCCCAAAGAAACGGGGACCAGAAGGTGTCCATCGCGACCGGGTTCTGCGGGATCACAGTGTATATGTACTCAACATGGGACTGGAGCCCATGGAGAGATGGAAAAGGTATTTCTGTTTGTTATACATGCTAAGACATGTTGTGTGGTATGAGTAAGAAATATTAATTTAGACCTTGAGTCCTAATGTGGTAGTTTCGAAAGTGTTATGTTATTCAGACCTATGAGTCTAACTGTTGTATTGTTACCCAGACCTGAGAGTCTGAGGGTTGTTATGTAGGTGTAATGTTATTAAGGTACCCGGACCGTGAGTCCGAGGTTATCGTGTAAGTATGTTACGATATGGTTATGCATAATGTGGATATGTTGCCCGAACCGTTAAGTCCGAGGTTGGATGTAAAGGGTGGTTGGTAATGGAAGTTAATTTCGAAAGTAATTCCCGTATTCTAATCCAATGATGTGTGGGAAATGTGAACTTCGAGGACGAAGTTCTTTTAAGGGGGGTAGATTGAAATACCCCAAACCTTGATATGTTGGTTAAATGTTGAAATATGGCATCTAAAGGCTAAAAAGTGTCTTAGAAACATCAGTGTACAATTTAAGCCATGGTAAAACACAATAAAACACTAAGGCACGGTTTGAGCAAAAACGTGCTCTAAGCTTGGAGTGAACTTGGTTAGGACCCAAATAGCCTACCAAGACCTGATAATATTTAATTATGGTTTTATAAGGCTAATTAAGTCCTTATGAAACCTTGGTAGACGATGAAACCAAACAAAACACAAATAAATACCTTAAGGTTAATATGGGCTAAAATGTGCTCTAAGCTTGGGATAAATTTGTATAAGACCTAATGGTCATACCAATACCTTATAAATATGTTAATGAACATATTAAATCAATTACCAAAGAAAACCAAGCTTGAAAACAAGTTAAAACACAAAAAGTGCTTTAAGGAGTCTTAAAGCACGTTTTTGAAAAATTGTCTTGTAAATGAGTTTTGAATGGCTAAATGTCCATCATTACTCTTTAATTAACATGTGTACTATATAGTATCACATTTGGAAGTCTATATCAATGGGAAATCAAAAATTTCACTTCTATGTGCCTTGTTTTTGTGAATAGTGATTTTTATAAGCTAGTTTGTAACATATGTTATCATAAGTAATTAAATTGACAAACAAAGACTATTATACCCCTAGGTGAGATAAGGGGGCCGGTTTTTCATTGTGACTCACCACATTTGGAGCAAATAAATAAGTTAAGTAATGACAAAGCAAAAGTACTATTTGCTTTAACTTACAAATATCTCCAAAAGCAAGTTTCTTCTCATTCTCTTCTTTCCTTCTCCATTTCCCACGGTCATCTATCTTCTTCTTCCCTCTCCATCGGTGACGCTACAGCTCAAGCACCATCTTCAAGCTTTGAACTCTTATATCTTCTAGCTCCCTTGGCCAAATCAAATTCCAAGACCATATTTGTCTTAGTTAGGTCAAGCTCTACACTTCTATCTTTTTAAATCTTCAAGAACTCAATTTTGGTGCCATGGAGATTCACCATTGAAGGAGCTTGAGCTCACCTTTTCACATACCATTGTTCTCCTTTGCTTCTAGGTAAGAAATCTCAAAGAAAAATCAAGTTTCCTCCATGTTTTGTGTGTGACCGAAAATACTCATGGATGGAGCTCTTTGTGTGACTTTGTTCTAGCTTCATTCCAATCTCTTATGGACTAGGTGGAGTCCTCTCTTCATAGATATTCAAACTCCCTTCAAAGATCAAGGTAAAACAACTACATTAATGTTTTTGAAATAATGTAAACCTAGGGTTTACAATGAGATGAAGCATAAAGCTTATATACTCATTTCAATATATGTATATTGGCTATTAGTTGACAAGGTATCAAATACCTTATCGGTTTTATAAGGAAACAAGAAAGAAGTTTGTGAGGAAAAGAGATAAATATACTAACCTAATGTGGTATAATGCCTTAGGAGAAATGAGCTTATATTGCTTGTTAAAATGATCTAAGGAGCCAAAGGTGAATGACCTAGTGAAATGCTCTCAAGGAGTTTATTAAGGGCATATGTGTTGTTGGGTGTATTTGCAGGTCAAAGGCATTATTATTGTGGGAAATTCAGTGTTTAAGGTTTATGCAATTTAAGGGCCTAAGAGCCAAGCTATTTAAGGGCCTAAGTGCCAAGCAATTTTAATGGTGCACTATATTGTGATGTAGTGTAAATTTGGTGAAGTATTGTGTGTGATGGTGTTCTTGATGGATTTAGGTGTTCTTGAGTGCTTAATGGTGAAAACTATGAGTTTTGGAATGATGATGTGCTAAGAGAACCCATGGCAAAATTTGTAAAATGTATAAGAAGTTTTAAGTGCTTGAATGAACTTGGGTGGACTAGGAATTGTTAGGAATGAGTAAATGTTTCACTAAGGAAGAAAACATGCATTAAGGTGTTCTAAGGTGCTACAAGGATTTAGGCATTATCTTGGAAGTTCTAGAAAATCCAATGAGAGTTTTTAGGATGTATTAAAGTCTTGGAGAAGTTGTTTAAGGTTTAGGTAACATTGATGAGTATGGAGAGAATGATGTTTAGGTAAGGTTTTGAGAAAGGAATTTTAGGAAGTTGTGAAAAGAAGATTTGGTTAGTAAGAGGAGATGCTTAGGAGATGATGTATTGAAGGTGAGGAAGCATTCTAGTGTAGAGGTCATTTAAGGTGAAACACCACTTAGGAACTTAAGGAAAAAGATATCACAAGTGTGGATGAATTTGCAAGAATTGGGTGATGGTTTGGACAAGGAATTAGAAGAGGTTTGAGGTTCCAAATTGGTGTTAAAACATGTTAGGATTTATGTAGAAACATTAGCAAAAGGTTAGGCTTGGTTTGGTGGTTGAAGAGTGGCTGAAAAATAATGTTTAGGACTAATACTGGAGTGATCCGGGTTTACAAACAAGAACCTAAACCCGGACCACCCCAAAAACATACCAGAGAGTGAATTCTGTAGGTGGTCCGGGTTTGTAAACTCGGACACAAACCCGGACCAGGTGAAAAATTGGGCAGAGAGTATTGCGATGAGATGGTCCGGGTTTATAAACTCGGACACAAACCCGGACCACCCTAAAAATGCACCAGAGAGTGTTATTAAGTGTGTTTAAGATGGGGAAGTGAATGATAATGGTTTTAGATAATGTTTAGGCCTTGTTTGGTGACTTTTAAAGGCCATTGGAAGTATAAACAAGGGTGAGAGTGAATGTGTAAGTTGTGAACTCAAGATCACATAAATAAATTAAGTACAACGGGATGACGGGGTTAACTATGGGCGTTAGTTATTAAGCAATCATGTTACCCCAATGTTGATGAAAGTAATTTTAATGTTAACAGTTGTTCGAGAATTGCTCGAGGAACATAAGTGGACGTGGTAAAGTGGACTCCGGTGACAGGTATGGTTTTCTTGCAACCTGTGTCCTACCGGATTACACCGGCTTGTATGCCAATATGTTTTTCTGAGTGTTTGCCACCTTGTAAGATTAAAACATGTAATGAGTTTATAGTAATTCATTTATGTGGCGCATCTGGTCTCCGATACCGTTTAACCTCAAATAAGTGTTGAACCTTAGCTAACTAGAACTAGGAACACGTGAGAGATCGGTATTCGGAGTTAACGACCCAAACCTTGGGAACGTTCTAACCACGGCTATGTGTGAGTTAGTTGGATATTGTTGTTGTATGCAAGTGTGTGAACCTCCCTTGTGTGCTTAACTCGGTTATGATACCGTATGGTGTGTGGATGTGATAGGCTCCATAATGGATCTCTAACTACTTATTTACAAGTATATATGTACTAATGGGGGTGAGGAGTCCGGTTGTTCCGGCCACGCGTGTGATGGACGGGAGTCGATGTCATATCCGGTTTGGCTCTCTTGGTGTATGTATAGGTTGTATTCCAATTTGGTTTCGACCTTCCCTTAGCTTATCCAAAGCTAGTTTACTGACTCACGTCGGGCCACAGGGGCATACAAATGTTATTTTCGGTGTGCTTGGGATTACTATATCCGACACACCTTGGGTATAAGTTAACCGTTCGATATAACTGGACGGTAACGAGGTTGGTAACGAGCTTAGCATGAGATTGGCAATAATCTCTAGGCTCACTATGTATACTAACTTTGGTGGAGGGTTCCTTGTGTGAACCGATCTTATGGTGTTTTGTGTTGTTATTGTGCTAGGCAATTTCCCTTGCTATGCTATGGTATGTTTATGTTAGATGTTTAAAATGAACTCGATGTTAATATGTGTACGTCGAAACGAGAAAAGTGTTGTTGTGTTTGCTATGTGAGGAATGTGATATGTTGTAAGATATGGAGTGTGTGGATCATGGAAATGAATCCCAGTTGTGACAAGAGGCGTTTAAGGATAACCCGATTTAAGGGTAAGTGTCGTCTATTAAGGATGTAGCTCCGTTAGAGGAGGAACACTCTAGGGATAATGAATACCATGAGTGACTCATCAAGTAAGGATGTATTGTCCGGTTGTTGAGCCCATTGAGGCGAGATGTTATGTGTTGTGTGCGTATAGTTGCATGCATGATTTAAATATAATCAATCGCATGCTAAGACGACAATTAGTTGTGCGTGGCCCGGTAGCATGTGGGCTGCGGGATTACCATACCAGCAAAGGTGCTGAGCCCCTTGGGGGCCACCCTTTCTCTCCTTTTCTATTTCAGGTACAAGGAGCTGGAAGCCGTTCGAGAGTAGGACGGGGTAGGTGTTTGTACATGGGTAGCCATTTAAATGGCGTAAGCATTGTAGGCGTAGTAAGACCGAAATTGTTATCGGCATTAGTTTGTAAATCCTCGGTACGGTTGGAATGTATAAAGTATATGGGTTGTTGTTAAGGGAAGCAAATGTAACGTTTAGTTGCTCGGGAATTTAGCCCATCAGACCGATACAAAGTACATGTATTAGCCTTGTTAGCCACGTGGGTGGCTAACGGCGTGTAACACCATTGAAATAAGTAATGTGATGAGTTGAATTTTCCGCTGCAGTTTGATGTTATGTGTACGGTGGTAGTTGGGGTGTTACACCGTTAGCCACCCACGTGGCTAACAAGGCTAACATACATACATTGTACCGGTCTGATGGACTAAATTCCCGAGCGACTACACATAAATCCCGTTCCATGTCCAACAGTCATTATACACTTACATTGCAGCTGTACCGAGTAATTACCTACTAACGCCGATACATTTTCGGTCTTACTACACCTATAATACATCCACCATTCTCATGACTACCACATACAACACTACCCCGTCCTACTCTCGAACGGCTTCCAGTTCCTTGTACCTGAAAAGTATGGGAGCCCCCAAAGGGGGTCAGCACCTTTGCTGGTATGGTAATCCCGCAGCCCGCATGCTACCGGGCCACACAACTATTTGTCGTCTTAGCATGCGGTTGATTTATTTCAAACATGCACAAACTCACACGTATCATGCTTATAAGCATACATCTCTTAATAGGGCACAAACACAAATTAGCACACACACTCAATAACAACATACTTCACTTAATAACATACTCAACTTAATTTCTCTCCTCTGAGAGGATATAACTTTACTTAGGGAATGCCGGGGTGATATAAGCCCGAGCACAACATACATACATTTCCTTTACTTGAGTGGCGGCCTCATATAGGACCGATCACAACATACATAGTTTCCCCCTAACTCCAATAGTGATGAGGTAGGTAAGCCTTGGTTAAGCTTGTGGGTGGTTGTAATTCCAGGAGGAAGAACAACCGTAACATAACAAAGAGGGAGTCGAAGCAAACTTAGGCATCGACACCCTACCAACATTATACATAATTTCCCTCCTAGCCCGATGTGGAGGTCGGGTAGGTAAGCTTTGGCTAAGCTAGTGGGAGGTCGAAATCCAATGAAGGAAAACAACCCTAACATACCAGGATGGGAGTTAATTCTCATATATGTATTAACTCCCAAACAACACGCGCGACCGGAACAACCGGATTCCTCTCCATACATAACATATACTTATTAGTTAGAGGTTCCCTTATGGAACTTACCACATACATACATCACATAGTGTTACTAACTTGGTTAGACACATAAGGGGTGTAATATCCCTTTTTAACAAACATGGATAACTGTATCCAGTAACAACAACAACATATCCAACAAGCCACATACATCACACATAATCACAACATACACTAACGCACGGATAGCCGTAGTTAGAACGTTCCCATGGGTTGGGACGTTTATTCCGAATACCGATCTCTTATGTGAACCTAAAGTCAGTTAACTATTATTTAACACATAACTAAGGTTAAGCGGTATCGGAATTAATTACGCCGCAATAATGAATTACTGTAAACTCATTTCATGCTTTATCTTGCAAGGTGGCAAACACACAGAAAAACACATTGGCATACAAGCCGGTGTAATCCGGTAGGACACAGGTTGCAAGAAAACCATACCTGTCACCGCAGGTGCACTCTAGTGTGCCATCACATGTTCCTTGAAATTCTTTGAACAACTGGTAACATTATAACTATCTTCATTAATATCGGGGTAATATAATTATTTAACGTCTAATGCGCCCATGATTAACCCCGTTCGGTAGTTTTATAACTTTACATTTTTATTACAACGTTTTACCACCCAATTACCATTATAACTCACTTTATTTATCCTTAACAACCTTATAACATCATCACTTAACAATCCCCCATCGTTGGGTATCATTTCCTACCCTTAAACAAAGTTTTTGCTCAAAATTACCCTATGTCCGAACTTTTGTCCGGGCTTTGAAGCTCGGACGCAAGTCGAGACTCAAATGGGTGAATTCTGGGGGTTGGTCCGGGACTTGGTCCTCACCCTAAGTCCCGGACCATTACAAGGTATTACTCTCGGCCATTTATTTCACTTGGTCCGGGACTTCATGCAGGAGTTAGGTCCCGGACCATAATGCAGGCAACTCTCTCGGCTTAAAATTACATGTGGTCCGGGACTTGGGCATGGACTTAAGTCCCGGACCAAACAAACAGAGCACTCTCGGGGGAAATTTTAGGGGTGGTCCGGGACTTTGTCCATGGACTAGGTCCCGGACCCTGCTACAGATTTTGCGAATTGGAGAGTTTCTAAATCTGTTACAGCTCCATTCTTTCACCATTGATCTTCCAATCTTCACCAACTAAAATCCTCATGTTTTAGCACCTAATTACCCACCTAAACCACCATAAACCAAGCACCAAGTGCACTCTCAAACCTTAGTCAATTTCACTTAAAACTCACTTACATTTTCATAACTAGTTTCCTTGTTTTCCATACCTCTTGCAACAGATTTGGTAGTTTCTCTTACCATTCCAATAGTGCCATTCCCAGCACTTCATTTGACATCATATCTACTCCTTATACACACTTCTCCTTAGTTTGGTTTCCAAATCATTAACCACCCACTTGAATCCCCTTAACACACCTAGCTTCTTCCTTTAATAAAAACACTCAAGCCCAAAATCTCCTAAACAAATTTGACAGCACTTGGCTACTTTCTTAGCATTCTCACCAAAATAAAATCAGCTCACAAACACTTCTTCTCCCCTGTTTGGTTTAAACATCAAAACCACATCAAATTCTCATTTATTCACCATCTAAACTAGCTTAGTTCCCAAGCTTATTTCTCACACTTAAACAACATTAAACATTCTCATTCCCACTCAATATTATTGTACCATGACTACACCAATTCAAGAGCATTAATCCAACTCTAAAATCTGTTTCATAAGTCAAATGAAACTACCCCAAGGTAAGCTCATTACCTTGTTTGTTCTCGGTTTTCTTCCTCTCCTTCCTCTTTCTTTTGCTCCATCTTCCTTTACTTGTTTTCACAACATACAAGGGGTCTCGATTGCTATCTACAATCATTTTCCCCACACCACACACAACAATAAAAATCAATTCAACTTTCCCCACAAAACTAACATTTTAAGAGTTAGTTTTTGGCTTTAACTTAGGTATTACCTTTGAATGTTCAAAAGGAGGGCTTGGCAATCAAATGATGAAGTTCCCAACACCCCACAAGAGCATGGTGGTTCGGCTGAAACGGAAGGGAATTTTCAACGTGGGGAAAAATTCTCCAAACTTGCAAAACTAGCTTGAAATGGTCTATACTCTTACATATTATTACCTTAAGGCATCAAGGAGATGAAGGTGGGTTAGAATCTGCTCTACAAGCTTCAAAAGCTCCAACACCCATGGAAGTGAAGGTGGAGGAAACAAGATTTTGAGGGGTGGAAAACGTAGCCCTCGCCGATACGAATCTAACGGTGGCAATTTTGTGCGATTCGGTGTAGAAATGAGCAAGTGAGAGGAAGAGGAAGATGGGGGCTTGGTGCTGTTCGGTCTCGCGAGCTTACAGAGGAAGAAGAAGATGTTAACAGAGAGCTGGGAAGGAAAAGAACGTGGAATGAAGAAGGAAGGGAGGTGAGAGGTAAGTAATTTAAGTTACCTTTTTACTTTATACCATTTGCTTTATTTACTTATTTGTCCTCTCATTACTTAATAGCTAGCAAGCTATTAATGAGTGTATACATATTAATTAAAACCGGCCCACATTAAATAATAGCCCGGGTCGTTTTTTCGTCTTTTACAGAAAACGCCCATAAATTTACCCGGTTTTAGTACTATTCACTAACCGGGTCCGTTTTCCGTAATTTTCTCGTTTATTTAATTTTAATGGTTATTATACTCCCATTAATGTTTAATTATTGTTACATAATCAACTATTATTTTTACGGGGTCATTTAACTGTTTAAAATCACGTTTCCGGATTTTCTCGAAAAACGCGTTTTAGGACTCCGTTAGCGTTTTTACGCATGGTTTGAATCCGTTTTCTTCCGGAATTTTCCCACATGTTATTAATGTGTAACTAAGGTATAAAAATACATTCATCACTCTAACTAAGATTATGTACCTCCTAAAATAATTAAATACGCGGTTTCACGTTTTGTGACTTTTACGCATTTTCTTATTCTTTTTGGTTTTTTATTTCTTCACCAATAATCTTAAGGACTTAATTAGCCTTAGAAAATTATAATTACATAGTTAATTAACATATTAAGGTTTGGGGTATTTCACTTAAGCGGAGGGCAGATCTGATTCAGATACCGTCCCCCTTTCCTTAGCATGCATGACCGGAGTCAGTCCCGAGTTCCTCACTCAAGTTCCAGTTAGTAAAAATCTTACACACCATGTGTTAGTTAAACCTTAACGGGTATTAACCAACAGTTACCAATACTTAACTCCTACCCTTAACTCAGTAAGTACTAAACTTAGTTAGTAACAATCTCAAGTCCCGTGGGTTAGTGTAAAGAAAACACATTCACAACGAGAACAAATATAACCGGTTGCATGCTTTATCTTGTCTTAGTCATAGCAAATAAACAGATAGCACACAAGCCGAGGGACACCTCGTTAGCAAGCAGGTCACAAGAAAGATTGTACCATTCACTGTCGACTGTCGTTTGTTTAACCTTCTCCGGGGTCCCAATTCAAAGACCTAAAACATTCATTCATTTTTAGGCCATTAGTTACTTGCACCTTACTCAACTCATTTAGTCCCTAAGAATTCCCATCCAATACCCTCTTAAGTCCTTACCTCCTAACCTTATAAACTTAACTTCAAACATTAAGGTTTATACTTAACTTAACTTAATTCCTTAGGTTCTTAGGTTCCTAATCATTATTACCCTACCAATGGCATACTTCTTTACCAATTAACATCTTTAGAATTTAAAATTTCTTTTTTTTTGTTTTTGGCTCGACCGATCTTACCGACCGACCATACACAAGGTCGGTCCATTCCAGGACGTATTACCGTTTGAAAATTTTACCCCGACCGAACTTGTAAGTCCGGTCCCCAAGTTCGGTCGATTCCAGAGACCAATTCCCGTACAAAATTCTAGGCATGACCGACCTTGCAAGTCCAGTCCCAAGGTCAGTCCATTCCAGAGACTTAATTCGTACACAAAATACAAGCCCGACCGAACTTGTAAGTCCGGTCCCCAAGTTCGGTAGGTTCTAGAAACTCTTTCCGGTAGTGTAAACTGAGCTCGACCGACCTTGCAGGTCCGGTCCCTAAGGTCAGTCGGCTCCAGAACCTTGTTTCTAAATACCCATTTTACTCCAAACTTCTCCTCTTACATCCTAGTATGTTCTAACCTCATTTGGGCACCTTAAATACACTTTAAGCCTTCCACTAAACACATTATATCACTCACCAATATCCACCTTAGTCATTATGCATTTTCCTTGTAATTATGCCAACACTTGTAATGTTTTTCACTAGGTTTCTAGGTGGTGGTTCATACCTAATACAGCCACTATGCCAAGTGCTTCCTCACCACTATAACATCATCTCCCAAGCATCTTTCACCATCTAAAACTCCTTTATGCAACTACTTAAAGTTCCTACACAAGTTTATGACACCTTCATCCAACACATTATTTCTTTTCTACTAGTTTACCAATGTTTGCCTAAGTCCTAAATACACTAGTACATTCATTTGATTCCTAAATCCTCCATGATCATGTCTAGGTCATTCTAACTCATTATACACCTTAAACTCACCCTTTTTCATCAAGACAACCTCTAAAACTTCCTAGTACTTCCTTAGTCATGAAATCTCCTTAGAACATCTTAAACACTTAGGTTCTTCACTAAATTTTGCCATGGGTTCTCTAGTATATTGTTACACCCAAACACTTGGTTTTTCACCATCAAACAACCAAGATCACTCAAATTCTCATTACAACATCTTAACACACAATTTACACCCAACTACACCACATCATCATATAGTGTATAAACTTAAAATGCTTGGCACTTAGGCCCTTAAATGACAATAATCTTAACCACTGAATTTCCACATATATTTGCCTTTAACCGCCGAATACACACATCAAGGCTCCCATTGAAATAAAATGCTTCTTGTAATCATCTCAACATTGTTTAACTATCTCTTTTCTCATTGGCTCCTTAGTCACAAGTTCTCAAACATAGTCATTGTTTCTCCTAGGTTATATATAGCCCTTTTCTAATGTAAACCTTAAGCTACACTCATCATATACCTAAATCCCATCCCTTAATGCATTAAACACCTTAAGGTAAGACATTTACCTTGTTCTTTTTCAAGCTTCACAAACTTTCTTCCTTAGGTTTTTCCTTGCTCAATCTCGGTCACCAAATCAAGTTCTCCTTGCCAATGTTCTAACCAACATTCAATGACTCCAATGAGTACTAAACAACACACTAACCTTGTAAAAACCTAGGTTAAAATGTGTTTTAAGGCATTAAATTGATTGTTTTACCTTGGTTTCTCAAGAAAAGCTTGGATATGAAGCAAGAAGGACCTCTTTTATCCTTTGGAGAGTAGAAAACAAGCTAGAACAAGGCATAAACATGGAGTCCCATGAGTACAAATTTTCGGACAAGGGAAGAAAATGATGGAAACCTAGATTTTCTTGCATATTCCTTACCTTAAGAGAATAACTCTCCAAACTTGGATTTCCTCCTTATATGGCGGTTTGACTTGGCACCAAAATAGAGTTCTTGAAGTTTTGGAAAGATAGAAAGGAAGAGCTTGAGCTAACTAAGAGATATATGTGCTTGGTTTTGATTTTGGAGCTTAAATGAGCAAGATGTGGGCAAAAGAAGATGGAGCTAGCATGGAGTTGTCTTCTTACGTGAAAGAGAGGAAAGAGAGCAAGAGAAACCGATGGAGAAGAAGAAGAATGAAGAAAGGAGGAGAGAGGACTACTAAAGGTGAGATATTATGTTAAAAGGTGAATAGTGAACTTACTTACTTTTGCTTTCCGCTTTACTTAGCTAGATAAGTGTGGTCATTCACACTTAAAAACCGGCCCCCTTGGTCAAATAAGGTAGATTGTGGTCTTTGTTGACCATTTAATTGACTTACATTGACTAATGTCTTAACTAGCACTATTTGGTTACTATTCACTAACCAAGGCACATAATTGTGAAAATTTTGATTTCCCATTGATTTAGACTTCCTAATGTGATACTAATTAGTACACATGTTAATTAAGGAGTAATCATGGGCATTTAGCCACTTAAAACCCCTTTCTAAGACAATTTTTCAAAAATGTGCTTTAAGAGTCCTTAAAGCACAATTTGTGTTTTAACTTGTTTTCAAGCTTGGTTTTCTTTTGTAATTGGTTTAAAATGACCATTAAGATATTACTAAGGTCTAAGAATGATATTTGGCTGTTCACCCAAGTCTCTCCAAGCTTAGAGCACGTTTTTGCTTAAACTGCTCTTTTGGTGTTTCCTTATGTTTTTTTTGATTAAAAATGTTTCTTAATGTTTCTAAGGCATTATTTAGCCTCCTTATATCTTAGTTTCTCACTTAAACACCATATCTAAGTTTGGGGTATTTCACACTGTCCGAACTTCAAAGCTCGGACGGAAGTCCGGACAGTGCAAAAACTACAATTTCCAGAAGACGATCAGAGCAGAAAAACAACGCAATTCGATACCACGAATCGCCAACTCAGAACACACACCAAATCAGTCATAAATACAGAAGACCATGGGGGTTTAGCCAAGCCAAAATGCAATCAAACATCAACACAATTAGACACACACTCAAATCAGACAACAAAACCTTGCAAACCCCATGGCTGAACTTCCAAACCGAATCGAGTAACCACCTACCTCAATTAGCAGAAGTAAATCAACGGTCTGAATCAACAAGCGCAGTCCGAACAACCCCGCAGCCAGGCACGAATAAAGACCACTGAATTCCCACAATTCCACAATCCAAAATCAGCAATCAAACAAGGAAACCTAGAATGTCAACGTTCCAAAATTCTGCAACCCGTACCCGATTACAAGAGCGCGGAATTCCCAACTCTTCGTAGAGTAGCAGTCTCACACGATTCATGGATCCAAATGCAGAAACACAAACACTGGATTCATCACAAGAACAACCAGAAATCAGAAACTGCAGAGGAAAAGAACTTGCTCCAAATTAAAAATCTGAAATCCGGAAGCCAAACCTGAAGGCGGACAAGAGAATCACATAACAACGGGGATCACCAGTCGGATTGCAGTAGAAGGAGGCACATTCACAGCAGGATGGGAATCGAGAGAGAGAGGAAGAGAAGAACGCTCGTTCTGACTTTGAAAACTGACAACGCTCCCACGACCTATCCGACGTGAATAACAATGATCGGGAAAATAAAAGAATTAAGGAATTCCTTTCCTTACAAATCAAATAATTATTTATCTTGATTAATTAATTGTATGACCTCCTTGTCCTTGGCAAATAAAACAACGCCGCTGATGTCCCAACTGACAGCAAAGGGTTTTAATCCAACCTAGGATAACATTGTAACGGATATAATATAAGGTTACCAATTATGGGTTATAACATCACCTCCCCCTTAAAAGAATTTTGTCCTCGAAATTGACTCACCTTACTGCTCGAATAGGGAGGGAAATTTGGCACGCAGCTCATCCTCGAGCTCCCAAGTTGCTTCGCTCTCTGACTAATCAGACCATTGGACCTTGACCAAAGGCAAGGTCTTACTACGAAGCCGACAGACGTCTCTGGCTAGAATGCGAGTAGGCACCGCCTCAAAACTGCAGTCCTCCCTCAACTGAAGATTGCTGTAGTCGATCACATGGGACGGATCATGCAGGTACTTCCTCAACATAGAAACATGAAGGACACTGTGGACAGCAGACAAGGCTGGGGGCAACGCTAAACGGTAAGCCACAGGGCCAATCATCTCCAAAATCTCAAACGGTCCAACGAACCTTGGGCTAAGCTTCCCACGCTTCCCAAACCAGACTACGCCCCTGACCGGCGACACTCGCAGATAGACATGATCTCCAATCCCAAACTCAAGCGGCCTGCGCCTCTGGTCTGCATAGCACTTCTGTCTACTCTGAGCAACAAGCAAACGCTCCCGAATCGTTCTGATCTTCTCCACTGCACCCTGCACCAGCTCGGGCCCAACCAAGACCCTCTCCTTCAGGTCATCCCAACAGATGGGAGACCTGCACCTCCTGCCATACAACGCTTCAAACGGAGCCATAACAAAGCTCGCCTGAAAGCTGTTGTTGTAGGCGAACTCAAACAGAGTCACATGCTGATCCCAGCTACCTCCAAAATCTAGGACACATGCATGAAGCATGTCCTCCAAGACCTGATTAGACCTCTCTGTCTGGCCATCCGACTGAGGATGGTAGGCTGAACTGAAAGCTAAATTCATACCCAAGGCCTTATGCAAACTGCGCCAAAATCTAGACATGAAACGAGGATCACGATCAGACATAATAGAAGCAGGCACCCCGTGAAGCCTCACTATCTCATCGAGATACAGATGAGATAAGCGCTCCAAACTGAAAGTCTTCTTCACCGGCAAAAAATGGGCAGACTTCGTCAGTCGATCCACTATAACCCACACAGCGTCACAGCCCGAAGAGGTCTTGGCCAGACCCATGACAAAATCCATCCCCACACTCTCCCACTACCACTCAGGAATGGAAAGGGGCTGAAGCAAACCCGCTGGCCTCTGGTGCTCAGCCTTCACCTGCTGACAAGTCTGGCACTTCGAAACAAACTCAGAGATGTCACGCTTCATCCCAGACCACCAGAACGACTCCCTGAGATCTCGATACATCTTCACCCCTCCAGGGTGAACTGAGTATGGAGCTCTATGAGCCTCTTGAAGGATCTCTCTACGCAGAACTGCATCGTCTGGCACACACACTCGGCCCCTGAAGCGTAGACAGCCATCACTGGAGACATTGAAGTCTGAACTCTGCTCTGCAGACAGCCCCTCTCTGATCCGACACAAAGTTGAATCTTCCTCCCGACCAACCCGGATCCTGTCAACCAACGAAGACTGAACCTGAAGCGCTGCTATCATACTGGCACTGGCCGGTCTGACTACCCAAACACCCATACGCTGAAGCTCTAAGGCGGACATCTGAACTCCTGTCAACGCACAAGCTACGCCCAGAGCACCTCTCCGGCCCAAAGCGTCTGCTACAACGTTCGCTCTACTAGGATGGTAGAGGATCTCTAAATCGTAGTCATGAAGTAGCTCCAACCACCTCCTCTATCTCAAGTTCAGCTCCTTCTGAGTGAACAAATACTTGAGACTCTTGTGGTCTGTGTAGACCTTACACGACGCCCCATACAGATAATGCCTCCAAATCTTAAGCGCCAATACTACCGCTGCCAACTCTAGATCGTGGGTAGGGTAGTTCTTCTCATAAGGCTTAAGCTACCGAGAGCCATAAGCCACTACATTACCCTGCTGCATCAAGACACATCCAAGTCCCATATGGGACGCATCACAGAAGGCCTAGAATCCCTCGGTCCCAGATGGCAGAGTTTGAATCGGTGCTGTCGTCAACCTCTTCTTAACCTCCCGGAAGCTCTGCTCGCAAGCCTCACTCCACTCGAACTTAATCTCCTTCCTCAACAGACGGGTCAGCGGGGATACAATCTTAGAGAACCCCTCAACAAACTTCCTGTAGTACCCAGCTAACCCAAGGAAGCTACGGATCTCTACAACATTCGTGGGCCTCGCCTACTCCATAACTGCTCTAATCTTCTCATGGTCCACTGAGATACCGTCCTTCGAGACCACATGTCCCAAAAACCACTAACGATCCAGCCAAGTCACACTTCTTCAACTTAGCATACAGCTCACGATCCTTCAGTGTCTACAAGACAATCCTCAGATGCTCCTCATGCTCCTCTGCGCTCTTGGAGTACACCAAGATGTTGTCTATGAAGACCACTACAAACTGATCCAGATAGGGTTTGAAAACCCGGTTCATCATATCCATGAAGACTGAGGGAGCATAAGTCAGACCAAACGGCATAACTTAGAACTCGTAATGACCATAACGAGTCCTAAAAGCGGACTTAGGCACATCCTCGGCCTTAATCCTCAACTGATGGTAGCCTGAACGAAGATCTATCTTCGAGAACACTGTGGCGCCTGCCAACTGGTCAAACAAGTCATCGATGCGCGGTAGGGGGTAGCAATTCTTGATGGTCACCTTGTTCAGCTCTCTATAGTCGATGCACAATCTGAAGGTCCCGTCCTTCTTGTTAACGAATAGCACTGGCGCTCCCCAAGGCGAGACACTAGGGCAAATGAAGCTCTTATCTAGCAACTCCTGAAGCTGAACCTTCAGCTCCGCCGGACTCATACAGTAAGGGGCCCTAGTGATGGGCTGAGTCTTTGGCGCTAAGTCAATCGTGAACTCCACCTCCCTCACGGGTGGAAGTCCGGGCACATCATCCTGAAAGACCTCAGGAAACTCTCAGATGATCGGGATGCTCTCCAAGCTCGATCCCTCACGCACCTCTGGCAGATAACACAGGAATCCCTGACAGCCTTTCCTCAAGAAGCTGGCTGCCTGCATCGCAGACACAATCAAAGGCGCACACGGGACTGCATTCCCAGCGAAGACAAAACGGCTCCCGACTGGCAGATCAAACACTACTCTTCTCGCTGCACAGTATATATGTAACACATCCCAACCGCTAATTCTTCCATTATCCTCTAATCAATCCCATACTTACCCTTCTCGCAGCGGAATACCTACTTACTCCCGGCGGGTGATACATGCCGTTAACCCTCCAAGGTTAACAAGGCTACTACTACTTACCATTCGGTCTGATGATTAGAATGAAATGCATACATACTACTTACTTTACAATATCAAATACTTACTTACATTTGATTACCGAGTATCCCAATTTTACGAATTACATTCCATGATTACTTCTCAAAAATGAAGAGTTTATACATCCTCTCCTTACTATCCAATCAAGATTTCAATATCCAAAAAGGTGTACCACATGGTACACCGGCTACTCAAAAGGGCCTAGCCGTGTACAACTCGGTACACTATTCCAGTCCTACTACTACATTCCAAAAGAATCACATCACGTCCTTACCCTACCGTCACGCCTCGCGGGTACCTGTGGAGTAAAAACATTCCCCCTAGGGGGTCAGCTTACGCTGCATATGATAACCGCATACCCCGCGTACTAGCGAGGGTACGCCAACTATTTGGTCGAGTACATGCGGTTCGTTTCATTCATACATACATACATGCTTTATACAATACAATTCAATACATTCATTTCACAAGCATACATACATACATACAATACATACAAGGAAGACAATGCAAGTCAACCGTCCATACTTACCATACTCACCGCATCACGGAGATACAATTCTCTAGTACATACAAGGTCTCGTTAGCCTCATTACACACCCGGGTTAATCGGGTGTTCAATACTTTTTACTCCGGGTCAATGACTTACAATAGTCAAGACCAATACAAATACAGTACTTACTTCTTACATACTTTACTTCCAGTTAAGTCGGTATGACCTCCGGGCAGGGATTACTACATCCCACCACCGGGCTTTAGGGTGGCCCACTAATTCAGGATGCTACCCATTCAAGGGATTTGGTCCATGGAAAAGATTATAGCCAGGATTCGGATCCAACCTCTTGTGTTTCCTTATCCTCACGCGTGGCCGAAACTATATCGGGCTTCTACTCATTCCATTTTACTCATTACTCATGTTAGGAGTTAGATCGTTAGGAATTAGTAGAAGTCCATACTTACTTTCCATACATGCATACAATACACAAGTACTCATACTTACACATACACTTCATTTCCATTCATACATTTCATGAATTATACAAACTAAATGTTCAAGAAGATTCAACAAGAACGAAATAGTCCAAACACAGTTAAGTGCAATATAAATCTGATTCGTGCATTTATCTTATTGGTGATCACATTAGCACACAAATCGGGGTAACCAAGTTAGGATACAGGGCATGAAGAAATCATACCGTTCACCGTCGTAGGGTACTACCGGTTCCTTTGGAGCTCAACTATGGGATTCCTATACATACATGAAGTAGTATGATCAATGATCTATTATTGATCTACTTACTCCTTCATTGATACTTTCAATGTATACTTACTACTTCATTACTTTCTTACTTGGTTATAAAACCATTCTTTTCCTTATTACTTCTTAAGCTTGCTTCCTTACTCATTTACTTACTTCCTTACCATTACTACTTCATTAATGGTGTGTCACTACATATATATGCATATGTGTATATAGGCATATATATGTATATATGATTACTATAATCAAATAATTAATTCATTTTTTTTTGACTCGACTGGACTTGCGACCGACCTTGCAAGTCCGGTCCATTCCAGTAGGCTACATCGTGTGAAAATTCCAGGGCCGACCGACCTTGCAAGTCCGGTCCCAGGGTCGGTCCATTCCAGTAGGTTTCGTATTTGAAAATTTTAGCCCGACCGACCTTGCAAGTCCGGTCGCAAGGTCGGTCCATTCCAGTAGCTTGCATTACGGGAATTTTTCTGGCCGACCGAACTTGCAAGTCCGGTCGCAAGTTCGGTCCATTCCAGAAGGTGTCTGACAGGAGAAATTTCTGGTCTGACCGAACTTGCAAGTCCGGTCGCAAGGTCGGTCGATTCCAGAAGGTTTCCCGTCTTGTAAATCTGGGCTCGACCGACCTTGCAGGTTCGGTCCTAAGGTCGGTCCGGCCCAGTACTTTAGTTTTAAAATCTGTTTTTGGGTGTTTTCTTTACCCATTGTTTCCCCAACCTTCACCAATACTTCCCTACATATTTACCACTCATTTAGATGCTCTAACTCGCCTTAATTCATTCTCCAAACTTACTACTCAATTCCTACACAACTTACACCAAATTTCCTCATTTCTTCCCAACACTTGCATCAGTTCTCATTCTCCCTTTGCTACAGATTTTGTTTCCTCTTCTTATGCTACAGATTTTTATTCAAACTTCTATCCCTCATTACTCCCTCAACTAATGCTACTCCTAGTATCCAAAATGCATTACTTTGCATCCTATATCTTCACATTACCTACACTCTTTTCAAATCTGTTTTAAACTACAAAACACTCCTTTTAAACTCTCCAAGTACTTCCTCTTCTTAAACAACTTAGGTCTTCTCATTTCTACACAAAATTTGACATAGTCTCCCCTATAATTCTTGCTTTGCTCACACACTATTTCAGCCCACAATTTCACATTCTCACAACCTGTTTATACAATACACCATACTCACAATTTCCACACTACTACAACAACATAAAATTCCTGCACATACTCAATCAATACCCAATGTTTTCCCAAGTCTTTAAAACTCATCTAAAAACTTCAAAAACTGTTACATTCTCTTCTCCAATACACTACTACATTACCACTACTCATTACTCAAATACATTACTCATTTTACTACTCAAAAACTGCTACATTACACAATACAAAACTAGTTCAAGGTATAGGTAATTACCTTGTCTTACTAGTTTTCCTCCTTTCTTTTCTTCTCCTTCCTTCTTTCCTTCTTCTTTGTTCTTCTTCACACAATGTACAATACTACAACCACCATACCCATACACATTACCATTTAGCATTCAATTTATACTAACCCTAGAATCTAGATGTTTTAGGGTTAGAAAAGAGTATTACCTTCCCACCAATGGATGAAGTTCTTGTCTAGCAAGAGAGCAAGATTCGTAGCCCACAAGAGATGCCAAAATCGGCTGGAATGCAAGGAGCAAAGCAAGGCTTACTTTGAATTTTCGTTTTGCAAATGAGGGCTAGAAAAAGATGGGTTTTCAAGAATGTTTTTACCTCAAAATGACAAGGAGGTGAAGGTGCTTCTAATGGTGGTACTCAAGCTTCAAATGCAGCACACCCATGGAGATGAAGTTGGTTGTTTTCGATTTTTGAAAGGAGGAGAGTGTTCTCCTTGGTGAGGGGATTTCAATGGTACAATTTTTGTTGGATTTGGACAAGGATTGAGCTTGGACAAGAGGAGAGAAGGAGAGAGTTGAGTGAAATTCTTCAAATCCCCATTGCCATCGCCCAAGGAAGTAGAAGAGAGAATAGAGAGGTGAGAGAAATCGTGATAGAGGAGTGGGGATAGGAGAGAGAGGGTTATTTTTTTGCTTTTACTTTTTTTTTGCTTTTACTTATTTGTTTGTCTTTTAGTAAATAAGAGATTAAGAGGTGTGAGAGAGTGAGCTGGCCGCCCCCCTTACACACACACAATCAAATTTTGCTTTTTATTTGCAAAAGTGGACACATTAATTTTTCTTATTTACCTTCTCACCCCACAACTTCCCGGTTGTTATAGTTCTTACTATTCGGTACCCGTTTTCCGGAATTTTCTCGTTTAATTAATTTTATTGGTTCTAAAGCTCCACTAATATTTATTAGTGACTATTTAGTTGACCAAAATTGTTACGAGTCTATTTGACCAGCTTAAAGTCACATTTTTTCGGTTTCCTCGAAAAACGCGCTTTAAGGTTCGTTTGTGCTTTTAACCCATTTTAGAGGTCCGTTTTCTTCGGGATTTGTTCCATCGTATTTATTTAAGTGTAATTAAGCCTTTAAAATATCATTAGCCTAATTAATCACTGTTTTTAATTATGGGGTATTTCAATCTACCCCCCTTAAGAAACTTTGCCCTCAAAGTTGCTCAAGGTTACGGTTTACCATTTCTACTTATTTGGCAAACCAGTTACTACAATACATTCTACTACCACCTTACAAGGTGTTCAAAATTCTTACACTACAGCATACACCATTCAGATACCATACATCATACTCAGTTCAATTTCCATACACAGTACTCAATTCATACGCAATACTCCATTCGAACACCATACACAATACACCATTCAATTCGCACATTCCACAATACATTCGCAATACACTTCACAATGTCATTCGTGTCATATACCGTACAACACAAATGCATTACTCATTACATACATACCATACACATACCATAATCATCGTACTACATAACGAATACTACTAGCACTACTTTGTGCCAATACAATACAATTAGCACTACATGTGCCAACCAAAATACAATTACAACACATACATACTACGCAATGGTAACCCGAAGCAATGCAAAAGCGAAAGGCTCTACCCCCCTTAAAAAGGGGTACACCCCGTACCCTCCGTGCTATACGGATACTAGACATCTAGTCTATAAATAGATTCGGGTACTTCGCCTTCATGGCGTCCACTAATTCCCAAGTCGCTTCCTCGACATAGTGGTTAGACCACAAGACCTTCACCATTCGTACAGATTTATGGCGAGTGTCTCATGTCTTCGTATCAAGGATTCGCAGTGGAGTCTCGACATATCTCATCGTCGGCTCTAGGGATAAGTGTTCGGGTTCTAATACATGAGAGGGATCGGCTATGTATTTCTTGAGTTGTGACACATGAAAGACATCATGGACATGCCCCAATTATTCAGGCAATGCTAGCCTATAAGCTACGGCTCCAATCCTCTCAATAATGGCATACGGGCCTACAAATTTCGGGCTCAGCTTGCCCTTTTGGCCAAATCGAAAGACACCCTTCATAGGTGAGACACGCAAGAACACTTGGTCGCCCACGGCGAACTCAAGGTCGCGTCGTCGCACATCCGCATAGGATTTCTGTCTATCTTGGGCTGCTTTCATATTTGCTCGGATTTGTTGTACTTCAGCTTGTACTTGTTCCAAATACTCCGGTCCTATGATGACCGCTTCGCTTGACTCATCCCAACACAACGGGGTACGGCAAGGTCTACCATACAAAGCTTGGAATGTCGACATCTTAATCGAAGCATGGTAGCTATTGTTATACGAAAACTCGATAAGATGAAGCTTCTCAATCCAGCTCCCCTGGAAGTCTAAGGCACATGCCCTTAGCATATCCTCTAGTGTTTGGATGGTCCTTTCTGTCTGGCCGTCGGTCTGTGGGTGGAAGGTGGTTCTAAGCTTCAACTCAGTACCAAGCGCTTCCTGTGTCGCTCTCCAGTATCTCGAAAGAAATCTGGTGTCGCGGTCAGATACAATGGTTTTTGGGACTCCGTGGTGTCGGATGATCTCCTTGTCGAATAGCTCCACGAGCTTCGCCACCTTCCAGGTGTCCTTCATCGGTATGAATCGGGCAACCTTGGTGAGACGATCGACTACTACCCAGATCATGTTGAGTCCTCCCCTAGCAGGTGGGAGTCCAACAACAAAATCCATAGAGATGTCGTGGAATTTCCACTCCGGAATGGGCATGGATTGCACCATTCCTCCCGGTCTTCGGTGCTCGAACTTCACCTTCTGGCATGTGAGACACCTCAGAACATACTCAGTCACGTCTGATTTCATTCCTGACCACCAGAAGTACCTCTTCATGTCTTTGTACATTTTAGAGGCTCCCGGATGGACATGCAATGTCGAACAATGTGACTCTCGCAGAATGCGATCCCTTAGCTCAGCATTGCTTCGAGGGACGCATAATCTGCCATTCAAACGGATCAGACCATCTTCATACAATTTGAAGTCGTACTTTCGGTTCTCGAAGGTACCCTCTATGATTTTCTGTCTGATCTCCGTGAAGTAAGGGTCGCTCAACTGAGCGTCTCGCACCTCGTCAACCAAGCTAGAAGAAGCGAGTAGCGAATGGAGCGAGTGTGCTCGACGACTCAGGGCGTCGGCTACAACGTTTGCCTTCCCTTCTTTATACTGGAGGTAGATGTCGTAATCCGAGAGGAACTCCATCCACCTCC
Organism: Limonium bicolor; assembly: GCA_023374045.1. Lineage (NCBI taxonomy): Eukaryota > Viridiplantae > Streptophyta > Magnoliopsida > Caryophyllales > Plumbaginaceae > Limonium > Limonium bicolor. The sequence goes on along the minus strand of CM041782.1, from coordinate 262,989,317 downwards.
TCTGTCTTAGATTCAGTTCTTTCTGGGTAAATACATACTGCAAACTTTTGTGGTCGGAGTAGATGGTGATGCTTACCCCATAGAGATAGTGTCGCCATATCTTCAAGGCGAAGACAATGGCTCCTAACTCTAGATCATGTGTCGGGTAATTCTCCTCATGCTTTTTCAGCTGGCGGGAGCGTATGCTACTACCTTGCCATGCTGCATGAGTACGCATCCCATGCCCTTGCCCGATGCATCACAATACACCTCAAATCCCTCTGTGCCCTCTGGAAGTGTGAGAATTGGCGCTGAGGTCAATGAGTCTTTTAGTTTCTGGAAGGATACCTCGCACTCGCTTGTCCATACAAACGGTGCATCTTTCTTCATCAATGACGTCATGGGCTTAACGACTTTTGAGAAGTCCTTTACAAACCTCCGGTAATAACCGGCTAAACCAAGAAAGCTCCGGATGTCGGTAACAGTCTTAGGTCTAGGCCATGATCTCACTGCTTCTATTTTGGATGGATCTACTGAAATGCCCGCGCTCGAGATGACATGACCGAGGAATGATACCTGATCTAGCAAAAACTCGCATTTGGAGAACTTCGCATACAGCTGGTTCTCGCGCAGTGTCTCAAGTACTCTTCTCAAATGGTTTTCATGTTCTTCAGGTGACTTCGAATACACAAGAATGTCGTCAATGAATACTACTACTGAAGTGTCCAGCTGATCACTGAATAACCGATTCATTAGGTCCATGAATTTGGCTGGTGCATTAGACAGACCGAATGGCATCACCGTGAATTCGTAGTGGCCATATCTTGTTCGGAATGCTGTTTTCTCAATATCTTGTTCTTTGATAGCAATTTGGTGATATCCGGATCGGAGATCAATCTTAGAAAAAACGGATGCTCCCTTCAACTGATCGAACAGGTCGTCGATGCGTGGCAATGGATACTTGTTCTTTACAGTGACCGCATTCAATTCGCGGTAGTCGATGCAGAGGCGGAGACTACCGTCCTTCTTCTTCACGAAGAGGACCGGTGCTCCCCAGGGTGATACGCTCGGGCGTATAAACCCTTTGTCGAGAAGATCATGTAGTTGTTCTTTGAGTTCTGTCATTTCTGCTGGTGCCATACGGTATGGTGCCCTAGCAATGGGACCAGTACCCGGTACAAGGTCGATTTCAAACTCTACTACCTCTTTGGTGGCATACCAGGTAGCTCTTTCGGAAATACATCAGGAGAATTCTGAGACTACTGCTACCTCGTCACTGACTCTGGATCTCTCTCCAGGTCTTGCACGTGACATAAATACACTTCATGTCCTTTTCTGAGCTCCCGATACATTACCATAGCGGAGATGACTGTAGTTGAAGGCTCTCTCGGTCTCTGGCGGTATGAAACAGTGACCCCAGATGGACTCTTAAGTAGCAATCGGTGCTCGGCGCATAGGATCCGTCCTTTGTGCCGCTCCAACCAGTTCATTCCAATTATCAAGTCGAATCCCAATCCGTTGAATTCAATGAAGGAAATGGGAAACGCTTCACCTTTGATTTGAATGGTGGTGGTGTGGTAATACTTAGTACACCTTACCCGCTCCTTCGACAGGAGAGTAACCAAGAAATTTGGTAGCTCATCTGCGTCTAGCCCCAACCTTGTAGCGAATGATGGCAATACAAAGGTGTGAGAGGCGCCGGAGTCGAATAATACTGAGGCTTTGATGCCGTTTACTGGGAATGTTCCCGTTAGAATGGTGCCGCTCTTGCCGGTTTGTTCTTCGGTGAGGATGCTCAGGTTACCTTCGGTACCGAGTCCACAACCTATTGATTCATGAGATTATAAGTAAAGATGGTGGAACGCAAGTGGAATTTAATAACCAACACTGCTTTTATTGAATAACCAACCATCATACATATTGTGTCTCTAATACACGTTACTACTGGATTACATGTGTGAGCCTCGATTTTAAACCCTATCCTATGTTGATTAATGTTGATTAGGATCTAAACGGGTTTTAGGTCCACTTATAACCTAAGATTAATAACTATGTCATATAACGATAATTATTAAAACCTAAGCTAGCTCACTGGAACCTATTATGAGTCGCCACCTAATTTTAACCTAGATCAAATTAGGAAAGGAGAGTTCGGGTTCGGGGGCTTGATATTCGACTTAATTAGGGTTCAATTACTTTCATTACCCTTCCTAGGTCGTTTTTCCTCTACTTAGTTTATTTACGGCTTATTACGAGTCGTTTTAACCTAAATGCGCGAGCTTCTGTTTTTTTGTGTTTTTTAGCCTTTTTTGACAGAAGATTAAAGTGGATATTAAAATTACCTAAACTAGGGTTTCGGAGGCAGAATTAGGTCAAATTTTGTTTCCGTCCGTAGCCACGGACCTAATGTCCGAAACCACGGACCCCAGTTAACCTATATGAAGATAAAAGTCGAATTAAACAGAAAACAGAAAATTGTATAGTCCGGGGCCACGGACAGACTGTCCGTGGGCCTGGACATTATTAAAAAAACCTAATTTTTAAAATTTAAAAATCCCGCCGCCGTCCGTGGGTGTCCGAGCTTACGGACAGGGAGTCCGGGACCCCGGACATGACGTCCGTGGGTGCGGACCGCCCTCGGACGGCGGCGTTGAGGCTGTTCCCGAATGTGTTTTTGGCTCAAATTTTATGGGTGTGTAGCCTGAAAGGTATACAGGACGTTAGTGATTTAAAGTTTTCAATTTGAATTCGAATTAAGCACGAAACTTGGTAAACAAGTTATTGGACAGAAGCTTAAACAAATAGCAATACAGAAGCGTAGAGGGGTTAGTTTGAGCCCAAATTTTGAGGCAAGACAGATAATACCATAGAGAATTAGGGAAGTGGAGTTTCTACCTGTTTTACCTTCGGATTCACAACGTCTCTTCACACCGGGATTCGTCGAGTGCTTCGCTGATGGCAGACCCTAAAGGATTTCGAACCGAGCTTCTGGTTGCTGGTTGTTCTTGCTGTTCTTCACGCTTTGGTGGTGTTTTTGTGGGGTTTTGATGATTATTGGTGCTTTGGGAATTGGAAAACGTGTTTAGATGGTGATTTCGGGGGATTTTCGGTATGATTTGGGTGGCCGGGTGTTGGAAAACGTGAGAGAGAGAGAGGAGGCTGCCTTTTCTGACTCTCTAGGGTTCTTGAGCATGTGAGGTCTTCCCTTTATCCAAAAACCTATCCCCTTATATAGACTTTCTTAAAGATAAAGAAAATCTAGTAAAAGTAAGATTTTTCGATATTTAAGTTAAGTGCCTTCCCAAAGGAATTTTGTTATGAAATTTTAACCACGTGTCAAGGATGGAAATTATGAATTTTCTAAAGTGGAATCGGATTTTTTAAATGTTGGAATATTTTTAAATTGAAGTTCTCGTCAGATTCAGTCAGAAATTGCTAGAAAATTATTGGAAACTCGAAAAATCAAAATTCCAACGCCATTATGCTTAAAATGTCATCCTCTATCATGGGTTAAAATATCAAAACATTTCGAGCTGATTTGGGCATCCTTTGGAGGAGAGAGAAAGCTTATAGGAGGTCCTAGGAGCCTTAAAAATTATGAAAACGCCCCTGAGAATGACGAAGCTGCCCTTCATGCCACGGGATGCGCCGTTCGAGCCGGAATCCCTCACTACTTGATTAAAATGCCCCTCACAACACCAGGACCTCGTAGACCCTCACCAGGGGGGTCAAAATTTTGGGTATAACAGATTGCCCCCCGTCAACTAGACTTTGTAATGAAAGTGAGAAGGCTAGTTGATGCTTGAGTGATACCCCAAAATTTCAAATGTTTCCAAGACCCTGCATGTTATCAAAAACTGATAAATTGTGTCGAGCTATTCTAAGGCGCTGACTACCTATGAAGTAAAATGAAGTAATGTCAAGCAATTCTAAGGCGTTGACAACCTAAAATGTGGAAATGAGATAATGTCAAGCGATTCTAAGGCGTTGACAACCTAAAATGTGGAAATGAGATAATGTCAAGCGATTCTAAGGCGTTGACAACCTAAAATGTGGAAATGAGATAATGTCAAGCGATTCTAAGGCGTTGACAACCTAAAATGTGATAACCGGGTGGTATGCAAATGCAAGAATGCTGAAATGTTGATGATGCTAATGATGCTGATGATGTTGATGATAATGCTGATGATGCTGATGATAATGCTGATGATGCTGATGATAATGCTGATGATGCTGATGATAATGCTGATGATGCTCGGATGCTTCTGGGGACCGAAACCCGTGCCAATGCTCCTGGCTGGACCCAATGTGGACTTATTGCCATCGCCCTCCAAGCCGGTGTGCAGGGATAACTCCTGGTAAAAACCTTGGGGACTTATTGCCTTCGCCCACCATTCGTTGATCCCGAAAATAAGTTGACATCGCAAAAGGAGGATTTATTGCCATCACCTCGCCAACTTTTCTGTCGCCAGGTCTTGTGACGCGCCTGGATAATGCAACTAGGTCTTATGACAAGCCTATATGAATGAGATGAATGCAATGTGTTTGATAAGAGTGGGTAAGCTAAAGGGTAACGCTAGGTCTTACTACGAGCCTAATGGAATGCAGCTAGGTCTTATGGCGAGCCTAAAAATAGTTCTAGGTCTTATGGCGAGCCTAAAAATGGTTCTAGGTCTTATGACGAGCCTAAGGGAATGTGACTAGGTCTTATGGCGAGCCTAAAAATGGTTCTAGGTCTTATGGCGAGCCTAAAAATGGTTCTAGGTCTTATGACGAGCCTAAGGGAATGTGACTAGGTCTTATGGCGAGCCTAAAAATGGTTCTAGGTCTTATGGCGAGCCTAAAAATGGTTCTAGGTCTTATGACGAGCCTAAGGGAATGTGACTAGGTCTTATGACAAGCCTAAAAATGGTTCTAGGTCTTATGGCGAGCCTAAAAATGGTTCTAGGTCTTATGACGAGCCTAAGGGAATGTGACTAGGTCTTATGGCGAGCCTAAAAATGGTTCTAGGTCTTATGGCGAGCCTAAAAATGGTTCTAGGTCTTATGACGAGCCTAAAAATGGTTCTAAGTGAAAGTGAGTAAAACGTATGGTGGGTCTAAATGGATGTAGAAGGATTAGGGTTTATGTCAAATCTGGAGATGGTGGGGCTCATGATGGGCCTATGAATGTTTGAGTGTGAAGATAGGGCTTAGGACGGGCCTGAGGAATTTTGATGTAGAGGTAGGGCTTAGGACGGGCCTGAAGGTGTTTGAATGTGGAGATAGGGCCTAGGTCGGGCCTGCGGGTATTTGATGTGGAGGAAGGGCTTAGGACGGGCCTGAGGTGTTTGATGTGGATGTAAGGGCTTATGCCTGTGGTGGGATGGTGGTGCTCAAGCTTTAGGTTTCAATTGGTGTTGTCATGGCAATTTTTGGAACCAACAATTGCCCCCAGTATCTTTCCTTAGGATAATCTGAGCCAGAGTTCATGGCAATTGATCGGAACGATCAATTGCCCCCAGTATTTTCTTTGATTAAACGTGCGAACAAGTCCCATCTTCATAGGGTCGAGGCTTATGCTTTGATGTGGTGCTTCCTATCCTACACTCGACGTGTTTGGTGTTTGCACTTGTTTTCCACTTACGGTCACGACCTCTTAACCATTGAATTTGACATTTGTTAGATTTACGTGTTCAACCTGTTACTTTCACTTGATTGGATACACGACTACTAAGTCGGAAGTCTTTTAAGCTTATAACGTGGCCATGGGATGTGATGAATGACAATAGGATAATGGAGGAATGTTTAGGATATGTGGAGCTTTAAGGGTGACCAAAGCTGCAACTTGCACCGTCTCTCGGACTTGTCTTCTTTGCCTTGAAGTCATTTGGCTACTTCATGATGACTTCGCTTGGGACTTGGAACTTTTGAATTGTTCCTTGCATCTTCTTTCTTTTTTTCGATTTTGGATTTCTTGGAGGCTTTCCAAGCTTGCCTTCTTTGAATCTCCTTTCCTTCGGGGTTCTTGTGTTTCCCGGTTTTGAACTTCGAGAGCTGTTTTTAATGTTAGCTCATTTGGATCCTGTGTCACTTTGGGACCATTTGCGGATCGTTTCGTCATGCTGGTAGCAGTTTTGCTTCTTTGGACTTGTGAAGTTGCTGTTCGGAAGTCGGGCTCCTTGCTTCCTTTGGTCACCGGATCGGTTATTCATCATTGGCTGGCTTGTTTGTGGAGTTTGTAGTGTTATAAAAGAGGTCATACATGAAAGGCTCAGCGGGGGTGCCTAGGGTGTAATGTCAGGGTTCACAAGCTTTTGGCTGTGTGGTGCTGTTTCCTAGGTGCTTCGTCATCCCTAATAGTTGTTTATCCGTTCTTTGTTACTTTTCACAGGTTTAAGCGTAAATTTACAAATTATCTCCTTCGGTCAGAGTCATGCCGTTTACCTCACCTTTGAATGTGATCTCTCTGGAGTCGTGTAAAAATGACATGCTCCTTCGCTCTTGGTTTTATCGCTCAAGGCACTCTCGCGAAACATTCACTTAGAGACTTATTTGCACACTTAAAAAAAGAAATAAACATTATCGTTCCTTAACTCAGATTGCCCCCAGTATTGTTGTGGGGTTTTCTTGACTAACCTTGGAATGCCCTAGCTATTTTGTGGAGGGTGATTGCATGCGTGGTGGTGAACAATGGTGGTGAGTGGTGACGGAGTGATTGCTGGGTGATTTTTTTCCTTTTTTTTGGTTTGGCGGCAGCAGCTTTGTTTTTGGTGAAATGGTAGAAATGACGGAACGCTGTGACATGTGGGATGGCTGTGGGGGAGGTGGCGAGTGTGTGGATGGGAAGGCGGTTTTGTACAGGGGGTTTCGTGAAAAATGAAGATCCTTACTCTTATATGTTTGCAGGCATGCTTTAAAAGAAAGGGTTCTCTTTTTAGCACGTGAACGGAAATATACACATTAGAACACGAATCAAAGAAGAAATTTTATTGATAACCAAAAGAAGTAACAACGACATTGAGTACCGACCAAATGGGAGAGACAACTAAACTGACTATGAAAAGAGAGAGGCTATGTAGAACAGCCAAAGGAAAATAAAAATGACTCCTAATGACCCCAAAGCGAGAGTAAATGACTAACTACCCCTAAACTATAATCTACTCTTCGAGGAACATCCAATCAGGCATCGCTTCCTCCTTCGCTGCTCTTACCGTATCCTGTAAACATGGGGAACATGAGCACATGAGTAAAGATGATAGTTCAATTGCTGAAATGAAAGTTGGGTCCGCTAACGCACCAAGTCCTTGACGACCAGGATTTGCCGCCGGAGATAGAACGTCTAGGATTCCTTGGAGATCTTTGCCGAGGCCCTTACCCTCTTGGTAACCGTACTTCTCCATGATAACCTTCCCCGGTCCAACCTTAAGTTTCTGAAGAGAAGTTGGATCGGACTGCTCTGGTACAACACTGAACCTGCTCAGATGGGACGAACCCTCCTCTTCAACCATGCAAACAGGCAACTCCTTCCGATGCGGTTCACCTCTAACGATATGAACCTTCCCATCCCTTTTGAACTTCAAACATTGATGCACCGTAGAGGGACGGCCTTCAAATCTTGAAGGAAATCCCGTCCCAGAATCAGGTTGAAAGAATGGGGAATTTCCAGAACCAAGAACTTTACTGGATGAACAACCATTCCGAATTTGAGGGGAAGATCCAACAGGCCGAAGACATGTCTTGGGTTATCATCATACCCTCGTAATACTATTTGGCACGACTCAAATTTGTCGTAACCCATACTCTCTGCCACTTTCAGAGGGCAGATGCTAACGTCTGCTCCTGTGTCAATGAGGACCTTTGGCACCTTGAAGGCCCCACACCAAACAGTAATATACAATGCTTTCCCCGAGTGCTCGGAGATCTCGCTATCGTGAAAACTGATCTCCTCCTCCTGCTTTTGCCAAAGAGCCGCGACCATCCTCTCCGGGGCTAAACTTTCCTCTAGCCCGCCCAAATGTTTGGCAATGGCCTGTCGGTGTTCTGGTGAGATCGTAAGCAAAGACCAGATGGCCATGGGGATGGTTGTTGCCTTCAGCTTCTGAAGCAGTTCTCGCTCACCTGGAATCTCTTCAGCCACTGGGGGAGACGACATTCGTTCTTCCCCTTGCGATGGCTTTTCGGGCGATCCGTAATGCTTGCCTGACCGAGTAACGTGAGCATTTGCTGGGACAAAGCTGACCGCGGATGTGGGCTTCCGTCCTGCCCCTCGTGTTGGCTTTTTGTCATCCCAGAAAACAGTAAAGGCAGCACACTGAACTTCGGATTCTGATGTCTCGAGGTCATCCAAACGCTGATATCCCTGATCGATGAGGTCCTGGATCCGATGGTAACGCCCCTACTTATCATAAATGCAGCGGAAATAAAATACTAAGGCGATTACAGATCATCGGGTTCCAAACACCCGGCACCAAACCTCACCAATTACAACTTATGACATTACAAAAGCTACGGTCTGAACTCGAGAAAACATAACTAGTGCAAGATATAAAAACTCTCCACAATTCCTAATTCCCATCCCAATCACTCATACTCTTCGTGGCCACCTGTATAACAGTCCGTACCTGCAAGATGAAACCAAGCAGCCCACCCGGGAGGGGTGAGTCAGTTCCCTGGAATGGAACTGGTACAACTCTCCAAAACAAAAGTTTAAAACATAACTCTTGAAACAAACAATAACTCGAAGTCAAACGCTTAAAACAAAACAGAAGAACAAGGCACATCAAAATCACCAAGTCAAAGATATCAAGTCGAGGATAGAGATAAATAACAAGAAGTAAAGTGAGTCAACTTAAAAGAAACCACGCCAGAAGTTATTGAACATCCTTTGCTTAAGTTAGATTCAGTTCCAATTAGGATTAGAAAGTCCCAAGTAGTCACATGGACTAGGAATGAAAGAAGATATCCAAGAACCCATAACTCAAGAGTGGAATAAACCAATGGAGAGAGATGGCCCCACCGCCAGTCAGTTGCCACAAGGGCGAGGTAAACAGACCTCCGCTGTCAGTTGCCACAAAGGGCGAGGTATAGCAGACCTCCGCTGCCACCGACCCGTTCTCAGTCATCGGTGAAAAGTGAGTGCACCACTTACTAGAAATAATCCATACCCAATACCAAGTTTGACATTTCCCATATTCCCACTAGACTATTAACTGTACAAGTGCAATACCAAAACACTCAGTCCTACAGAGTGCAGAGGCGTAACCCTCAACAGTCAATATCTAATGAGGTAACCAGATAAGAGGAACCAATGATCATGTGAGTTGTACATCCAAGGCTCAGCCAGTCACAACAGGCTGAGTTAGTCAAACAAACAATTTCCTTTCAAGATTCATTCAAACTCATTTAGCGTTTCCCAAGACATTCCATAAAATCCGTCACCAAAAGCATCTGAGTACGAGAGATCGTACAAAACATTCCATCAAGTCCATAACACATCAAGTTGAGTACGAGAAATCGTACAAAACATTCCATCAAGTCCATAACACATCAAGCTGAGTACGAGAAATCGTACCTGGTAATCGTTGTAGCAGTTCTAGTCGACTTGTGCAAATAATCAACAATACTCTGAGGAATATTAAAGGTAGTCTAACATCAATAACTTGTAACCTAAGTTAAACTTAAATAAATTCCTTACTCTTATTTCTAAGTCTCAATTGTCCTTTAAGCCCTCGCTTAAATGTTATGTATAACCTTTGACTTATATTAGAATGTTGTATAACCCAAGGTTGTAAGACTAGGGAATGTATGTTATTAACACTTGTCAATTGTTACACTCTTATCCACTTTATTCATACTTAACCCTAATTCCCAATTCAAGACTCTTGAGACCTTTATCATAAGTGCATATTATATTATTCATCTAATCTTAGAATCTCAATAATAATTCTTAAGCTTAATACTTTTATTCTTAATTTAGAATAAATATCGGGTTATGACCTATGATAGGTTTATCTTAGAGTATTATACTATTATTTCACAATGTAATGATTATGTATTTATCAGTATTACCAAATAATCCATTATGATTAAGTTTTCCCCTCAACTTAATTAAGATCTACATCCTGTATATTGGAAACATGGTGTTATAGATGTATTTTACGATAACCTAATTGAGTTACTACACTCATTTATCACGTGTTTAGTTTAGGATGCCTTTTATTACAACCATCTAATAATCTTATCATAAGACGTTAAATTGCTTCTCATCTTGAATAACTATATTATAGTTAACTTAGATTTATCGGACTCTTACATTAGTATTTCCAAGGTATATCATTACTTATCATTAACTATATAATAAGGCACTTTAAGATAACCTTTTATTTATCCTTGCTTACATTTAATTTCCCAAATGTTTTATTTTTACACATGCCCGCTATAGACTATGTATAATCCTTTTATACTAAATTTTAATAAACTTACGTCTTAAAATACATTTTTCATATTGTTTACAAACCTAAGGTTTCAAAGGAATAACTTAATAAATTAATCTCCTTATTATGTTTTAGGATGAACACTATATCTTAAATAAGGTAGAATTTATCTAAGAATTAAACTCTCATTCACAAGTGAAATTGTCAATTACTTAATAAGATATGTTCTGAAAAATCCTCATTCCTTATACTCAAATGACACATTAATATTTTAGCGTCGTAAAGTAGATCAATATAATCTCTTATGTAACTTAGTTTTATCTAGTAAAGGTTCAAAGGTTTTAAGTATCAAATTCCTATTTATAAACCTTTCTATAAATTCTAACTTCTAAATACCTCACTTAATTGTAGACTCACATCCTAAGTATTGGTAATTAATGTTATAAATGTATTTCATATGGCTCTTAATGCCAAGAAACTTAAGGATTATTATTTAGATAAATTTCCAAATCATAGTTTAATGTAGTTTTATATCATAATCCTTTTAATGATTTTAACTTAAAACATTAAGTTATATTTTAATACCTTAAAGGTAAGAATGATAGTAAATCTAGACTTACTAATCCACCTCACATTCATATGTAAAAGTATTTATTATTTTATTATTGTTTATATATTAAGAACATTTAGATGTAAAAGTATTACATTTATTTATCATTAATTATAGAATAAGATCTATTTGTGTAAAATTTTATGTAATCTAATCACAATTTTTCCTAAGTTTCAACTTAGTAATTACTTAACCCAATTATAGACTTACATTATAGTCGTCGACTAATACCATACATGTATTTTAATACGGTTTATATAAATCTTAGAATTCAAAGATAACTCCTTAAGTTTAATAATCTAATTTAATACCGCCTCATATAATATTCTTTTATTAGTATTATGTAGAGGTTTAGTTTATCTCATTAATTCCTTCATATTATATTTTCTATAAGGCATTTTATTTCTTTCATTTATGTAGTTTTTTTTATGTGTATATATATATTAGGATTTATTCAAGACATTCCTTGTGTAGTTTTATTGCACTTAATTATTTATACTAACTTTTACACATAGCTACATCCAAATATGGTTATAAAATAAAGTATTTCCCTAGTTTTCGTTAACATATTAGCCTCCATATTATATATAATAAATAAAATGTAGTTTTAGTTAAATTCCTTGATTTAATATAAGTTTCTATTTATTTCTCTCATATAAATATATGTAACAATTTTTTACTTCACTTAAAGTTAGTACCCAAAAATTTATAAACATACTGTATTAAATGTTAATCAGTCTTATTTTATTTTCCCCAACCTATAAAGTTCATTAATCAACTATACTTTAATTTTTTGATTACATTAAAAACCATATATTATAAGTTATTCTTATGAAAAACTCATAAACACAATTTTTAAACCCATTTACAATTGTCCAAAAATCCCCAAAATAAATATATAGTAACTATAACATTTTAGACATATTATAAAATTTTTATTTCATAAAAATATTATTTTAAATTATCCAAATAATTCCATAATACTCGTAACTTGCAAAAATCATAACTTATGTTTAAAAACTCAAAACCCATATTAATTTACATCAAAATAAACTAGTTAAATAAGGAATCTATGGTTAAATTTTCAAGTCAAAATACATTCGGGAAGGCCATTAAATAAATCTAGCAAGTTAGGACTTTATTCTGGAATAATATAAAAACTTATACTTATATTTTGAAACGTTTTAATCGTGGCCGTCCATCTTTTACGATCGACGGCCCAGAACGCGAGTTCTTCAGGAAAACCATAAGGGGACCGAGTACTAATCTGATGATTTCTCACAATCCACAGAACGAAATTCGATGATTCTTGTTCCTATCGACTCGAAATTAAATTCCGGTTCTAATGGTACCAATTTCCCCAATTATCATGCAGAATTGAATCAATTCGAATCTGGGTTCGAAGTTAGGGTTCTTATTTGGTTTTCGATTTGAATTCAGCAAATTCTCCTATTGTAATGCATAATAGACTAAATTGGTATGTGGGTTTGATCGAGGATGATATTTCGAATGGAAACCATGGAGAAATTTGATCGGAAACTCACCGGAATTGCATTAACGGGGTGAATCAAAATCGGGAATTCTGGAAATCGGTATTTTATGTGCGGTTCAGGTATGCCTCTTCTCGAATCAACTCGCATCAACTGAGAGAGATTTGATTCATGGAACCTATCACAATCCAAACTAGACATGTAACTCTAGATGCTAGTGGAAGAATCATTGATTTTGATGAACTAGGGAGAAAGTTACAGATCTCACAAGATCGGTGTTTACCTAGTTGGTTTCGGGATGAACTGGGCAGATTTCCGACCGTGATCGAGTAGGCTACTTTAGACTGATTTATCTCCCAAACCAGTGCGAATCAGCCTTGGTCATCAACATGAAAGTTGTAGAGGGATTAGAGATCTTCAAAACAAGCTAAAGAACACGAAATTTGGATGAGAAATGAAGAAGTTATGGCGTGACGAAGTTTACCCGATTTCAGAAAAAACTGGAATTCTGGGTTACGCAATCGCGAGGAGCCAACTTTAGATCGATTTTCCCGTCGATGTAGAATGAGTTAGATGATGTGTGAGTAATGGTTGGAAAGAGGAAAGATAGGAGAATCGAATGAAACAAACGGCATACCAAATGGTGGAGTAGGGAAAAAGATATAGGTGTCTAAAGATCGACCCTTGGCATGCCATAACTGAAGGAAATCTGAAAAGACTAAGTTAAATCGGGCTGACTGGGCGTGACACGTGTCCTGTACACGTCAGCATCCTTCAAAATTTTGGCTCTAAACTTCAATTTATCATAACTTTGGCTAGGATGATCCGTTTTTAACGTTCTTTTTATCGATCTTCATGGTTTTTCATAAACTATTTATTGGTATAGGTTTCATGGCCTGGTTTGACCATTCTCAAAAAGTCAACTCTAGCAAGGCTTAATAAGCTCTAAGGTTTCTAGAATTTTATATTGACTTTTATGTTTCAAAACAATGTTCCAACACTTCCTAAAATCTTTATAATATATTTGGAGTGTTTAGAAATTTTCCCAAGATTTATTGGCTTATAAATCTTATTATTAAATTCATAATACTATATAATAATGTATAATAATTAGGGTTAAATAGGAGACAACCCCTAAATAAATTTCACAATTCCATATAATAATTTAATATTCATAATTCCATACCATAATTTAATATTAATAGTATTATTTATGGTTTAATAAAAGAAATCCCCTAAATTAATTTAAATTAATTTAGGGGTATTTCAGTATATCCCCCTTAACAGAAACTTCGCCTCGAAGTTTAAAAATCAACTAATAAGCACTCACACCACTTCGGGTGTGCTAAAACAATAATAATTCCAACGAAATTCCATACCAATCCAATCCTTTATTTCCATCCATTCCCATTCCACATTAATAATTCCAACGAAATTCCATACCATAATTTATTTCCATCCATTCCCATTCCACATTCCACTCGAGATTACTCAAACTCAAACTGAACCAAGATATACCGAGATATTCATGATAAAAATAAAAAGTCACATGCGGTGTCATAATGTAAAAACCAAGTACACACATACACTCTTACTCTGCTAATCACGCAACAGGGCATAATCTGGATGAGGTAGCGAAGAAGGATTATGCTCTACCCCCCCTTAAAAGAGAACTTCGTCCCGAAGTTTAAGATTTATCTATCAACTACTCACACCCGCTTCCGGTGTGTGGGTAAACTAAATATCAAGTTGTACTACAAGCTTTAAAATGTATACCAAACAATCAACCACTCAAGGGTATTCATCCAATAACAATTCCCAAACATTTGTTTCCGTTATCAAACACTCATTCAAAGAATTCAGCACCTTATTATCAAGCTTTGTTGTAAATTTTATGGCACTGTTGAATTTATCTATGATCGATATTTATTTGTACCCCCTGATTGTTATGTATTTGTATTTTCTTGATTATAAAAATTTTTTTTATGATCCTTACCTATTCATTTTATGACCAGTACGAATGATATGTCCATTATATGTTCATTTTATATTGTATGTTTATTTTATGAAGATGTCGTACCCCCCTTAAAATAGGGTACGACCCATCTCGTAATAAGAAGTGGAATTTAAACTCACTTTTAAGGAGCACTAATTTTACATCTCCTATGGAGATTCCTCCTTCAAGGATGCAGTTCATTTTTGATGCACAATATCTCGTTGTTATTCTAGCTTGATTATAATTAAATCTTTTAGTGTTCCCAACATGCTTTCCTAACTCATTTCGCCTCTCTTACGTCATTGGCAAGAACAAAGTTTAGAATTCATCATTCATATAGTAGTTAAGTTTGAAAACGGAACATAGGTTATACTTAGATATTACATAATAACATTTTAGTTCACTCTTTCTTTATTTAAGTATTGGGTGTATAGGTATCAAAATCTTAATCATGTGATTTGGAAACTATTAATTCATAAAAGAAAAATTCCATTATAATGTAATGTAATTATTTAAATGCCATCCTTACTACAACATTTCTCTAGAAGCATTTTATAACCTAAAGTTTCTTAATTGTCAAGGCTTAAAATTCATGAACTTATTAAAATAGTATCATACTATATATTAAAACTTCTTTTTTTTTCTCAATGCAATTAAATCTTTCATGAAACCTTGTACCGAATTATAACCTAAAATACGTAAATATGCCATTTATGTTATTTTCACATATCAATATATTAACAAGCTATAAATCAGGTGTAACAGGTTTGAGTAGTTTAAATAATATTTTAGATCATATAATAAGTCTAGATAGTCTTTCAAAATTATATTCAAAGCTTTATTAGCCAACCATACATTAAAATTTGTATTATATTCCTTATAAAAATACACCTTGTGACTTCTAAAATTTTGCATATGTATAATGTTAAACTTCCAAATAAACATGAGAATTTCCAATAATTAAGTAACTCTCATTTTTTTTTAGATGCTCATTACTCCAAGTATTTAAGAATCAGTGATATTTAGTTTAGTATTACTTCCCTTCACTCAATCTTTAAGTCACTTCCTTTATATATATATATATTTTTATATTTAATAAGGGGTAGATGTTGTACCTTGGAGTACCCAAATTTAAATCCCCTTCCTCCATGTATAGGTATTTTTCACCAAATATTTAACTCAATAAACCCTTTACATGTATGAATTTTAATACTGAATCTTAAGATACAAATTTTGAATTGTTCATTGTGGCTAGTAATGAAATATGCCTAGCTCAAGATTTCATGATGGTAACGTCTTACCACCAATCCTCCTCAAGTTCAACACAATCCATCACTTGCGTAGAAGATTATTTACGGTTAGATGACAAGGCTTGTCTAGCCCCTAGACTTCCAGAAGTGAGTGTGCACCCCCACTACTTTCAGCCTAGGAGTTCGTCGCACCAGGCACTTCCCGTAGGGTGTTAGGTTTATGTATTTTCTTTCTGAAGTTAACATAGAGTTTTAGTGTGGATTACAGGTTTGGATGTTGATCTTTTCTGATGAGTTACTAGTTCTTGTTAGTTTAATAATTTTCTAGACTTAAGATTTATCTTAAACATGATCTTTAGGTAATAATTTGTACCAAGTAGTTCTTGAATTTATTTCAAGCTTTAAAGGAGTTGAAGTATATATCACTTAATTATTCAAAGCTCCACTTGTATATACTTCCAACCAAAAGTATTCTTTAAAATTCGGGAACATGTGTACAAGCTTTTAAAGCATTGCTTTCTTAGCCATGTATTTTCCATACGTATGCTTTTGAAAGTAGTTCAATGTATGATTTATTCCAACCAAGATCTTATTATACCCAATTGATAATGTTCCAGACTTATTATTATTATATTATATTTTCTATAGTTTAATGATCAAACGGTATGGCAACACACTATTCCTAACAGACATTCATACAAAAAGTGTATAAAGAAATCATTCACTAATCCAAAAGGGTTAGGAGTCGTGCCTTACTGGAATCCTCACTTCCCAATTCTACCCCAATTCCCCAGTTTTAAGGGCACCTATATTCTAACTTTCACTCGGCTTGTTTTCTCGGGCTCAGAGCGTAACTACGCTCTGATACCACTTTCTGTAACGCCCCTACTTATCATAAATGCAGCGGAAATAAAATACTAAGGCGATTACAGATCATCGGGTTCCAAACACCCGGCACCAAACCTCACCAATTACAACTTATGATATTACAAATGCTACGGTCTGAACTCGAGAAAAACATAATGTGAAAGAAAAACAGTAGCTCTCCAAAATCCTAATTCCCATCCCATACACTCATACTCTTCGTGGCCACCTGTATAACAAATCGTACCTGCAAGATGAAACCAAGCAGCCCACCCCGGGAGGGGTGAGTCAGTTCCCTGGAATGGAACTGGTACAACTCTCCAAAACAAAAGTTTAAAACATAACTCTTGAAACAAACAATAACTCGAAGTCAAACGCTTAAAACAAAACAGAAGAACAAGGCACATCAAAATCACCAAGTCAAAGATATCAAGTCGAGGATAGAGATAAATAACAAGAAGTAAAGTGAGTCAACTTAAAAGAAACCACGCCAGAAGAAGTGAACATCCATTGCTTAAGTTAGATTCAGTTCCAATTAGGATTAGAAAGTCCCAAGTAGTCACAGGACTAGGAATGAAAGAAGATATCCAAGAACCCATAACTCAAGAGTGGAATAAAACCAATTGGGAGAGATGGCCCCCACCGCCAGTCAGTTGCCACAAGGGCGAGGTAAACAGACCTCCGCTGTCAGTTGCCACAAAGGGCGAGGTATAGCAGACCTCCGCTGCCACCGACCCGTTCTCGGTCATCGGTGAAAAGTGAGTGCACCACTTATAGAAATAATCCATACCCAATACCAAGTTTGACATTTCCCATATTCCCACTAGACTATTAACTGTACAAGTGCAATACCAAAACACTCAGTCCTACAGAGTGCAGAGGCGTAAACCCTCAACAGTCAATATCTAATGAGGTAACCAGATAAGAGGAACCAATGATCATGTGAGTTGTACATCCAAGGCTCAGTTAGTCACAACAGGCTGAGTTAGTCACAAACAATTTCCTTTCAAGATCATTCAACTCATTTAGCGTTTCTCAAAACATTCCATAAAATTCGTCACCAAAAGCATCTGAGTACGAGAAATCGTACAAAACATTCCATCAAGTCCATAACACATCAAGCTGAGTACGAGAAATCGTACAAAACATCCATAAAGTCCAAAACACACAAGCTGAGTACGAGAAATCGTACCTGGTAATCGTTGTAGCAGTTCTAGTCGACTTGTGCAAATAATCAACAATACTCTGAGGAATATTAAAGGTAGTCTAACATCAATAACTTGTAACCTAAGTTAAACTTAAATAAATTCCTACTCTTATTTCTAAGTCTCAATTGTCTTTAAGCCCTCACTTAAATGTTATGTATAACCTTTGACTTATATTAGAATGTTGTATAACCCAAGGTTGTAAGACTAGGGAATGTATGTTATTAACACTTGTAATTGTTACACTCTTATCCACTTTATTCATACTTAACCCTAATTCCCAATTCAAGACTCTTGAGACCCTTATATCATAAGTGCATATTATATTATTCATCTAATCTTAGAATCTCAATAATAATTTTAAGCTTAATACTTTTATTCTAATTTAGAATAAATATCGGGTTATGACCTATGATAGGTTTATCTTAGAATATTATACTATTATTTCACAATGTAATGATTATGTATTTTATCAGTATTACCAAATAATCCATTATGATTAAGTTTTCCCCTCAACTTAATTAAGATCTACATCCTGTATATTGGAAACATGGTGTTATAGATGCATTTTATGATAACCTAATTGAGTTACTACACTCATTTATCATGTTTAGTTTAGGATGACTTTTATTACAACCATCTAATAATCTTATCATAAGATGTTAAATTGCTTCTCATCTTGAATAACTATATTATAGTTAACTTAGATTTATCGAACTCTTACATTTAGTATTTCCAAGGTATATATTTACTTATCATTAACTATATAATAAGGCACTTTAAGATAACCTTTTATTTATCCTTGCTTACATTTAATTTCCCAAATGTTTTATTTTTACACACATTCCCGCTATAGACTATGTATAATCCTTTTATACTAAATTTTAATAAACTTACGTCTTAAAATACATTTTTCATATTGTTTACAAACCTAAGGTTTCAAAGGAATAACTTAATAAATTAATCTCCTTTATTATGTTTTAGGATGAACATTATATCTTAACATAAGGTAGAATTTATCTAAGAATTAAACTCTCATTCACAAGTGAAATTGTCAATTACTTAATAAGATAATATGTTCTGAAAAATCCTCATCCTTATACTCAAATGACACATTAATATTTTTAGCGTCGTAAAGTAGATCAATATAATCTCTTATGTAACTTAGTTTTATCTAATAAAAGGTTCAAAGGTTTTAAGTATCAAATTCCTATTTATAAACCTTTCTATAAATTCTAACTACTAAATACCTCACTTAATTGTAGACTCACATCCTAAGTATTGGTAATTAATGTTATAAATGTATTTCATATGGCTTATCTAATGCCAAGAAACTTAAGGATTATTATTTAGATAAATTTCCAAATCATAGTTTAATGTAGTTTTATATCATAATCCTTTTAATGATTTTAACTTAAAACATTAAGTTATTTTCAATACCTTAAATGTTAAGAAATGATTAAATCTAGACTTACTAATCCACCTCACATTCATATGTAAAAGTATTTTATTTACTTTATTATTGTTTATATATTAAGAACATTTAGATGTAAAAGTATTACATTTATTTATCATTAATTATAGAATAAGATCTATTTGTGTAACATTTTATGTAATCTAATCACAATTTTTCTAAGTTTAACTTATTAATTACTTAACCCAATTATAGACTTACATTATGGTGTTGACTAATACATACATGTATTTTAATACGGTTTATATAAATCTTAGAAATTCAAAGATAACTCCTTAAGTTTAATAATCTTAATTTAATACCGCCTCATATAATATTCTTTTATTAGTATTATGTAGAGGTTTAGTTTATCTCATTAATTCCTTCATATTATATTTTCTATAAGGCATTTTATTTCTTTCATTTATGTAGTTTTTTTATGTGTATATATATTAGGATTTATTCAAGACATTCCTTGTGTAGTTTTATTGCACTTAATTATTTATACTAACTTTTACACATAGCTACATCCAATATATGGTTTATAAAATAAAGTATTTCCCTTAGTTTTCGTTAAACATATTAGCCTCCATATTATATATAATAAATAAAATGTAGTTTATTTTAAATTCCTTGATTTAATATAAGTTTCTATTTATTTCTCTCATATAAATATATGTAACAATTTTTTTACTTCACTTAAAGTTAGTACCCAAAATATTTATAAACATACTGTATTAAATGTTAATCAGTCTTATTATATTTTCCCCAACCTATAAAGTTCATTAATCAACTATACTTTAATTTTTGATTACATTAAAAACCATATATTATAAGTTATTCTTATGAAAAACTCATAAACACAATTTTTAAACCCATTTACAATTGTCCAAAAATCCCCAAAATAAATATATAGTAACTATAACATTTTAGACATATTATAAAATTTTTATTTCATAAAAATATTATTTTAAATTATCCAAATAATTCCATAATACTCGTAACTTGCAAAAATCATAACTTATGTTTAAAAACTCAAAACCCATATTAATTTACATCAAAATAAACTAGTTAAATAAGGAATCTATGGTTAAATTTTCAAGTCAAAATACATTCGGGAAGGCCATTAAATAAATCTAGCAAGTTAGGACTTTATTCTGGAAAATATAAAACTTATACTTATATTTTGAAACGTTTTAATCGTGGCCGTCCATTCTTTTACGCGATCGACGGCCCAGAACGCGAGTTCTTCAGCGAAACCATAAGGGGACCGAGTACTAATCTGATGATTTCTCACAATCCACAGAACGAAATTCGATGATTCTTGTTCCTATCGACTCGAAATTAAATTCCGGTTCTAATGGTACCAATTTCCCCAATTATCATGCAGAATTGAATCAATTCGAATCTGGGTTCGAAGTTAGGGTTCTTATTTGGTTTTCGATTTGAATTCAGCAAATTCTCCTATTGTAATGCATAATAGACTAAATTGGTATGTGGGTTTGATCGAGGATGATATTTCGAATGGAAACCATGGAGAAATTTGATCGGAAACTCACCGGAATTGCATTAACGGGGTGAATCAAAATCGGGAATTCTGGAAATCGGTATTTTATGTGCGGTTCAGGTATGCCTCTTCTCGAATCAACTCGCATCAACTGAGAGAGATTTGATTCATGGAACCTATCACAATCCAAACTAGACATGTAACTCTAGATGCTAGTGGAAGAATCATTGATTTTGATGAACTAGGGAGAAAGTTACAGATCTCACAAGATCGGTGTTTACCTAGTTGGTTTCGGGATGAACTGGGCAGATTTCCGACCGTGATCGAGTAGGCTACTTTAGACTGATTTATCTCCCAAACCAGTGCGAATCAGCCTTGGTCATCAACATGAAAGTTGTAGAGGGATTAGAGATCTTCAAAACAAGCTAAAGAACACGAAATTTGGATGAGAAATGAAGAAGTTATGGCGTGACGAAGTTTACCCGATTTCAGAAAAAACTGGAATTCTGGGTTACGCAATCGCGAGGAGCCAACTTTAGATCGATTTTCCCGTCGATGTAGAATGAGTTAGATGATGTGTGAGTAATGGTTGGAAAGAGGAAAGATAGGAGAATCGAATGAAACAAACGGCATACCAAATGGTGGAGTAGGGAAAAAGATATAGGTGTCTAAAGATCGACCCTTGGCATGCCATAACTGAAGGAAATTGAAAGAATGTAAAAGACAAGGAAACGGGCGTGGGCGCGACACGTGTCCTGACACGTCAGCATCCTTCAAAATTTGGCTCTAAACTTCAATTTATCATAACTTTGGCTAGGATGATCCGTTTTTAACGTTCTTTTTATCGATCTTCATGGTTTTTCATAACCTATTTATTGGTATAGGTTTCATGGCCTGGTTTGACCATTCTCAAAAAGTCAACTCTAGCAAGGCTTAATAAGCTCTAAGGTTTCTAGAATTTTATATTGACTTTTATGTTTCAAAACATGTTCCAACACTTCCTAAAATCTTTATAATATTTGGAGTGTTTAGAAATTTTCCCAAGATTTATTGGCTTATAAATCTTATTATTAAATTCATAATACATATAATAATGTATAATAATTAGGGTTAAATAGGAGACAACCCCTAAATAAATTTCACAATTCCATATAATAATTTAATATTCATAATTCCATACCATAATTAATATTAATAGATTATTATGGTTTAATAAAAGAAATCCCCTAAATTAATTTAAATTAATTTAGGGGTATTTCAGTATATCCCCCTTAACAGAAACTTCGCCTCGAAGTTAAAAATCAACTAATAAGCACTACACCACTTCGGGTGTGCTAAAACAATAATAATTCCAACGAAATTCCATACCAATCCAATCCTTTATTTCCATCCATTCCCATTCCACATTAATAATTCCAACGAAATTCCATACCAATCCAATCCTTATATTCCATCATTCCCATTCCACATTCCACTCGAGATTACTCAAACTCAAACTGACCAAGATATACCGAGATATTTCATGATAAAAATAAAAAGTCACATGCGGTGTCATAATGTAAAAAACCAAGTACACACATACACCTCTTACTCTGCTAATCACGCAACAGGGCATAATCTGGATGAGGTAGCGAAGAAGGATTATGCTCTACCCCCCTTAAAAGAGAACTTCGTCCCGAAGTTTAAGATTTATCTATCAACTACTCACACCCGCTTCCGGTGTGTGGGTAAACTAAATATCAAGTTGTACTACAAGCTTTAAAATGTATACCAAACAATCAACCACTCAAGGGTATTCATCCAATAACAATTCCCAAACATTGTTTCCGTTATCAAACACTCATTCAAAGAATTCAGCACCTTATTATCAAGCTTTGTTGTAAATTTTATGGCACTGTTGAATTTATCTATGATCGATATTTATTTGTACCCCCTGATTGTATGTATTTGTATTTCTTGATTATTATAAAATTTTATTTTATGATCCTTACCTATTCATTTTATGACCAGTACGAATGATATGTCCATTATATGTTCATTAATTGTATGTTTATTTTATGAAGATGTCGTACCCCCCTTAAAATAGGGTACGACCCATCTCGTAATAAGAAGTGGAATTTAAACTCACTTTTAAGGAGCACTATATTTTACTCTCCTATGGAGATTCCTCCTTCAAGGATGCAGTTCATTTTTGGCACAATATACTCGTTGTTATTCTAGCTTGATTATAATTAAATCTTTTAGTGTTCCCAACATGATTCCTAACTCATTTCGCCTCTCTTACGTCATTGGCAAGAACAAAGTTTAGAATTCATCATTCATATAGTAGGTTAAGTTTTGAAAACGGAAACATAGGTTATACTTAGATATTACATAATAACATTTAGTTAACTCTTTCTTTATTTAAGTATTGGGTGTATAGGTATCAAAATCTTAATCATGTGATTTGAAACTATTAATTCATAAAAGAAAAATTCCATTATAATGTAATGTAATTATTTAAATGCCATCCTTACTACAACATTTCTCTAGAAGCATTTTAAACCTAAAGTTTCTTAATTGTCAAGGCTTAAAATTCAGAAACTTATTAAAATAGTATCATACTATATATTAAAACTTCTTTTTTTTTTTCAATGCAATTAAATCTTTCATGAAACCTTGTACCGAATTTATAACCTAAAATACGTAAATATGCCATTTATGTTATTTTCACATATCAATATTAACAAGCTATAAATCAGGTGTAACAGGTTTGAGTAGTTTAAATAATATTTTAGATCATATAATAAGTCTAGATAGTCTTTCAAAATTATATTCAAAGCTTTATTAGCCAACCATACATTAAAATTTGTATTATATTCCTTTATAAAAATACACCTTCTGTGACTTCTAAAATTTTGCATATGTATAATGTTAAACTTCCAAATAAACATGAGAATTTCCAATAATTAAGTAACTCTCATTTTTTTTTTAGATGCTCATTACTCCAAGTATTTAAGAATCAGTGATATTTAGTTTAGTATTACCTTCCCTTCACTCAATCTTTAAGTCACTTCCTTTAATATATATATATTTTTTATATTTAATAAGGGGTAGATGATGTTGTACCTTGGAGTACCCAAATTTAAACCCTTCCTCCATGTATAGGTATTTTCACCAAATATTTAACTCAAACCCTTTACATGTATGAATTTTAATACTGAATCTTAAGATACAAATTTTGAATTGTTCATTGTGGCTAGTAATGAAATATGCCTAGCTCAAGATTTCATGATGGTAACGTCTTACCACCAATCCTCCTCAAGTTCAACACAATCATCACTTGCGTAGAAGATTATTTACGGTTAGATGACAAGGCTTGTCTAGCCCCTAGACTTCCAGAAGTGAGTGTGCACCCCCACTACTTTCAGCCTAGGAGTTCGTCGCACCAGGCACTTCCCGTAGGGTGTTAGGTTTATGTATTTTTTCTGAAGTTAACATAGAGTTTTAGTGTGGATTACAGGTTTGGATGTTGATCTTTTCTGATGAGTTACTAGTTCTTGTTAGTTTAATAATTTTCTAGACTTAAGATTTATCTTAAACATGATCTTTAGGTAATAATTTGTACCAAGTAGTTCTTGAAATTTATTTCAAGCTTTAAAGGAGTTGAAGTATATATCACTTAATTATTCAAAGCTCCACTTGTATACTACTTCCAACCAAAAGTATTCTTTAAAATTCTGGGAACATGTGTACAAGCTTTTAAAGCATTGCTTTCTTAGCCATGTATTTTCCATACGTATGCTTTTGAAAGTAGTTCAATGTATGATTTATTCCAACCAAGATCTTATTATACCCAATTGATAATGTTCCAGACTTATTTATTATTATTATTATTTCTATAGTTTAATGATCAAACTGTATGGCAACACACTATTCCTAACAGACATTCATACAAAAAGTGTATAAAGAAATCATTCACTAATCCAAGAAGGGTTAGGAGTCGTGCCTTACTGGAATCCTCACTTCCCAATTCTACCCCAATTCCCCAGTTTTAAGGGCACCTATATTCTAACTATTTCACTCGGCTTGTTTTCTCGGGCTCAGAGCGTAACTAGATACCACTTTCTGTAACGCCCCTACTTATCAAATGCAGCGGAAATAAAATACTAAGGCGATTACAGATCATCGGGTTCCAAACACCCGGCACCAAACCTCACCAATTACAACTTATGATATTACAAATGCTACGGTCTGAACTCGAGAAAACATAATAGTGATAACAAAAAATAGCTCTCCAAAATCCTAATTCCCATCCCATACACTCATACTCTTCGTGGCCACCTGTATAACAATCGTACCTGCAAGATGAAACCAAGCAGCCCACCCGGGAGGGGTGAGTCAGTTCCCTGGAATGGAACTGGTACAACTCTCCAAAACAAAAGTTTAAAACATAACTCTTGAAACAAACAATAACTCGAAGTCAAACGCTTAAAACAAAACAGAAGAACAAGGCACATCAAAATCACCAAGTCAAAGATATCAAGTCAAGGATAGAGATAAATAACAAGAAGTAAAGTGAGTCAACTTAAAAGAAACCACGCCAGAAGTTATTGAACATCCTTTGCTTAAGTTAGATTCAGTTCCAATTAGGATTAGAAAGTCCCAAGTAGTCACATGGACTAGGAATGAAAGAAGATATCCAAGAACCCATAACTCAAGAGTGGAATAAAACCAATTGGGAGAGATGGCCCCCACCGCCAGTCAGTTGCCACAAGAGGGGTAAACAGACCTCCGCTGTCAGTTGCCACAAAGGGCGAGGTATAGCAGACCTCCGCTGCCACCGACCCGTTCTCGGTCATCGGTGAAAAGTGAGTGCACCACTTACTAGAAATAATCCATACCCAATACCAAGTTTGACATTTCCCATATTCCCACTAGACTATCAACTGTACAAGTGCAATACCAAAACACTCAGTCCTACAGAGTGCAGAGGCGTAAACCCTCAACAGTCAATATCTAATGAGATAACCAGATAAAGGAACCAATGATCATGTGAGTTGTACATCCAAGGCTCAGTTAGTCACAACAGGCTGAGTTAGTCACAAACAATTCCTTTCAAGATCATTCAACTCATTTAGCGTTTCTCAAAACTTCCATAAAATTCGTCACCAAAAGCATCTGAGTACGAGAAATCGTACAAAACATTCCATCAAGTCCATAACACATCAAGCTGAGTACGAGAAATCGTACAAAACATTCCATAAGTCCAACAACAAGCTGAGTACGAGAAATCGTACCTGGTAATCGTTGTAGCAGTTCTAGTCGACTTGTGCAAATAATCAACAATACTCTGAGGAATATTAAAGGTAGTCTAACATCAATAACTTGTAACCTAGTTAAACTTAAATAAATTCCTACTCTTATTTCTAAGTCTCAATTGTCTTTAAGCCTCCTCTTAAATGTTATGTATAACCTTTGACTTATATTAGAATGTTGTATAACCCAAGGTTGTAAGACTAGGGAATGTATGTTATTAACACTTGTAATTGTTACACTCTTATCCACTTTATTCATACTTAACCCTAATTCCCAATTCAAGACTCTTGAGACCCTTATATCATAAGTGCATAATATTATTCATCTAATCTTAGAATCTCAATAATAATTTAAGCTTAATACTTTTTAATTTAGAATAAATATCGGGTTATGACCTATGATAGGTTTATCTTAGAATATTATACTATTATTTCACAATGTAATGATTATGTATTTTATCAGTATTACCAAATAATCCATTATGATTAAGTTTTCCCCTCAACTAATTAAGATCTACATCCTGTATATTGGAAACATGGTGTTATAGATGCATTTTACGAAACTAATTGAGTTACTACACTCATTTATCACGTGTTTAGTTTAGGATGACTTTTATTACAACATCTAATAATCTTATCATAAGACGTTAAATTGCTTCTCATCTTGAATAACTATATTATAGTTAACTTAGATTAGAATCGTACATTTAGTATTTCCAAGGTATATCATTTACTTTATCATTAACTATATATAAGGCACTTTAAGATAACCTTTTATTTATCCTTGCTTACATTTAATTTCCCAAATGTTTTATTTTTACACACATGCCCGCTATAGACTATGTATAAATCCTTTTATACTAAATTTTAATAAACTTACGTCTTAATACATTTTTCATATTGTTTACAAACCTAGGTTCAAAGGAATACTTAATAAATTAATCTCTTATTATGTTTAGGATGACACTATATCTAACATAAGGTAGAAGTTATCTAAGAATTAAACTCTCATCACAAGTGAAATGTAATCCTCAATAAGATAATATGTTCTGAAAAATCCTCCATACCTTATACTCAAATGACACATTAATATTTTTAGCGTCGTAAAGTAGATCAATATAATCTCTATGTAACTTAGTTTTATCTAATAAAAGTTCAAAGGTTTTAAGTATCAAATTCCTATTTATAAACCTTTCTATAAATTCTAACTACTAAATACCTCACTTAATTGTAGACTCACATCCTAAGTATTGGTAATTAATGTTATAAATGTATTTCATATGGCTTATCTAATGCCAAGAAACTTAAGGATTATTATTTAGATAAATTTCCAAATCATAGTTTAATGTAGTTTTATATCATAATCCTTTTAATGATTTTAACTTAAAACATTAAGTTATATTTCAATACCTTAAATGTTAAGAAATGATTAATCTAGACTTACTAATCCACCTCACATTCATATGTAAAAGTTTTATTTACTTTATTATTGTTTATATATTAAGAACATTTAGATGTAAAAGTATTACATTTATTTATCATTAATTATAGAATAAGATCTATTTGTGTAACATTTTATGTAATCTAATCACAATTTTTCTTAAGGTTTAACTTATTAATTACTTAACCCAATTATAGACTTACATTATGGTTGTTGACTAATACTATACATGTATTTTAATACGGTTTATATAAATCTTAGAAATTCAAAGATAACTCCTTAAGTTTAATAATCTTAATTTAATACCGCCTCATATAATATTCTTTTATTAGTATTATGTAGAGGTTTAGTTTATCTCATTAATTCCTTCTATTATATTTTCTATAAGGCATTTTATTTTTTTCATTTATGTAGTTTTTTTATGTATATATATATTAGGATTTATTCAAGACATTCCTTGTGTAGTTTTATTGCACTTAATTATTTATACTAACTTTTACACATAGCTACATCCAATATATGGTTTATAAAATAAAGTATTTCCCTTAGTTTTCGTTAAACATATTAGCCTCCATATATTATAATAAATAAAATGTAGTTTAGTTAAATTCCTTGATTTAATATAAGTTTCTATTTATTTCT
Source organism: Limonium bicolor (assembly GCA_023374045.1). Taxonomy (NCBI): domain Eukaryota; kingdom Viridiplantae; phylum Streptophyta; class Magnoliopsida; order Caryophyllales; family Plumbaginaceae; genus Limonium; species Limonium bicolor. The sequence goes on along the minus strand of CM041782.1, from coordinate 262,961,169 downwards.
CATATTATATAAATATATGTAACAATTTTTACTTCACTTAAAGTTAGTACCCAAAATATTTATAAACATACTGTATTAAATGTTAATAGTCTTATTATATTTTCCAACCTATAAAGTTCATTAATCAACTATACTTTAATTTTTGATTACATTAAAAACCATATATTATAAGTTATTCTTATGAAAAACTCATAAACACAATTTTTAAACCCATTTACAATTGTCCAAAAATCCCCAAATTAAATATATAGTAACTATAACATTTTAGACATATTATAAAATTTTATTTCATAAAAAATATTTTAAATTATCCAAATAATTCCATAATACTCGTAACTTGCAAAAATCATAACTTATGTTTAAAAACTCAAAACCCATATTAATTTACATCAAAATAAACTAGATTAAATAAGGAATCTATGGTTAAAATTTCAAGTCAAAATACATTCGGGAAGATATTAAATAATTCAACAAGTTAGGATTTAATTCTGGAAATATATAAAAACTTATACTTATATTTTGAACGTTTTAATCGTGGCCGTCCGTTTCTTTTAACTGAGA